>OZ005654.1:88942751-89372751 GCA_963930645.1 Salticus scenicus | reverse complement strand
TCCAACGCATGATTATTACTACATCATTTCAAGATGAAATAGAAACATATTCTGAATATGAATTAGCTCCCTACCCTTTAACGTTGTTTGATGAGATCGGAATGCGTAAAACACAGCAATCTGCCATTTACGATTGTTTTTGAAAAGGTAAATATTGATATTAACAACACTAATGCGACATACATCATTGACGGAGGATATTTACTACATCGCGTTGCGTGGGATAGCGAAGAAACATTCAACGTAATCTTAGATAAATACGTTCAGTATATACTTCGACGTTTTGGTTCCAGAGTTATTGTCGTATTTGATGGCTACAATGATTACACGAGAAATATCAAAGCTGCAGAACAACGTCGTCGAACTTTAGAACATCTTCATCTTCTGATATTTTTTTTTGATGAATTCATGACAGTTCCAACCAGTCAATGATGTATGTCGCATTAGTGTTGTTAATATCAATATTTACGAGGGGTGATCAACAAAAAATGTTACAAGTCAAATAAAGAAATATTTATTAACAATAGACAGAAAATACAAAAGAGAATTAAAAGACATACGTGCCTATCACTTTTCGGGATAATCACCAAGTCTATTTAGGCATTTATCAGAACGCAGAACTAACTTGTTTAACCCGTCTTGGTAGAAATCAGGTCCCTGTCCAATGAGCCAGGTCTCGGTGGATGTTTTCACAGCCCTGTCTGGAGAGAACTGTGTGCCAGATAAGTGCTCTTTCAACCTCGGAAACATGAAATAGTCACTGGATGCCAAATGTGGGCTGTATGGGGGGTGACTCCAGATTCCCCCCCTCAGCCGTCGCAACAATTCCTGCGTTGCTTGAGCAGTATGGGGCCTGGCATTGTCATGCAGGAGGATGACACCTTCACGCAACATGCCCGGCCGTTTGCGTCAGATGCTTCGAGGACACATTTTCCCCCCATAAAAATCGAATCACGGCTCGCACTTCCACAAGAGACAAATTTTCTAAGCGTCCTGCCATTTCAATCGTCCTGAACCGTCTGGGAACTTTCACTATCACTACCTACCCGCACACCAGCTGTATAACAAGTAGCACCATCTGTCTCCACTCTGGGGAAACAAATGTTCTCCACAATATGTAGTTTTCAAATGCTGCAGATGGTAACCTTTTTTTCAGATCACCCTTCGTACCCTTTCAAAACAATCGTAAATGGCAGACTTCTGTGTTTTACGCATTCCGATCTCATCAAACAACGTTAAAGGGTAGGGAGCTAATTCATATTCAAAATATGTTTCTATTTTATCTCGAAATACTGCAGTAATACTCATGCGTTGGAACAATAATACAGAGTCAACAGTTATTTTCTCTTCATGAACTTTTAGGGTACTAGTCGTAGCTAAAAGAAGAACAACTTTGTCAGCGAGTTTTAATTTAATATTATTGAATATCAGTCCTGTCATTTTTGCTATAGATGCAAGTCCGACTTCACGACCTCAAACCCCTCCACCCACCCGAAATTTTAAAGATTTGTGGAAAACTTTAGAGTTTTATACACCATTTTTAACAATCAACATTATGTATAATAAAAATGCACCAGAGGGCTAGCGTTAAAACGAAATATGCAAAAAAAAAAAAAAAAAAAACATGCAACTTCGGCTCGAAAGAAAACATGACCCTTCGTCAAGTGAACAAAGCAGACATGAGTGCTGCAGACAACAGCAGTGACAGACACCACTGTGTTGCCGCTTTATCTGCAGCACTCGTGCCTAATTTGTTCACCTGATACATTTTTTGTAGATAATTTTATGATCTACATTTTTTGTCTGGGGTATTTTTATGATAAAACTTACCGTTTTGCTGAAAATCGCGAAAAACGCATTTTTTTTACCTTTGACCTTAAGTAAAATTTTTTCCATACGCCGGAATGGTGGGCAATTTCAAAATTTTATTTATAATTATATTTTGAACAATTTTACTGATTATCAGCTTGTTGTAAATATACGTATCACCGAATATCTAGATTAACCGGACTATAGATACTTTTATTAGAATTTAATTTACACTCTCAAACAAAAAACTTGAGAATTAATTCTTAGGTAATTTTTCAGTGGACGTACATATTTTATAAATGATATAGGTTATAGATTAATTTTAATTTTAATTATCATCTTTATTAAATATTGATAAAAATTCAGTTTGTCAAATTTTGGGCATAATATTGTTTACATGGGATATTCTTAATATTCTTATTATTATTGGTGTTTTAATTTCGATCTAGGCATATACTTAATATTCTTTAACCACATATCTTGCGACGAAGGAAGCCTCTGCGTATGTGCTGACACAACAAGTTACGTGTTAAAATAGGGGTTATAGTCATTGTGGTCGAGAGAAAATAAGCCAGAAGTAAACGACGAATAACGGAACGTTTGTCAAATTCCAGCTTTCCGGTGAATATGGCACTCCCCCAAGACATTAGAATCGTCCTCAAAACTAGGTAAAAGAAACATGGTTGCAGTATATAAACTACTTTGTTTCACTATTTAATTCAACAAATTAAATATTATTCAAATACTCTTAAAAATTAAAATAGTTTTAATAAACTATTATATAAACAATATATATATACATATTTGAAAATAGGAAATAATACTAATATATTAACTTTTTTATTATTATTATTAAAGTTATGTGTTTATCTTATTGTCTTAAATATTCTATGGTAAAGCACTTAATACCATTTTTCAAGTTTATACATATATTTAATTGTTATGTATGATACTGTTTTTTATTTTGCTGTTACTGCTTATGCCAATTATAAACTCTGCACCCAGGTAATAAAACTACAGTAAGACCCCGCTTAGTAGCACTGTTTCGGTTTAGCGCTCTTTTATTTCCCCTGTAGGTTCCCCGAAATTGCTCGCAGCAGTACGGGGATTCCCTGAAATTGTGCGCGCGCTGTTTCGCATTACGCTCTATTTTGATGGAACGTATCCCCCGCGTTAAGCGGGGTCTTACTGTACTCAGATGTAAGGTGGCAGGGAAGCACCTTCGATTTTAGAAGAGCACCTCAACGATTAGAACGACTTAGCTCAAGAAACTGGAGAAAAGTAAAAGCATCAGGAAAAAAAAAAAAAATTATTCCAGTTCAGGGTCGAGTAATCTCATGATCTAATAATTCAAAAGGTATAATAAATTTTGATGAGAACTTAGAGGAATTTGTGACCACGGTGGATTTAACGTGCACCATTCATCCTTAGCGTACACGACTGCTTTCAGCCGGTTCGAAGATCGAATCCGAAAGTTTTCAATTATGAAACCGCTGCTTTTACCAACTGGGCAACTGCGACCCAATTTTTGTATATAAAAATGAGTATTGTATAAATAATACTGCTGAATATTTTGGGTTTTTTGTAATTTTATTTATCAAATATATATTAGGTCCCTATCATAGTTTTTATATTTCTAAATGTGTTCATAATTATAGGCAAGTATTTTCTTTTTCTTTTTCAAAAATAATCTGCTACATTTCGCTTATGCAAACTAATGAGATTTTCTTTTAAAATTATGTCATGTAAAATAAATTTATTAGATTTTTTCCGCAAAAATATAACTAATTACCAAAATTACATAAAACTACCTATCTAATTT
The DNA here is from genome assembly GCA_963930645.1 of Salticus scenicus. Taxonomy (NCBI): domain Eukaryota; kingdom Metazoa; phylum Arthropoda; class Arachnida; order Araneae; family Salticidae; genus Salticus; species Salticus scenicus. The sequence continues at coordinate 89,369,120 of OZ005654.1, read as the reverse complement.
AGATTTTTTTTTTTTTTAAATTCTTATGGTAAATATATAAAACTAATTCAATAAAGGATTTTATAAAACGCTATTTATTTAAGTTATTTTCGAAATTTAATCCAGATATTCTTAAATTTTAAAATTATATTTTATGCTAAATTTTCGCCAAAGTATACATTAACATAAATGCATATTTTTATACCTAAATTTTCTAAAACTATACCAGCAATAAACAGATAAAAAAAAGCTAATGCCGCATTTTGAAATATATGCATTAGCGCACTGTTGATATTTTATGCATAGAATCATCTCCTATATCTCTTATTTCTGTTCTTGAAATACACTATCAAACTTTTTGAAAGATTCTAACATTTTCCCATCAAAAATGAAACGAAAGATAAATAAGTTAATAGCATCCGTGGTTCTTTTTCTTATGCTTTGCTATATTTGCATTACAAAACTATACACGGAATATTTTATTTAAAAATACGAATGACTGACATCACAGCAAATGGTTGCAATCATTGTTTTCATCTAGACTCATTAAAAATATATTACAAATTTGCAGATGATGAGAGTTCCATTTTATTATATATATATTTTATATTTTTTAATAATGTAGGAAGAGTTCTCTTTCTCTCTCTCTATATATATAAATATATAGGGAATTAAAGGGAAAAATAATAATAATAATAAAAAAAAACACAAAAAATACAAAAATACTTCTTATTATTTCTTTTAATTTAACTATCAATTTATCAATCTTCCAATCCTTTCATTTTAGTTCTTGTATGCAATGGTAATTAATTTCTTATACTTGTTCAAATGGATATACTTTTTATGTTTCAGAGTAAATTGATATACAATTGGGACTTTCTAGTGCATACTGTTCTCAAATTTATATAATCTTATTATATGTTCTTAAATTTATATATTAAAAATATAAATTCAGTTTCTTGTACATATTCATGCCCCCCTCCCCCATTTTTCCCCCTAAATGGCATAAATTACAAAAACATAAATATGAATATAATATATAATATAAAATGTAGCAATAATAAAATTTTAAAATGCATTTTTTTTTTTTAAGAATAAACGCACAAATATATAAATAAGCAATTAGTATATATATATATATATGTATTTTTTAAAAAACAAAAAAAAATTAAGCTCCATTCTGTTGATTTGCTTTTCTTGGACAAATTAAAATTTGTTAACTAAAATAAACCTAACTAAAATAATTAATATAAATCTGATAGAATTCAATACACATTTGACGATACAATTAACATTTTAGTTCCCCATCATACTGTACGTATGGGGAAATTAAGTAATCATGAAAATATTTTAGTTCCCCATCATACTGTAGGTATATGGAAATTAAGCAATCGTGAAAATGTTTTAGTTCCCCATCATACTATAGGTATGGGGAACTTAGTAATCGTGAAAATTTTCGACCTCAGTTTTTTGACTTTTTTATACGTTTTTAGGTGTGAAGAATCCGAAAATGACAAAATTTGTATGGTGTCTGTCTGTAGAATGTCTGTTAGTCTGTTAGTTCGTACTGGCAAGAACCCTATTTATTTGCAACATTCTAATTAAAAAACTTCAGAAGTTATTTGAAATTTACGATTTTCTTAACGTGGGAGAATAGGGGAAATTTTCACTTAAACGTGCATGAAAAGAAATATTTTTATCGTAAAGATGTAACAACAGCTCTTAAATATCAGTTTTGATGTCGGGATGAACATCATTAACTATAAACATGCGATTTTGAAAATTACGCAAGGCAGAAAAATTCGTGTTCACTGTTAACCCTTTATCAGCCAATTGTATCATATAGCAGAAATTGGGTTTACTCGGAAATGGATATAGCGATTTTCAAAAAAGTTTGTAGTTAAGTGTTTTTCGGGGTGCTTTGATTAACCCTCATCTTCAAAAAAAAAATGCGCTTGCTGTTAACCCTTTATTGATCAATGGCAGCAAATGGCAGAAATTGGATTTACTCGGAAATGGTTATAGAAATTTTGGTGAAAGTTTGGAATGAAGTTCTTTTGGGGGAGCTTAAACGATTAGAATTGTCCTCATTGTCAGAAAAATTCGTGTTCACAGTTAAACCTTTAAAGGCCAATTGCAACGTATGGCAGAAATTGGGTTAACACGGAAATGGAGAAGGCGATTTTGATGAAAGTTTGGAGTTAGGGGTTTTTGATGAGAAAAAACGATTGGATCTCAATTTCAGATAAATTCGCGTTGACAGTTAACCCTTTATCGGCCAATTGCAAAACACAGCAGAAATCGGGTTTACTCGGAAATGAATATAGCGATTTTGTTGAAAGTTCGGGAGTAAGTGTTTTCGGGGAGGCACTAAAATGATTGGATTTACCCTCATCTTCAGAAAAAATTGCGTTCTCAGTTAACCCTTTAACTTCTAATTTCAACATATGGCCGAAACTGGGTTTACTCGGAAATCGATATAAAGATTTTGGATGAAAGTTTAGGGGTACATAAATGATTGGAAATATTTTCATCTTCAGAAATTTTCGCGTTCGCTGTTAAACCTTTAAAGGCAAATTACAACGTATGGCAGAAACATGGTTTACACCAAATTGGATATAGCGATTTTGATGAAAGTTTGGAGTTAGGGATTTTTTAGTGAGAAAAACCGATTGGAATTATCATGTCAGATAAAATTCATTTATAAACTTGGTTTAGACCCTTATATGGTCTATGCATACATCGCCACTTGAAAACAAAATTGTGGTGCAACTTGGTTAACCAACTTATCCAAGATATTTATAAGATAAATTCGCTGTGCAAATTTGGTTCAATTTGGAGTATTATTTCGGGAGTTACCATGATGATAAGATTTCTATTATATATATATATATATATATATATATATATATATATATATATACAGAGAGGGAGAGAGAGAGAGAGAGATAAATGAAGTGATTAGAATATTTCGATTTCAAAAGAAATCAACCTAAAATGGGAAGTTTGAGTTTTCGTTTTGAAAAATGCATATAAAATTCCCCCAATGAGCGCGAAATAACTCTCTATCTATAACTCGCATCTATAACTCACAAGTCATCCACCTGAGAGGCATTCATGTTAGTTTTATTATAGCCAAGTTTTTTCTTTATACTGTCTATAATTTGATTCTTCTCAAATATTGCATTGTTAAGTTGTGTCCATTTTGAAAGTTTTTAACAATAATTCAAATGTGTGGAAACAAATACGTGATGGAGAACTGCGCGGAGTCCACCTATGCCAACTAGTTTAGATTGATAATAGATTAATGTAAGCTTTGCTTTTGTTAACAAACAATTGTTAACAAACAATTTCCAGTGTATTTTCTGTATTTTGCCTTGTAACTTTTTGAAAGGGGGGGGGGATATACTTAAAAATATTTTTTTTTAAAGTATATATTTATATACCGATGTAAAATCACTGTCACCTGTTTAAAATTGCACAGAAAATAGCTTAGTTAAATAGGCTGAAATGCTGAATGTTTCGGCTGAGTGTTGGAATGGACGAACAGATTTTTATGCTTAAATCATTGAAGTTTTACTCGTTGAAAACACGCGAAAAAAAGTCCAAAATGTAATGAAAAAAGAAACATAAAAAACAAAACACAACGTCACTAGCTTTTATATTAAAAAAAAATGATAATAATAAAACACGCCAGTTAATTGGTGCCAAAATTTATTTAAATAAAAGTAGATAAATATCACAAAAGTTTCAAGCTGTGGCATAGGTGTGGTCAAATAGAAATTGTTTTCCGATTATATTATATACATAAAGTGCTGAAAATTAAAATTACTACACCAGGAAGAAATACAAATAGCAAAATGGTATTTATTGGACACATACATTAAAATGAGAGGAACGATTGATTATTTTTTGAGGAAATTTGGAGGTATATATCCAAAAAAATCAGCACTTGAAGCATCGAGTTCTGGTAGAAATAACAGCGCTTTTCCACCTAGGTAACATCTGGCGAAAACATCTGTCGAAAAAATCATTGAAAACATCTGGCGACATTTCATAAGCGATTGGTACGCCACCATTCTCGAATAACTAGGGTCGATGAATGATATTGTGTCAAAGCTGCGTGGTGTGCTATACCTGTAAATGTCATGATGTTATATTAATGCCTAAGCGTATAAGATTTGTTATTGCTGCCACAGATCTCTGTACTGATTTCTCAGGCTGTATACATTCAAACTTCCATAGAATTTAACCAATTGTTCCTCCATTTACAATGTATGTGTCCAATAAACATTAGTTCTTTGCATTCCTTCCTTGCGTAGCAAATGTTTTGGCCAGTAGTGTATATATATATATATATGTGTATACAAGGTCTGGTCAGAAAGTAAAGGGACTAAATTTTTTGCGCCTAGCAGAATGGCAAATGGGCAAATTTAGTTGGAGGGGACTATCAGATACAGATTCTGGTGGAAATAAGTCGGCCTAGAGACTTGTATCATACGAATCGCTCGTCGAGCAGACACGTGTTTGAAAGTGGCGTTAGGATATTAGAATGCAGCTGTGTGTCAAGCAGTATACACCATGATGTTTTGTGGAAAACTTAACAAATCGGCTTCTGAGAAGCTTGCCATGTTACAAGAAGCATATGGGAAGTATATTTTATTTAAGGCTTACGTATTTAAGCGTGAGAAAGCCTTCAAAGAGGGAAGGAAAACGTTAATGACGAACAACGTGCTGGGCTTCCATCAAGTTTTCGAACTTCAGACAATGTGGCTAAAATTAAGACTTTCCCACATTTATCGCCAAACGAATGTTTTAATGATTGCGGAGATGTTAGAACTTCACAAAACTCCTTGTCCACCAAATCGTTACCGAAGAACATCAAATGCGGATAATTTGTGGCAAGCTCCTGGCTCAGTTTCTAGCAAAACACAGCGTCGGAACGCTGTACCCACCATCGTAAAACCACGATCAGTGATTTCTGGAGTTTTTCTATTCTATAGGTTAAAATTCAGCTTAAGATTTTGTTTTGACGTTGTTTTTAATCATTTTGACAATATGAAGAACTCGCAGACAAAAGTAACGCGCGTTCTAAACAACATTACAGTTGAAGACTTCAAAGGGGGGATCAATTGGTTGCACAGTCGTTAGCAACAATGAATCATTGCAGGAAGAGGCTCTTTTGAAAAATATTGTATGTAAAATTATCTTGAAAAGAAAACAATTTTACAGTATCATTCTCAATACGTTCCGGACAGACCTTGTATGCATATATCTATATACTTCATATGTTACAAACATTTTGTAATTTAGTTTATAGATTATATATACCTTTATTTTTTTGAATAAATAAACTATAGATTTACTTGTTTTTAACCCCATGCAGCCGAATCTAATGAACCAAAATAAACCAAATCTTCATGTACGGACTGTGGGAGATAATGGGGTTGGGGGGGGGGGTGATTTTCGCAAGAAAAAAAAATATAGTACTGTATGTTACCGATAGGAGAAATTTTGGTGGTACTGTCAGATATGTACTATAAAATCAGCACACTCGTAGCAGATTGTACAAATTTCTTTGTGCATACGTGTTTTCTGAGTTTTTGGAAATGAAAATAAGTTAATATTTAATATTAGTGCATTGAAAGGGATCTATATAAAGTTTCATTTTTGTTCAAATGAAAAGACACATGTAGAAATCAAAGACACACAATAATATTATAATCTAATATTAATCAATATTGCAGTTCCCAGGATTTATTGAATTCGTTGACCTTTCATTTGGGCAAGATACTATTACGTTAGCTGTTGCAGAACATAAAAGAGAACATAATATGAAAGTTTACGTGCACCAGTCGAGAACGCACATTTTTGAATTATATATATTGCATAAACAATATTTAAGCGTAGTATATTTCCAGTAACGTCTTGACCACTATTTTCTAACTGCTGAAATTGTAATATATATATATATATATATATATATATATATATATATATATATATATATAAACTTACTCAATCTTTCATTTTGTCCCTTTAAAGAGAGGGATTGGCTATTTGATTAGAATCTAATTATTTACTATATGAAATGAAAATGTAACTCTACTTTTATGTTATGAGTTTTTGTGTTAAAGATATAATTCACCATACTCGATAAAGTTTAACAATGCTTCTTAACATTTTATAAATTAAAACGACCTCAATTTGCTTCTGTCATTTCTCAGAGCACTTTAGAGGAATCGCTCTCTCTTCCTCGGTAGCTGGCTTGTGTGGTTCTGCATGTAACTCTAAATGGTCTTTACTAAATATGGGTTAATATAATAAATATGTTATTAAGACACCCCGAAATGTTACCATTCCTCTAACGTACACCAAAAAAATCAAGAATACCGCACATAAGAATGAATAAATGGGAGGAATTGATTCAAGAATCCACAGAAAAGATGCATGGAGTGAAAATGGAAAACATTTGCAATCGCAAGTGTGTGAAAAAAAAAAAAAAAAAAAAAAAAAAAGATAATACTGCAAGAGATATGAGGTCAAAATTGACTAGAGGAAGGTATCAAAGCTTGGGAAAGCAGCGCGCACGGGGCTTTGCAGCTATCATCAATGATTTTCTACGTGTCGCCTAATATAAGACTAAAGTAATAAAAATTTTTGAGTGGAGAACCGTTTTGCTACTTTTACATTCAAACACCTTTACAAAAATACTGACATACAAGTAAACTTTCAGAGCTTTGCAAAAAAAAATAAAATTAAATAAAAATTAAAACTTTCCTCCAAGTACTTTTAACACTTCGGGGACACCATTGCTGCTTGAACGAAACCTCAATGGCCAACAAACACTTGAAATACTGAACCATTGATGGGCAACTAACGCTTGATATCCCAGCGTAAATTATTGTGTTTGATCATGTGTTTACTGACATCCCTCAAACCTGTTTTTTTTTATTGTAGTTCAGAATATTTTACTCATTAATCTGAAATTAAAATTGAGGGATCTGATTTCACTTCATATAGTTCACATTTCAGCTATTTCAACTTTCCTCAATTTTTTATTTTTTATTTTTATTTTATTTATTTATTTATTTTATTTTTTTTAAATCTATACTAAGTATTTATATTGTCTTTCATGGGAATTAATAAAAGTTTAAATTTATGTGTTTATTTATTATATATATATATATATATATATATATATATATATATATAACCATTCTCGCAAATTTATATTACTATTCACTTTCAGATATTTACATTTAACTATTTTTATGTTATACATATTACGGTACTTATGACTATAAAGAAAAACTAAGTAATCGCATGCATTTTGTATTCTCGTATAACATTTCTAATAAAAAATTATTATAATGCATAACCATAATTTAAACAAAACTTTATTATTATTAACGAATAAAATAATCGCAGGTTAAACATAAACCTGGACGAAAAATACTTTATTACGTAATAAAATGCAGTTCAAGTATATGAAATTAAACTTTGTATTAATTATATTGAGCAGAAACAATGATTAATAACTATAGTTTTCAAAAGTTATTTAAGCACTTGTATATGTTAATACGATACGCTCTAAAACTTAATGATAATTTATCTCTATAAAGTCGTGAAAGGAATATTTCTTGTAATATCCAAAAGTACTTAGGAAACACGAGACATTTTGCTAACATTATAAATCACTGAATCATTATAAGAGCACAACCATTAAATACACTAGATAAATTATTAATATAAATTTAAATGTCTTGCTTCAATAACATGTTTGCATTTTATAGAATACGGAAACAATTACTGAACTCGAGATTTAAACTAATAACCAATGTGAAATAAAACAAGCATTGATTCAATTTTTGTTAAATTTAACTTAATAAGTTGCCGTATTATGTTGTTGAATGGTATTTGATATATAATAATCGGATTACTCTTTGCAATAAATAGTAGTCAAAACGATTAATTGTTAAAAGAAAATCTGCATTTTTCAAGATTTTTTTTACGTTAATAATCAATTAAATATAAATAGTTATTATAATGATCCAGTGTATTAGGTATACATACATATTTTAAATCTATTATGTGAACACAAATTTATTAAATCATTATTTGTGCTACACAGTTGACAGTTATTCGTACAAAAAAAAAAAAAAAAAAAAAAAAAAAAAGTTCGTTTTATTATTTTTGAAGAAACATATATATATATACATTTTTTTTTCTTTTCTTGTGGCATGAGAAAATTGACAGATTCTACGTATCACGTTGGAAAATTGAAGACGAATGCAAATGTTATATTGTTTTTTCAATCAACGCGGAAGGGGGGGGGAGGTGTAAAATTTTTAATATAGAAATAAATCAGTAACATATTAAGTGATATTACCGATTAATATAATTTCAAACTAAATCAAAACGATTCTCCTCCAGACTTTTGTAGTTTTTGTACACAATTGCTTTAATTTACTAAAGATGCAGAACTTTCTTGTGCGCATCTGCGCATTTTTGTGTCTTAGCATGTGTGCAAGTGGCATGTAATTATGCACTCGTGCATGCATACAGTTTATGGATTGGAAAATGTACGCCTATATATATGTGTGTGTAAATGTGCTTGTCTTTAAGCTTGCGTATGTGTTTTTGTCTGTGTAGCATGCGTGAGTATTTGAGGCGAACTACAATTTTTATTTCATAATAAGTACTTATTGACTTCTTATCAGTCACGGAATGGCAATTTACCGTACTATAGTTCTCGGTATACATTATGAAATTATCCTATTAAACATTATCTCTAAAAAAAGAGTTAATTTTAAATATATTATCCTATGTTATTTTATTTTTATAACTTTTTAGATAGCAAAATTTAATGTTGAAGTAAAAAAAAAATCGATAACTTTGTTTAAAATTATCGCAGATCGATGGTTCAACCATTCGTTTTAAAGGTATTGGTGAGCTCTTTTGAAAGATACCCATAATGAATATTTACTTCCCTCGAGGGGGGACGTCCCACCAGGGGGGGAGGCGAGGCTCCTACATACACACAAAAAATTCCCAGTTAAGTATCTCTATTACAAAAAATATATATTCGTTTCATTTGGTTTAGTGCAGTCTATAGATGTTAAACTCTAATTACCTGCAATTTCCCCCATAGACGTAATGTATTAGAATTCTTTTGATTGTCCCTGTACACGAACCATTTGCTTGATCATAACGAAAAGCTTACTGTAGCATTCCTATATGATACACATTTAAAATACCAAATTTGAACTTTCTGCCATAATTTGTTTTTGAGATATGCTGATAACAGACAGACACACACACAGACACACAGACACACACACAGACCATTTGCTAAAAACATGATTTTCGTATTCAGAGGACCTCAAAACGTGTAAATATAACAAAATCTGACGTTCGAAAATTTGACCCAAAAACAATACTTTCGCTTTCTTATGGGTAAGATAAAGTAAAACTGGGCTCTTTACTGTTGTAATGTTCTTGTGGTTTGGATTGTTATAAAGTTACAAATGTTCATTGCAATCAGCGTGATAATGTTAGGTCTGCATATTTTTTTTTTTTTTTTTTTTTTTTTTTTTTTTTTTTTTTTGTGGTGGTGTTTGTTTTTTTAATAAAAACTATTCTATCTGGATGTTAAATAATTTATATGAAATCTAGTTCACATTTTGTTGAGTGAATTGATAAAGCGTACAGAGAAATAACCATGCAGTTTTAGAAACAAACAGAAACATAAAGGCATTTATAAACACCGTAACTATTTAAAAGATATACAATTTTAAAGCACTTTTGTTTAAAATGTAAGTTATAATTATTTGAAAATAAAACAGAGATAATTGCAAAATAAAATAAAATTAAAATGAGTCCTTTATTTAAAAAAAAAAAAAAAAAAAAAAAAAATACATGAAACGCACCCAATTTTTTTCAGTGAATCTAACAATATTAAGAACCAACTCTGCAGTTTTATAAAAAAAAAAAAAAAAAAATGCATATTTATAACTAGGTTTAAACGCCGAAATTATTTACTCTCCTGTATTATACCACGAAATTATTTATCATCCTGTATACACACACACACACACACACACACACACACACACATATATATATATATATATATATATATAGTATTTATATATGTGTGTGTGTGTGTGTGTGTGTGTGTGTGTGTGTGTGTGTATACAGAGTGATTTTATACACACACGCTATAATTTTAAAACTACCGATTTGATATTGTGCCCAAGCAATCGTGAGGCAATGAAATTTTGTTTGGAGGAGGAAAAAATATTTCCAACATGCTCCTATAGATGGCGTTGTCAGGGGAAACGCCTAAGTGGATTTATTAAACACAGGTATGTTGTTAGCAACACAACGGAATAGCAGGACTTCAAGGTTTACTAAAGTTTTTTTAGTAAAAAGACAAGAATACGTGTTTACAGCGGAAACAGTCATAGTGAAAAGAGAAAAAGAGGAGCTTCATGAAAAAAATACTTTACGGATAATTAACGACACATTTTGGAACTTTTGCTTTTGCCAAACAAAATTGCATTTCCTCAAGATTGCTCTGGTAAAATATCAAATCGCTCTTGTGGGTAGTTTTAAAATTATACAGTTTTGAAATCGTAACTTTAATTATAATCACACTGTATGTAAATATATATATATATATATATATAAGTGGAAATAAGTATTTAAGAAAAGTGCAACATATACAGTCATTTAGAAATCAGCGGATAATTCTCAATTATAAATGACTTTTAATAAAATGCATTAAAAATAAATCTTAATTATTCACATAAAATATTTAGTTATATTTTTTCAAATTTTTTAAATTTCTAAATGTCAAGTATATATATATATATATATATATAATATTAAGGACGCAATGATCTTAACATTTTTTATAAAACTTTGCAAGAAAGTTTTGAAAAGCTATTTAAGTAGCATTATGTTTATTTTTAAAAAATATTGCTGTTAACATGTTTCTAACGAAAGAAAAATCACACTGAATGGAAGTTAAAGTTGGAATACGATTTAATATTTATTCACATAATGTACTAGCACCATAGTTGAACGGTTTTCTTTCTTTTCTTTTTTCTTTCTTTCTTTCTTTCTTTTTTTTTTTTTTAATAAAAAGTATCATAATGTAAGGTGTTTCAAAATAAAGCGTAATGCATATACACGGAATAAACGAATAGGATAAATGCATCTGTAAACCCATTCAAATATTAATATTTTATTATTAAACTAAACAGTTGTGAGGTAATGTAATGTTAGCGTAACGATACAAACAAAGTTCGCACTTTTCGAATAACACGTGAATGTGCAGAGTTTTAGGATTCGGTTGATTAATGGAGTTAGTTCTTATGATAAACGAAATTGTAATTTGCGATACGTTAATATTTTGGAAAGTGATTTATATAAAAGGAGAAGGAAGATTGTTTTTGGAGGCTGTTTTGGAGGCTGCTTGGAAAAGAGTTAGTGATAATGAATTAGAAGTAGTAGGAGGTCAAAGGAGTTAGTAGCGAGCGGCTATAGTAGAAGATAGTTAGTCGAGTAGTATAGTGGATAAGGGAATCCTCCCACTAACGAAAGACGAGTAAAGTCGTGAGAGATAGCGACGTTAAATGAAGTTGTTGAGATTAATTATGGTTATTTATTGATGTTAGGGTATTTATGAAGGCTGTCCCTTTAAGTTTATAGAGGTATTAAATGTGAATATAGTCCAACGCCCACCTTTTCCTTAAGCTTTAAATAAAAGCTCTTTATTTATTTTATATTCAAGTCTTGTGCTTTATTACTTATCACTTAGTTAGCTAATTAAGTTAAGCTTAATCTATGTTCGAAGAATATGGCTGACACTTTTTCCTAACAGTGGCGCCCAAATCAGTTCGACCCCCCCCCCCCCCACTAGCCAGTATTCTCTGATGGCACTACTAGTGTGCTTCAAATTTTTGATGAGCTTGAATATTTTTTTGATTTTTATAAAATTGAGATTGCCGAAAAATATGTTTGGTAAATATGTTTCTTAAGAGGTGAACCAAGACAGTGGCATGATTTAATTGCCTGCCATTCACTTGACCCAAATCCAACCTATGTGGATTTGAAAAGTAGAGTAATCAGTCTTTTTGCCACTCGGTATGATAGATTAAGATTGGAGCACGAACGTTCCACCCCCCCCCCCCCTCTCAGGAAAGTCAGTGGAAAGTGGTAATAAAGGCAGTGGAAAAACCACAACAAGTTATTAAGTCACAGGAAGCAAGCTCGAGTAGTTTAAATCACCCTAAAACTGGTGATATCAACTTTACGTCTTGTGGCACAAGTCAAACACAAGTTAAAGCAATATGCAAACTTCGCTTTCAAACAGCACTACAGACGAATTTAAGTCTGCTATTCAGCCTTTGGATACGGATAAAAAATCCGACAAATTATCTAGAGTAGCGACGGAGGTTATAAAGGAAAATACAGTTAAAATAAATGTGGCGGCTGAAACCGTTAAACTGAGCGAAATTGACAAATCATTAAATATTCCGGCTAATCCTTCCGCCAATACCTCAAATTTATGTTTTGAAACTGTTAAGCCAACAAACTTTTCTCGTAGTTTAAATGCATCTCCTGATAATTTACATTTAAAAACAGTCAAGTCGACAGATACTTTTATTTTCACAGAAACTGTGGTAAAAGAAAGTGAAAAGTTTAACCACTGTGCTTCTAAATATCTCGCAACTGCTTTTAAAGAAAATATAGTAGTTAATGTAAATGAAAGTAATACATTTCAAAATGCAGTGTTACTAACTTTAGTTCTGCACATCTAGTACATAAATTCAACGATAATGTCGTAAATCGAACGGAAAATTCAGATAACTGTGTCGCTAGTTTAAACGACAAAGTAACAGAAAGAGTGATTTTTACTACTGCATTCCAATATTCTACAGCTTGTAAGCCCTCCAGGACCTCGACCTCAACGAGTAGAGAGCGAGCGGAACTCTCTCCTGGAACTATGGACAGCGACAGTGTACCGGGTTCGAGTCCGTCCCAGAAAAGTGCCTCTCATATGCCGGAATCCTTTCTACAAACCACCAGCGCTGAAATTTCTACAGCAACTCCACAGGTCAGTCTGACCCGCATCTCTGATTTTGCTGATATAAAGGAATCAATATGTCAGGTGCTATGGTTCTTTATTTTTTCCATTATAAATTGTATTTCTAGCAGAGCAGTCATAAAATCTAGGACATGTAGTGAGGCCTTTTGGACTTTCAACCATCATATGAAGGCAATGGACTTTCTTAAATTTCAATATTCTAAATTTAAACTTGGAGCATGAACTTTCAACTCCGGAAATTTCATGTTTTGTTTACATGTCATAATTTTTTTTCTGTTATACAATATATGCATGTATGTACTTTAATGTTTTTTTTTTTCACTTATAGCCATCACCAGCAGAGATTAGTACGATAAAAAAAATTTATTCCCTTTGTATATAAATTTTCTCCCCTCTAGTTTTTACATGATCTATATGTATTATGTATGTACTCTAATGTTTTCTATTTTGTAGCCATCAACGGCAGGTTTTGGTAAAAACCTGCTACGACTAACTTTAACAAACGAACTAACGTTACGACTAACTTTAACGACTTACGTTACGTTACGTTACGTTACGTAACGTTAACGACTAACTTTAACAAACTAACAATTTCGTTTTTTGCCATTATGCAAATAGCTAGGTGGGAAATATTGGTTATCTATAAAATGTTATATGTCAAACTTTGAATTATCTATGTGCAAGCTGTAGTTTACCTTCTATTTTTGATTTATACAGTAAAATATTTTTGTATTTTAGAAGTACTATGATGATTAAAACCCTCAGTCCAGTCCCTTATTCTGATGTCCAGTCGTTAAATACAGTCTGATTTCTTCAATTGTTACTTTGAAATGCAGAAGGAGGTATTTCTGGAACTTTGCCAGCTATTTTTGAGTTCTGAATTAGAAAGAGTTTTTTGGACGCATGCCAGCGGATCCCTTTCAAGATACAAATCTGCAGTAGACAACTGGAAATTTATTTTTGATGCACTCTCAAGTTACTTTTCCTAGCTGATGGTTCTGGGCCAAGACTGGTCTTCAGACGGATACAGACATTTCAAGTTTTTTTAATAAAAAATTAAGTTTGTACCTTTCCGTATTACAGGAAAGATGTACCTGTCATCAATGTTGCAACTTTAAAATTAAGTTTTTCCTTTCCGTTTCAGGAAAGATGTACCTGTAAGCCCTTTTGTAAAATGTTGGACTATATTTCACAAATTTTTAGCGCTAGGGCTTTCCATCGTAAATCAACTTAGACCAAGCTTAAATTTTTTATTATAATTTTTTTTTTAAGTGGATGGTTTTTCAGCAAGGCGCTCTTATTTTTTTTTTCATTATTAGGTTTTAAAAGAAAGTAGTTATTGTTGGGCAGTTTAACTTAAGATTTCCCCCCTCTTTTTTCTAAAGTCTTAGGCAGTTTAAATTAAAGCAGTAAGTCCCTGCAACTATTTTTTCAGTTACATAGTATAAGCCATAATAAAAAAAAAATCACGGGTAAAAACCCGTTGTGGATTTTTACGTGAAATTTTGTCTTTTGGGGAGGAACTGGGAGGTAATGTAATGTTAGCGTAACGCTACAAACGAATTTCGCACTTTACGAATAACACGTGAATGTGCAGATTTTTAGGATTCGGTTGATTGATGGAGTTAGTTCTTATGATAAACGAAATTGTAATTTGCGATATGTTAATATTTTGGAAAGTGATTTATATAAAAGGAGAAGGAAGATTGTTTTTGGAGGCTGCTTAGGAGGCTGCTTAGCAAGCTGCTTGGAAGAGAGTTAGTGATAATGAATTAGAAGTAGTAGGAGGTCAAAGGAGTTAGTAGCGAGCAGCTATAGTAGGAGATAGTTATTTGAGTAGTATAGTGGATAAGGGAATCCTCCCACTAACGAAAGACGAGTAAAGTCGTGAGAGATAGCGACGCTAAATGAAGTTGTTGAGATTAATTATGTTTATTTATTGATGTTAGAGTATTTATGAAGGCTGTCCATTTCAGTTTAATGTGAACATAGTCCAACGCCCACCTTTTCATTAAGCTCTAAATAAAAGCTCTTTATTTATTTTATATTCAACACTTGTGCTCTATTACTTATCATTTAGTTAGCTAATTAAGTTAAGCTTAATCTAAGTTAGAGGAATATGGCTGACACTTATTCCTCACACAGTTGCTTATTATAATTAATGAAATTTGAAATGTGCAATAAGGATTTAAATTGAGATTAACTAATATATAATATACAGGGTGATTAGAAAAAACTACCCCGATATATGAGACCATAGATACCATACCATTCCGAGAAACTGGATAAAAATTTGATGGAAGGTATTTTGAGGTATGCGCTTAAGAATTATATAAAAAACAACAATTAAGCTCTTACAGTTACGGTTAAAGTTAAAAATTTCGAAAATTTCAAATGGCAACACCTATTTTTTTTTCTTATTGAAATGAAATCTCCATAGCAAAAAACCATAAACAGCGTTGGAACTGTATCTCTAGCATGAAAATCACCAACGCTAGGCATACTAAGAAAAAAAAGAGAAAACAGCTGTGATGTGCCTACCAGAGCACGACTTACATTTTCTTAATGACGTCACATTTCACACTGAATCTTCGGCTCTCATTAAAGTCTACTGATTCTGCTTCGAAACGAGAAGAATAGACCACGGTATCCTTAATTTCATGTAGGTCTACTGAATAAGGGTTTTAATTTCGTTGTTAGTTGTAAGACACCGTCATGAGTGATGCCATCACACTAAGTGAAAAATAAGGCATTGTGAAATGCGTGATGTGTATCTTCCTTTCTTGCTCTTTTAACAATATGCCGTTTACTGGGAAACATCATTATCATCATCAAAATGGGTTTTGATTGCCATTTTACAATGTCTTGTTTTTCACGTACTGTGACAACGTCATCATGACAGCCTCTTACGACTAACAACGAAATTAAAGCCTTTATTCAGTAGCCTTGCACGAAATTGAGGATACTTTGGTCTCATCTTTTCGTTTTGAAGCAGAATCAGTAGACTTTAGTCTGAACCAAAGACTCAGTGTGAAATGTGACGTCATAAATAAATGAAAGTGGTGCTCTGGTATGCACGTAACAGTCGTTTTTTTTACTTTTTTGGTAGCCTGTTAGCGCTGCCGATTTTCGTGCTAGAGGTACTGTTCCAACGCTATTAATGTTTTTTTGCTATGGAGATTACATTTCAATAAAAAAATGTAGGTATTGGCACTTGAAATTTTCGAAATTTTCTCACTGTAACCGTAACTGTTAGAGTTTAACTGTTGTTTTTAATATAATTCTTGAGCGCATACCTCAAATTACTTTCCATAAATTTTTATTATGTTTCTCGGAACTGTATGGTAGCTATGGTCTCATATATCTGGGTAGTTTTTTCTAATCACACTGTATATATATATATATATATATAAATACAGTGAGGAAGCAAATAATAATAATAATAATAATAATAATAATAATAGTATAATATTTTAAACTACGATAAAATTATACACACACACACGTATATATAATCGTACATTATTATACATGTATATATGTGAAAGTGGAAATGAGTATTTCAACAAAATCAAAAATATGGTCATTTTGATTTAGAAATCAACGAATGTAGGTATTGGCACTTGCAATTTTCGAAATTTTCTCACTGTAACCGTAACTGTCAGAGTTTAACTGTTGTTTTTAATATAATTCTTGAGCGCATACCTCAAATTACTTTCCACGAAATTTTTATTCTGTTTCTCGGAACTGTATGGTAGCTATGGTCTCATATATCTGGGTAGTTTTTTCTAATCACACTGTATATATATATATATATATATAAATACAGTGAGGAAACAAATAATAATAATAATAATAATAATAATAATAATAATAATAATAGTATAATATTTTAAACTAGGATAAAATTATACACACACACACATATATATAATCGTACATTATTATACATGTATGTATGTGAAAGTGGAAATGAGTATTTCAACAAAATCGAAAATATGGTCATTTTAATTTAGAAATCAACGAATAATTCTTAATTATAAATGTCTTTTAATGTAATGCATTAAAAAAGAAATCTTAATTTTTCAACTAAAATGTTTAGCGTAGTTTTTTCAAAGTACTTACATTTTTAGAAATAAAATATTAAGTGCCTGGCATATTCAATTTGTTTACACATTGATCTTAACATTTTGATAAAACTTTACAAGAAAGCTTTTAAAAGCTATTTAAGTAGCATATGTTTTGCTTTTTAAAAATATTGATGTTGACATGTTTCTAATGTAAGAAAACCATACTAAATGAAAGTTAAAATAAAGATGTTGTTTAATATTTATTCACATAAATTACTAGCACTATAAATGAACCTTTTTTTTTTTTTTTTAGAATTAGGAATGATGATATTGTGAGGTGTTTCTAAGTTATGAGTAATTCATATACTCAAAGTAAATGAAAAAAATATATGTATCTATACAAACATATTCAAATTTTACAATTTTATTTTTATATTAAACACTTCTCTGGCCGATGTTGTGTGTGGAAGGCTAAATATCCCTGAGTTATCTCGGGATAGTCGGTGAAGTGATCAAACAGTTATTGATTATATTAATAAAAATTGAAGTGTGCGTTATGAAAAAAAAAAAAAAAAAAGAGAGAGAGAGAGAGAAAAAGAAATAAACTGGTCTATAATATATAATTATCAGATATTTCTACAAATTGAGTAAGAAGGCTAATAATAATCGTAACATTAATAATAGTTGTTTTATAATTCTGAGAAAAAAAATAGAGAAATTCAACGAGTTTAATTGTTGAAAGATTATAAATCGATCTGACAGGTTGTTAGGACAGGGAATATTAGTATATTCTGTTAATCTCTCCTAAGGTGGAAGAAAAAATATATTTAAAAAACCAATCTCCTCTGAGAATTTCGTTGTCAATATTTCAGTTCGATAGGTTGCGCTGCTATACTTCAAAATTTCCCAGAAACGGGAAGGATGCCATCTGCACAGTAAAAATTCACTTCCGTAGGACATTTAGTGTAATAATACATCTCTGAGATAAAAATAGTCTGCCCTCATAATGGGAAAATTAGTAATAAAGATTTGTACTGCTTCAATTTTTATAGGAAAATATAGTAGAACGTTTTGTGATAACTGTGATACTATTCAATATACATATATCAATTCAATACCGTCCATAAAGATGCCTTTCAGTTTAGCACAGCAAAGGGTATATCGACGAGGATCACCATCCAAAGCCAAAAGAAAAAGCTGCGCAGTTGTCACCTCTACTAAAACTTTAATTTATTTGTAAAATTTGAAACAAAGTTAAAAGGATATGAATTTTTATAAATTAAAGGAGCTTGAAAAGCTTGTAAATTTAAATTTATTTTTGATTTGTATATTATTTTAATTATTATTAAATGATTTATTATATTTCAGTAGAATTTGTAATTCAAATCTATTTACCATTACGGCGTGCAGTTTATGTGAATATTGAATTTTTTTCAATTATCATATGAATTAGTCTATTAAACATTATATTGTCAATCAAAATAAATGTGCCTACTTTACGAAACAATTGTTATTTTTAATTACAATTTAAATTTAAATATCTTAATATTAACCGTTTAATGCTGCGTTGTCAGTTTTCTTTTTTCATTTTTTACTGTTTTTTATGAATTACGTCAAAGAGTATAGAAAAATTCTTTAAAAAAAAAAAAAAAAAAAACTATCTTATGCAATTCAGTAATTGAATAAAATATGCTGAACTTTTTATATTGCTAATATTACGGCTAAGATATAACCACTTTTTTTTTTTTTTTTTTTTTTTGTAAATTTAGCAATATTACATACTAAATTAAATATTACACATACTTTGAAAGCTATATTGGTTAGATTACAAGTGAACTTTATATAATAACACATATCACATATTAATAAATCAAAATTTCTTTCTTAATATGACATTTTAAATCGCATCCTTTAATTCAAATGGAAATTCTTGAAAATATTGCAGAAGGAAGGAAAAATTGTTTAAAGAAAATAATAACACTAGTAGATAGATAAAATTATGGATAGATCTATATAGATATGTAATTTAAATGGTTTCCGGAATTTTCGCCCCCGAGTGATGTAAAATATAAATGTAATTGCAAATAAAAATATAAATATATATACGGTATTTCCCAAAATATTACCATGTTTTTCTTAACTTCGATTAGTCTTTGTTTGTTTGTCTGTCCAGTACAAATTTTGCAATCGATTTTTAACTAAATTCCCGAATAGTTAGACATTTGAAACTTTCAGAAAAGATCAGAACACGGTGACAATGCATTTTTTAAGTAATTTTAGCTAACTGTTTCGGGTCCCCGCTGCCTTCGGCAGCGTTTATGATTCAACGAAAAGTTTATTTAACTAACTTCCCGACTAGCTAGACATTTGAAACTTTCCGAATAGTTCAGAACTCGGTGACAATGCATTTTTTAAATGCTTTCAGCCAACTGTTTCGGGTCCCAACTGCCTTCGACAGTGTTTATTATATGATTCAACAATCATGTAACTTTGCGACTAGCTAGACATTTTAAACTTTCAGAATAGCTCAGAACACGGTGACAATGCATTTTTCTTTTTAACTTTTAGATAACTGTTTCGGGACCCTGCTGTCTTCGGCAGCGTTTATGTGATTCAACAGAAAATTTATTTAACTAAATTCCCGACTAGATAAACATTTGAAACTTTCAGAATAGTTCAGAACACGGTGACAATGTACTTTTTTATTACTCTTACCAACTGTCCCGTGTCCATGCTGCCTTCGGTAGCGTTGCCTGTAAAAACCTTGAAATCGATTTTTAACTAATTTCCCGACCACCAGGACATTTGAAGCTTTCAGAAAAGACCAGAACAAAGTGACAATGCATTTTTAAAATATTTTTAGCCAACTGTTTCGTATCCCTGCATCCTTCAGCAGCGTTTATATGATTTAACAGAAAATTTATTTATTTAACTTACCGCCTAGCTAGACATTTGAAACTTTTAAAATAGTTCAGATCATGGTGGCAATGCATTTTTTAAATACTTTTAGCCAATTGTTCCAGGTCCCTGATGCCTTTGGTAGCGTTTATATAATTCAACAGAAAATTTATTGTACTAACTTCTCGACTAGCTAGCCATTTTAAACTTTTATAATAGCTCATAACACGATGAGTATGAGTTTTTTAATACTTTTAACCAATTTTTTCGAGCTCCAGCTACCTTCGGTAGCATTTATATGACTCAACACCCATGTTACTTCCCGACTAGCTAGACATTTCAAAGTTTCAGAATAGCTCAGAACACAGTGTCAATGCATTTTTTCGTTACTTTTAGCGAAATATTTCGTGTCCCCGCTGCCTTCGGTAGCGTTTATATGATTCAACAGAAAATTTTAAAATATGGTGTATAAAAAGTTCGTTCTTCTTATCTTGTAATAATTTGTTGTATAAAAATATGAAGTTTATACAATATTGATATATGTTTTGATTTGGTCATAACAAGTGTTCACAAACAGCATGTCGATAAAAATATGCGAGACTGAATATTGAATATATTCATTGACGCTTAAAAGATTTAATATTTCTCTTCTAACATCGTTCATAAATTCTGGTCGTTTTTAACTTTCAGTAAGCAAAATTACTCTGCTCCTCAATCCCATCCGTGGAGGTGAAAGATGTTGTGTCATGTCTTCTGACCACCTTTAGGGGCGAGACCCAGACCGTCGCAAATTGCCCATTGCACAGCACTAGTGCGACGTAAAAACCCAACCAACCAACCAACCAACCAACCAACACTGCTCCCCAAATGGTTTAAGAACTGAGAATCGAACCAGGTTGTTTGTAAATATAGTACATTTTCAAAATTAACTGTTAAATCTAATAGAGCATATAAAATATAATTATTGGTTTGCATTTATTATTTTACACTATTTAATATTAATGGAGCATATAATTAATTAAATTGCATTAAGCCAAAACAAATAATGCTCGCTTATTAAGTATCTTTCGTTTGTTTCGTAATTCGTAAACAATTCGTCTTTTATCAATATCATTGCAGGCTTATTCATAAATACAATCCATTCGTCGACTAGAACATATATCTGTCTTAAATAATCAAATTCGGAATGCTAAAATATCGACAACATTTGCAACAATAAAATTACGGGCTCTATCTATGGGCTGAATATTCATTAATAAAGTGCATTTGTCGAAAAGAACCTGCTTATGTCTTTACATAGTATTACTTTATACACGCAAAAATGTCTTCAACTTTCATAATAATATCATTACTAGCTCTATCATTAACTTCTTTTGAAATCTTTATGATCGTAGGTCATATTTAATGGCCAAAACCTTTGTAATCTTGGTCATTATGAATATAATTCTACTAAATATCTCCAAAACGGAAAATTATATAAAGTCCAAAAAGTGTGGTGCACAACTAAATATTACAAGAAACCCTTATGCCAATTTACAACGTTCTACGTCGAACCGTTATTGAGATATGCGAGATACATTACAGGCTCTATCTACGGGCTAAAAATTCGTTAAAAAAAATGTATTCATTGACAAGGACCTGCTTATGTCTTTAAGCATAACTTTCTACACACAAAAAGTCTTCACGTTGCATAACAATAACATTACTGGCTCTAACATTAGCTTTTTTTGAAATATCTATGATAGTAAGTCATATATAATGGCCAAAATCTTTGTATTTTTGGTCATTATGAACATAATTTTCCTAAATATCTCCAAAACGGAAAATAGTATTAAGTCCATAATCATAAAAATCATATAAATAGAGATGCACAACTAGATGTTATAACAAACCTATATACTAATTTTCAACGTTCTACGTCAAACAGTTATTGAATTATGCGAGATACATACCCCCAAACACGTACACTGACGACACGAAAATTCGTGTAAAATCGTTGATATCTCTGAAACGGTAACTCGTATTAAAACCAAAGTTGCAAGTGTACAACTAGACATTATACCAGTTACGCATATAAATTTGCAACCTTCTACGATCATTCATTTTTGAGCTATGCAGAATACAAAATCAATTTCACACATCGGAATTACTAACTTCCTTATACTTTGTATAAATAAGTGAAAATGGTAAACACATTTTTTTTGAAACACCAATTTCTGAAATCTAAAACTGACCTACTTAAGTGGGATGACTGTTAATTTTCCTCTTATAACCACGTAATACATGAAAAAGGATATCTAAAATGAATTTATGTAATAATTTTCAAGATAATCTTTAGAGCCTTTAGCTTTTACCAAAACTTGGCATACTCAATTGTTAACCGGAAAACAATAATTACATACAAAAAGATGTTTAAACTAGTTGGCATAGGTGGACTCTGCTCAGTTCCCCATCCTACTTATGTTCTCATAAATTTCTAGTGCGAGACATATTATAATCATGTTAAAAGAAATGAATTTGACTGAAGCTTGATACAGTAACATAATAAAATCCCCGCCTAATAGGCTATCCACCGTTCACTTTGATATATTTATCTTATTCTAATCTATTAATTTATTTTATCAGGGTCAATTCCGTTGTTTAGTTTTCATGCTACTATTTCCAATGCAATAATCCTCAAAATTCATATTTATATGAAAAATTTACAATTTCGCTATTTTGATAAAATCGTAAATTACGAATAATTTACAAAATTTTCCTATTAGAATATTTGTATTCAATCATGTTGAAACAAATATCATAAATGTAATTTTTAAGTTGTCTAATGTATTTATGATCCTCAAAATGGAAGTTTATGCTCAATTTTGCCTTATTCTGACAAGTTAAGTAAATCGTAAATTCCATATAACTTACGATTTTTTTTTTTAATTGGGAAGACCATTGTCTATGCTATTCATACCAGTATCCTAAATAATTTTTAGAAAGTGGTTTGACATCTTTGCGATGAAAATATCCCTCAAGATTGACGTTTATGTGAAATTTTGCTCTATTCTGCCACGTTAAGAAATTCGTAAATTTCCAATAACTTACGAAATTTTTATATTGGAAAATTCATAGACATTAATATTCATGCCAGTGTCCTAAATAATATTCCAAAAGTAGTCTGACATCTTTATGATGAAAATATGTCTCAAAATTGACGTTTATGTGAAATTTTTCCCTATACTGCCATGTTAAGAAATTCGTAAATTTCCAATAACTAGCGAAATTTTCAAAGTAGCATATTTATAGTTACTGATGTTCATTCCGGCATCAAAACTGATATTTTAAAACTGGTCTGTTATTTTTACTGTAAAAAGGTTCCATTTAATGCACGTTTAAGTGAATTTTTGTCCTATTCTCCTATGTTAAGAAAACCGTAAATTTCTAATAACTAACGAAGTAATTTAATTCGAATGTTGCAAATGAATAGGGTTCTTGCCAGTGTTGAAAGTGATATTTCAAAACATATTTGACCTCTCTACGACAATTTGTTCTTGAGATATCGTGTGCACAGTCTAACAAACTAACGGACTAACACACTAACACACTAACAGACACCCTACAGACAGACACCATACAAATTTTGTCATTTTCGGATTCCTCACATCTGAAAGCGTGTAAAAAAGTCAAAAAACTGAGGTCGAAAATTTTACGATTACCTAAGTGCCCCATACCTATAGTATGATGGGGAACTAAAAGGAGTTAATATAAAGAGTTTGAAACAAAAAAAAAAAAATCCGTGCAATCGGCGTAGCCTGGAAATGAGCTATTTTTACATTTCGCCTATAAATTTTCCTAAACTAACCAACTACATTATTTCAAAGGTCATCTAATAGAGTGTTAATATAGCATATGAAGAAAATTGACAGAGCCGTTTTTGAGATACGGGCTTACGGTCCCACTTCCGTTTTCCGATGTCCCATTACAATTTTTCATTTTTGCCCAAAATTTGAAAAATGTATCTGTATATCACACCTGCCTCAGATCTGAAGTTTCGTAGTTTTATTTTTGTTAGCTTCGGAGATATGATACCCAGAAGATTCCGCACATACATACATATACATACATACACACACACACACACACTCTGACCAACTATCAGAAATTACTTTTCTGGATTCAAGAGGCCTTAAAATGTGTAAATCAGGTGAAAACTCGCCATCGAAGTTTCGGACCGCACCTTACAATGCAGAAAACGAGGGGAAAAAGCTAAAAATTCATAGAAACAGGGGGAACAAAGAGTCAAAATTCCATTGAAAAAAGAATGGGATGAAAACAAAAAAACTCAAAATGTCAAACGTGATTAAAGGAAAAAAAAGGCAAACACCGGAAAGGATAAAAGGACAAAACTGACTGGAAAAAGACATCGAAGAGCGGTAACGTGCTAGCTGGGACTTTCAATATATCGTCGGGGGTTAATTAATACGACTCGCCTAGTATAAGTTCATTAACCTAGTAATGAAAATGTCTTGTTTTTGTAATCTTATTTCCTTATTTATCATTAATGATCAAATTGATTACTAAATAAAACAAAGTACATCAATATTTGATAAATTAATAAATTTATTATGTGTGCACTAAAAATTTAATAGGTAAATAACTTATATTACTGTACACTTAAACTTTCTTTAACAGCGATAAAAAATTAATTGAACAATTTTTGCATTCGAAAACCTTATTTTAATTCATATGTTTTATATTGAAATTAAAAGGGAAAATAGTGTGAATTAAATAGAAATTTATCGAGAATTACTACGTGTATATTTATATTTTTATTTGTAATTACATATATATTTTCCACAACTCGGGGGCGAGACGCTGGGGGCAAAATGTCCGAAATCCACTGTTCGGGGGCGAAATTTTTGGGGGGTTGAAATTTCCGGGGGCGAAATTTCTGGGGGGCGAGAGTTCCCGGGGGCGAGATGCTGGAAACGAAATTTCCGTAAACCAATTTAAATATTAGCTGTTCTTATGTGTCCGTTTGTGTAAATTCGAGTAATTACTTAATGTTAAAAAACAATGTTAGTGTATATATATCTATGTATATCTACCTCTTTGTCTATCTAGTTCTCTATCTTTCCCTTATATATATATTCCTTCAACCTCTCTCGGTTTTTTAAAAGAATCTTAACTGAATTTTTGGAGTTATATCTCCTTTAAATAAAGAAATTTTTACTATATGGATTTCTATTTGTTCATCTTATGACTCAAGAACAACCATAAAAAGACTGTAAGTATTTCAATCTTTTATTACGATTGTTTTACCAGTACTTTGATATCTACAATCTACGTTAGTAGCGGAACATAAGTGTTTGAATAAATGTTTCTTTGGTTATTCGCGACGAAAAGCACAAAATATTTGCTTTAGGCATAAGTCTGTCTAAAATACTTAAGAGAAATATTTGATTTATTTTAATGAAAAGAAAATCCCTGAAGGTACTTTTTTATCTATTGTCATAAATCAAAATAAACGAAAATGTTTTTCAACATTATTTCCTTATTTATTTATTTTATTTTATTTTATTTACTTCTTTTTTCTTGGGGGAGGGGAATTGTTTTAATTATTAATTTGTTTATATATATATATATATAGGTATATACATATGTTTATGATTCATGGAATCTTTTTTTTTTTTTTTTTTTTTTAATATATATATATATAGAATATAATTAACATTAACTATTACATTACATTATTATAATTTAACATTATACAGAGACACAATACATATATACATATTATTTACTTTAATGTACTTTTCTTTGAATTATATTTCTGGTGAAGAAATTGAAATTATTACTTAATGTTAGTTTTAATTACAAGTTCTTTTTTTTTTTTTTTTTTTTTTTTTTTTTTTTTTTGTTAAACTTAAAATAGGATATACAAATTATTAAAAAAGAAAAAAAAAATTAGAAATAAAAATATATTTATAATTTTTAATTAATTTATATTATGAAAATACATTGTTTTTTAAATTTATCAACGCATAAATTATATAATGTTCAAGCAAATATTATTAACACATATTTATTTAATAGAAAAGTGAAATGAAATTTTTGATTTTATACATTGTGTTTTATTAGACGAATCCAAAATTGAACCTTCGCAACACGATACTATTTCAATTATGGTTAAAATATATGATACATTTTTGTCCTTTGCTGATAAATGCATATGGGAATTCCCGAATTAGCCATTATCGTACATTCAAGTGGATATATGGAATAATTGAATAATTTTAATAAGCTGCGCTCAAGCAGGAGAAAACTATTTATTAAATCTTCATCTACCGTATTATGAAACCGGCAAAAATGTATTTGAAATATATAATTTTTAGATACATAAAGATATTTAAAGATATAGGCAAAGCAGTTTATGTATATTACCTCATCATAATAAATTATGAAGATTAAGTTAGAGGGTACGTAGAGGGTACCATTGGTACGTAGAAGGTACGTAGAAGGTACCATTGGTATGTAGAGGTCTAAAAAGATATTACGATATTAAAGAGTGTAAAAAAAGTATTCGTATATACTTTTATATTCACTTTATGTCCATTTTAAGATTTTTTTCTTCTTTTTTCTTTTTTTTTTTTTTTAAGACTGATGGTAGATTTTTGAGTTAATATAGAAATTAATTTTAACACACTTGAAGATTATGAAAAATGAGAAGCAAAAACAACGACAGCACTCTACAAAAATTTCTTGAATACAAACGTGTACATGTAGCGTCTAGTACAGTCGGTAACAAAAGTGTCCGAACACTAGCAAAAATTCCTATGTAAAAAAAAAAGTACATTTCATACTGTTTTGTTAAATAAATCCTTGTCGAATCCTGTTCTTATTCAGTGTAAGAACATGATTCGATAAGGATTTATTTAACAAAAGCGTATAAAGTGTACTTTTTTTACATAGGAATTTTTGCTAGTGTTCGGACACTTTTGTTACCGACTGTACATTGTAAAGATATTAAAGTGAGGCATGCACAATCTGTTCTTTTAAATGTCTTGAAAAGGTCTTCTTCCATATTTTTTTTGCTACGCTTTTTAAACTAATGGTACTTTAAAATACTATAAGTACATAAAGGGATAAATGTATGTAATAAAGGGGATATACAATATGATGCGATATCGAAAAATCTAATTACTTCAAATGTTAATAAGCATTATTTTTTGAAGTACTTTTCAATCTTACTTATTTAAATCTTAAGCTTAATGTAACACACTCACACACACACACACACACACATATATATATATATATATATATACATAGATATAGATATATATAGATATATATAAGCAAAATAATTAAAGCCAGGTGAAAAATTAATCACAAAACACATGGTTGTCTTCATCAGGGGAGCTCCTCCATGTAGGGAAAGGAATATGAGAAGTTTCTGACGAAACGCTGGTAATTTAACCAAAAAAAACGTTTCTAGCACCCAACGTCTCAGAGATGGAAGCAAGATCATACAGCAAACGAATTTTAATTAATACAAAGCGTAAAAAGCAAATAAATTCAGAAATCAAGCACAAAATATAATACATCAAGATAAAATACAAGAATATAAATAATACAAGAATATGCATATATAAATACATACATGGACAAACTCGAATAGTCATAAGAATATGTAAAATTGACCCCCCCCCATTATAATGATTTAGAATTGTATAGGGACCCATGTTTCAAATGGCATCTTAACTCTTAATGAACCGAGTGTTTTGAAGCATATTTTTTTGACAGATGTGGGCGGTACAAACGTAGAGCAAGAAACTTCAAGTGAGTGTGTGGCGTTTGCGTTCCTGCAAACGTCATCTTAACTTAAATACTTAGATTACTAAGAAAACCAGAGACTTTAATTGAACAACAAATAAGAGTTTATTTAAACCAGATTAATGGGAGGGCGGCCTGGAAATTAGATCATAGCTCAGTCAGCGTATTACTAAATCAAAAATATATAAATCAACAATTTAATTATCTCAAATATCTCACCACAGCAGATAGTTGACGGTGTAGAGACGGTCGCACTCGTACTCCAATACTACGGCTTCACTATGGGACAGAGGATTCCCTTCTGACCCAGCTTGAACTTTCCGAAGACTAGTATACACTCACCAACACTCAACACTACTTAACTCCACGCCACTAAATCTCCACTACTCTACTTTTTAATATCTGTCAAACTAAGACTCATAACATCCACTATACGATCCTCCAACATCCACTATACGATCCACCAACATCTACTATACGATCGTCCAACATCCACTCCATCTACTATAACCATCTCTATTTTTATACTTCTTCCTACACCCTCCTTTCACTACATTTCAATCCGTACTTTTAAAAATCACTTCTAATTTAACTAATGTTCAAAATCTAAGTCTTTTAATGCAGCACCCTGCCGACACAAAACTACCCCGACCTCAACCTTCACCGAGCCACTGTCAACGGAGTGATTTTAACCGTCCCCACTTCCTACTTTGCTGGATCCAGCTTAATTAAAACAACTGTGGTGACGTTCTGACGTCTCAACCTCACAGTCCCCCTCCAAGAAAAAAATTTAGTCGGGAAAATCCCCAACGGGTTTGATCGAGTAAATTTAAATAGCTTCATCCCATATCTAACTATCTCAAATCTCTGAAGTGTGAGTGCAGCCGTCAGTTAAATTTTAGCCGGGTGAGAAAACTTAAAAAAAATTTTTGTTAAATCCCTGAGCGAAAACTCGGGGACGCAAAAAAAAAATTAATTTAAAATTTTAAATAAAAGGCGTACTATTACCCCGATAACTCCGGGACTCTGACTGAGCTAAAACCAGGCTTACAGTAGGATTTACACACGTCTCCCTGTTAGGCCAGGAAGGCAATTGTATGACTTTAATGATATATTGTGGAATTATAAAGAGACTCGCATGTACAAATGCGATAATTTCTTGCTGTAGAATAGAGTCTGTTGCACAGATTGGTCATATCCCACAATTAATCTTTTTAACAAATCTAAGTGAAGAAAAAAGTCTTTAATCAAATTTAATGGTATGATATAGGATGGGGAACTTGAAAATCTATCCTGCAGATGAAGTAGCTAGCAGTTTAATTGTCTTCAGGAAAAAGTAGACGTCGGAATGTGCAGGCTTTCCACATCCAGGAAAAAGAACTTTTTGACATCAGATTAAGAGATCTTTCACTTCAGATA
The DNA here is from genome assembly GCA_963930645.1 of Salticus scenicus. NCBI lineage: Eukaryota > Metazoa > Arthropoda > Arachnida > Araneae > Salticidae > Salticus > Salticus scenicus. Next base: position 89,339,813 of record OZ005654.1, on the reverse strand, counting down.
AAAATACTTTTAACATCAGATTAAGAGAAATAGTCCATCAGAGTGTGTCTAAAATGGGAAAAACTTTTACAGTATGCATAGTAAAAAAAAAGTTAGAATTCATCTCTAGAAGAAACTGAGACATGTTTGTCTCTATTAACATAATAGATAGGTTACATACAGAAATATTTCTCCCTCCTTAGCTAAAGAATAAGCGAAAAAACTGAGGAGTTAGTCTTTTTAATGTTATATGGTTAAACACGCTTTTTATGCTTACTGCTAAAAAAAAAACATTGGTCCCCTCTAAAAGTACATACAGATAAACTTTTAGACAAATATTCAAAAGTTTTACAAATTCAAATGTGCAGTTTATAAATACATCATTTATAGAAATACAAAAGAAAAAGGGGGAGAAATTTACAAAGGGTAAAAAAAACAGTTTATATTACCAGCTTTCTGCAGGTGATGGGTACAACGTAAAAGAACTTAATGCATACATAAAATAGATATTTAAGAGAGAACAAAAATGTTGACATTGAAGCAGAGCATGAATTTTGATTTGAAAGTTCATGGCTAAATTAAATTTTGTATTTTTAGTTTGGAAAAGTCCATAACTTTCGTAAGAGTTCTTAAAATATAAAGTCCCAAAAAGGCTTCAAAGTATGTCGAACATTTTGTACAGCTCTGACAGAAATGCACTTGTAATAGAAAAAATAATAGAGAACGGTATCACCTGAAGTAAATTTGCAGCTGTAACTTCAGGAAGGTTAGAGGTCTTGGTGAATGTGCTCGATGAACTTGTCAGCTAGGCCACAGGGTTGCAGGCTTTCAGACCGGGGTCTAGGGCTATTCCAAAAGGCTTGTCGGCAGGTGATTCATATGGCTGAGCCTGTTGTCGGAGTCTGGCTTGACGCCGGGTATTGAATCGGTGGTGTAAAGAGAACTCGTCTGTGCCGACCGAGTTAGGGGCTGCTAGGAATTTCTCCATGTGCCGTCCGCTAGCTGATGAAGAGGGTGGAGGTCTTTTTCGAACCCTTGCCTTTCTCTTAGGTCGGAAAGAGTCGGTATGCACTGAATCTGGAACTGCTAGTACCTTCTGTGGGCGATGTGTTCCGGAGGACTTTGAGGAGGGGGCTTGTGGCATTTTTAAATACTTATTCCAAGCTTTTTTCTTTTTAATTTGAGGTATAAAAGAGCTATTAGTAAAAGAATAGTCGCGTTTGCGACCAGTTTGCCTAGGAAATTTCACTTTAGAATGGTTTGATGACCCACTATGAGCTCGCTTTTATGTGACGGGTCTGCTAACACTAGATTGGTCAGCGGAAGTGCCCTGAACAGATTGTTCGGGTGTTGTAGGAGTAGGTAGTTTATCAGCTGTACAAGAATCAGGAGCACTAGGCTGGGAAGTGAGGTTAGGCGTAAGGACGGACTGTTCGTCAGGTGGGTTTGAACCCTGCACGCTATCACTATCAAGAGTTTCAGCATATGATTGAGTGCGCTCTTTAAAAATGCGTATCTGATCAATGTTTATGGTTGTTGGGGTGCCGTTAAAATCAATTGTCAAATTATTATTTTCTATCTTTAAAACAGAGAAAGGCCCAATGAATTTTGGCCCAAATTTAGCTACTTTAGAATCTTTTTTAGAGCCAAGAAAATGTGATTCTAGGAGTATTGTATCTCCCACTTTTACTTCTAAAATTCTACGTTTAAGGTTATAATATACAGCCAGCTGCTCTTGAGAATTTCTCAAATTTCTCTGAACTTCTGGTAGCAATTCTTCAATATTTCACGTAATAAATTGAGATGCGTTTTGCTGTACTAATACCAGTTTTTGAAAGGGGGTCAGAATCTTTCTGCCCAAAAACAATTCAGCGGGAGTTTTTCCTGTTGCATCACTTACCGCTGTACGAATCGCATAGCCAAAATGATAGAGAAACTGATCCCATTTTTCATGATTTTGACCAATGAACGTCGCAATCATATTAATTAAAGTTCTATTAACACGTTCGGCCTGATTAGCTTGCGGCCGATATGGAACCGTGACGACATGTTTAATTTCGAGTGTATCGCAAAGTGCCTTAAAAACATTACTTATAAATTGAGGACCATGGTCCGTTACAATTTGAAGGGGGGCGCCGTAACGAGAAATATAATTATTAAAGAAGGCAGTGGCCACTGCTTGTTAAGCGTACGGGACGCATATGCTATTGGGCGGCCTTCTTGGCTTAAAACGGCACCAATGCCGTACGAAGAAGCATCAGTAGCTACTTGAAATTTAATATTATAATTAGGATGAGCGAGTACAGGAGGAGCGCTAAGTATAGTTTTTAACTTATAAATGCTTCTTGTGCTTCATTTGACAAGTGAAATTTAAATCTTTTCCTTTTGAGTTTAAAGAGGGGCTCGCATATGTGAGCAAAATTAGGTATAAATTTCCCATACCAAGCACACATGCCTAGAAATCTCGAAACTTGCTTGGAAGTTGTAGGAGGGGGCATGTTTAAAACTGGCTGAACTTTTTCATTATCTACAGAAATACCAGCAGGCGTTATTTTGACGCCTAGGTACTTAATTTCCTGTCGTGCAAAATGGCACTTAGAGGAATTTAAAGTTAATCCTGCATTTTGCAGTAGAGTAAAAACAGTTTTTAAATGATCTAAATGCTCATTGTAAGATGAGTACGTGATTATTATATCATCGAGATAAACATGTACAAATTTATTCAAAACAGGTTTAAGAATAGTTTCCATGGCTTTTTGGAATGTTGCCACAGCCCCTGAACATCCGAAAGGCATTCGTTTAAAACTAAACGTGCCGTTTTTTGTTATAAACGCTGTTTTTGATATATCAGCGGGTTTCATTGCAATTTGAAAGTAACCCGATGTCAAATCGAGAGTAGACATAAAATTTGTCGTTGTTATATGTGCTAACAAATCATCAATTATAGGCAAGGGATACTGAGGATATTGTGTAATAGAATTTAGCCTACGATAATCGATTGCAAATCTCCATGCCGGTCACTAATAGGTTTACCATTTTTCTTACGACATAAAACAACAGGAGATGCATAAGGAGAAGTTACAGGCATAATAATATCATTTTGCAACATTTTGTCAATATGCCAATTTATAATATCTTGTTTGGCTTGATCATAGCGATAAGGCTTACTAAAGACTGGTTTATTAGTTCCAGTGTCAATTTCATGGCAAACAACATGGGTTAAGCCAGGTGTCTCCGAGAATAACTGTTTAAACTGATTAAGAAAATTAACAAAATCAATTTTTTCAATATGAGTGAGGGCACTTTCCTCTAAATTAACAATTAACTCTATCGGCTCGACAGGTTTAGAATTTGACTTAGAATCATCAATATGCAAAGATTTATTGGCAAATTTTATTTCAACATTATTTGCTTTCATAAAATCTAACCCTATAATGCAGGGATGCTGAAGATTGTCGATGACATAAAAGGCCAATTAACACTTAAATTATGAATTTTAACATTCAGGCTGACTTCGCCTCTATTAACACAGGACTTGCCTTGAGCCGTTGTAATATTTAAATTTGTCCGCTTTAAAGGTTTAAAGTCAAAATACTTTTTATAAGTTTCATATGCTAGAAAGGAGCGTTCAGCACCAGTGTCCCAATAAGTAGGTATGAAAGTATCATGAATTATTGAATTTAAATTAGGAAGGTCCACCGGACTGATACAAATAGTGTCTAAACATATGGAGGTGGTTGAGATATTCAGTGGCTGTTGACCCTCCTCACAAGAGCCACTTACTCGTTTAACTGACGACTCTGGTTATTACGAGAGTTACGAAAATTTCTGTTATTTCTATCAGCTCGAGAAAAGTTTTGAGACTGATTTTGATTAGAACGATCGTTCCGAGAATTTTGAAAGTTATTACGCCTTGTCTGTGGCGATTGGCGTTCTTGTTGATAGCGATTGAAATTTTGAGGGGGGGTGAAATTTTCACGCCTAGAATTTTGCATATTTCCATTACCCCGTTGGCGATTAAAGGTGTTTTCCGCCCTTGGAGGGTGTCGTTCTTGATATTTAGCTAAGGTTTGAAACAGACTGTCGTAAGAGGTGACAGGTTTCAGATCAAGGTAATCTTGAATAGGAATAGTCAAAAGCGAGGTTATGATTTCCATTGCAGCGGCAAAAGATAAAACTAAATCTAGCTGCTTTATAATGTCGAATTTACGTAATAAAAATGTGGTGGGTTTGTCATAAAACGACATCTTTGTCGTATAAAGTTCTTGACGGAGTTTGGTTTTATCCACAATAGAAGAGAATGAATTTTTAATTTTGAGCTTCAAATCCTCATACGTAGGATTTTGGCCTAGAGCTCTAGAGGCAATGGTGTCATACCAGATTTTAGCATCTCCTTTTAAGGAGTATTTTAATAAATTAAATTTATCATCGTCGTCAATTTTACATATATCAAAATACTGTTCAAGATCTTCAAAAAATTTAAGTACATTGTTTGAGCCAGTAAAATAAACACGAGTGGGGGGGATGTCGAACTGAGTTGGGCGCCACTGTGGCGTTTGCGTTCCTGCAAACGTCATCTTAACTTAAATACTTAGATTACTAAGAAAACCAGAGACTTTAATTGAACAACAAATAAGAGTTTATTTAAACCAGCTTAATGGGAGGGCGGCCTGGAAATTAGATCTTAGCTCAGTCAGCGTATTACTAAATCAAAAATATATAAATCAACAATTTAATTATCTCAAATATCTCACCACAGCAGATAGTCGACGGTGTAGAGACGGTCGCACTCGTACTCCAATACTACGGCTTCACTATGGGACAGAGGATTCCCTTCTGACCCAGCTTGAACTTTCCGAAGACTAGTATACACTCACCAACACTCAACACTACTTAACTCCACGCCACGAAATCTCCACTACTCTACTTTTTAACACTAGAAGAGCCGTAGGGGTCATTATGCCTTTTTTCTCGATGCCCCATGCTGTATTTCAACGTACAAGCGAGCACCGCAGCTCACATTTTTTGACCTTTTCTAAAATATTTCTAAGCGTACTCTGACAATTTTTCGTATTTTTATATTAATTATTCAAATAAATAAGCATAGAAATACCTAAAACAGCCAACAGGGGTCATTTTGACCCTCATACGAAAAATGGTTGATTTTCAAGTAAAAGTCTGTTTTAGAATTCCTGATATCTTATTTTTGTTTTCTGTGCACGAGGAAATACTCACCTCTTATCGCGATGACTAAGAGGAGAAAAATAAACTCCAGTTTGGGTTTGTTTCGATGACGCAGAGAGATGCAGGGAGACCGCTCTTCTCTCTATTGCGCTCGCACCTTCAGGGAGCAGTGTTACTCTGCGCACTGAAATGCGCACGTATCCTAACGGCGCTGGTGTGCTAAGGAACGTTTGGAGGGAGAAACATTCCTGCTAGAGCTAATGTAGAAAACAGAACACGACGTCACAATCGCACAACAGTGTTTTCAAAACTTTTCATTGTGACCAGAGTGTAAGCATTTTTTTTTTTTAATAAATGCGGAGAGGATTGAGTACACAGGAGGCCCTTGCTCTCCTAGAGCAGTTAGATTCAGATATCAGTGGTGATGACAGCAACGATGAAGATTTTCGTCTTGATAATGTGAACTTACAGAGTTCGTCGTCATCCGAAAGCAGTGACAGTGATGCCGTGGAACATTCTACTAATGTGATTTCCCCTGTTATTCCCAAATCAGGACGTTCTCGTGGGCGTCGGCGGTCGCAAGGACGAAGGAATAACGTACCAAATCTTTCTGATGGCTGCAGTAACGATAAGTACTCTTCATCCAGCGGTATTATTTGGACTCCGATGAACCGTAACTGCCCCACTTCCACTGCAGGTCGCACACCAGCTCGCAATATTGTATCAATTCCAAGTGGACCAACGCCTTTTGCACGTCGTAATATTGGGACAAATCCTGCTTCGGCCTGGCGTTTGATGGTGAATGAAGCAATGGTAAAACACATTCAAACATGTACAGTTGCTGAAGCACGACGTCAGCTTGGAGATGACAGCAACTGGTATGTTACTCTAGTGGAACTGGATGCTTTTTTCGCTCTATTATATGCCCGTGGAGCTCTAGGTCATTCAAAACTTTGTGCAGATGAGTTGTGGAACAATAAATGGGGACCACCCGTGTTCAGAGAGACAATGTCACGCAATCGCTTCCGTGAAATCATGCGGTACCTCAGATTTGATGTGCGAAGTAGCAGAGCGGAACGCCTTGCCACGAACAAATTTGCTCTTGCTTCTGAAATTTGGTACAAGCTGATTGAAAATTGTTATTTGTGCTATAACCCTGGAGCAGAAATAACCGTTGATGAACCGCTATTGCCGTGTAAATCAAGGTGCAGATTCATCCAATACATGGCAAATAAGCCAGACAAGTTCGGCATCAAGTTCTGGCTAGCAACTGATGTAGAATCTAAGTATATTTTGAATGGCTACCCTTATTTAGGCAAGGATGAAGAGCGGCCAGCTGATGTTCAACTTGGGGAAAGTGTTGTGCTCAAATTACTACAACCACATCTAAACAAAGGACTCAACGTCACTACTGACAATTTTTTTACTTCTGTAAAACTTGCAGATGAACTTTCTGCGAAGAAAACTACAATCGTAGGGACGGTGCGTCTGAACAAGAGAGAATTACCACTTATTGCTCGCGACACATCTTCTCCACGATATTCATCTTCTGCACTAAAATATGGGAACAAAACACTCACTATATATAGGTGCAAGAAGAGAAAGAATGTCGCGATTCATAGCACTATGCACACGGATGTGTTTACGGACAACAGTGCAAAGATGAACCCGAATACTGTTACGTACTACAATCGCACTAAATGTGGAGTAGACGTTGCAGACCAGATGCTTAGGAAATATAGTACAAATTGTGGCACTCGCAGATGGCCTGTGCATGTTTTTTACAACGTCCTTGACATTGCTGCATTGAATGCTTGGATAATTTTCAAACAATCCTCAGACACCTCTATTTCCCGTCGAGAATTTATTCTTTCGCTCGTGGAAGAACTAAGAGTGGATGCTTTACGAAATAGGTGCCCCCTATAGATCGGGTACCGATACTTAAACGAAAGAAATGTGCCTTTAAACGCTGTAAGGGACAAAATAAAACATCTGCAAGCTGTGAAGGATGCCAGAAACCAATTTGTGGTAAGTGTATTGCTGTCACTGTCAAGCGTGCATATTGTTGCACTTGTGCTAACGTCTAACTAACTTTCGGACTTTTTATTTTATGTGTTTATTCATGGTTTATATTTTTTATTTTCTCATTTTGAAACATGTTGTATGCTAATTTGTATTTTTTGCATTTGTAACTTTTGTGTTTTTTTTTATTACCTGTACTACTGCTAAAGCATATTGTGTAGTAAAATATATCGCATTATATATTTTCATTCATTTACTGTCATTAACAAAAAAAAAAAAAAAAAAATTAAGCATTGTGGAAAACGAACTCTAAAAAAATAAATAAATAAAAAATAAAATTTACAAAACCTTCGATAACTCTTATATATTGTAATTTCAATATCATTTATCTTTAAAAAGACTCATTTACTTTAATAGGGCTTGAATTTCTTATGAGGGTCAAATTGACCCCCAATGGCTGTTTTAGGTAAGTTCAAAATCCGGCTGTTCTAGTGTTAATATCTGTCAAACTAAGATTCATAACATCCACTATACGATCCTCCAACATCCACTATACGATCCTCCAACATCCACTCCATCTACTAAAACCATCTCTATTTTTATACTTCTTCCTACACCCTCCTTTCACTACATTTCAATCCGTACTCTTAAAAATCACTTCTAATTTAACTAATATTCAAAATCTAAGTCTTTTAATGCAGCACCCTGCCGACACAAAACTACCCCGACCTCAACCTTCACCGAACCACTGGCGACGGATTGATTTTAACCTTCCCCACTTCCTACTTTGCTGGATCCAGCTTAATTAAAACAACTGTGGTGACGTTCTGACGTCTCAACCTCACAAGTGTAGATAGCAGGTGAAAGAATCAAGGATACATAGCAACCCATGAGCGCAAACATCGTATTAACCGTTTAACGAGAGGATGCATTCTGATATTTTTTTAACAATTACCACCATATGGTAGTAATAGCGACTGCTCATGTGTAGTCTAAATCTTATTATTATTATTATTATTTTTTTTTTTTTGGTTATTTGTAACTCCACCCATATTGCAAATTTTAAAACAAGATCCATATTTCACAAAATTCATATGTAATAGTCGTATTACTACAATCAGAGATTTAAATTCATTATTAGTATTCATTAAACATGGCATTTCTGGATATGAATTCCTATGTAATTCTGAGAGTCCTTATAGTCCCCATTCCTAAAAAATGACTAACAATGAATAAATAGTAAAAAATAAATAAATAATTCTAATAATAATAATAATAATAACAATAATATATATATATATATATATATATATATATATATATATATATATATATATATATGCAGTATAAATATAGATAATGCTACAATTTTTATCTTAAAATTAATGTTGTATATTTTGTGACGAATGCATTACAGTGCAGTCACATGTCCTAAAACTAGCAATGATGACGACGCGTCCAAAATGTTGGAGGGATGCCAGCTTGACCAACAGTCTGAAATTTGGGAAACATCCAGTATTTCCTCGCTCAGTTATTTCTCATTTTCTCTTAATCAGATGACTGTCACCCCTATTTTAGCATTGGACTCGTTGAGTTAGCATTTGCGAATACGCTTCCATGGTTTCATGAACTGTGGTCGAAGAATACCTGGAAAAGTTCTCTTGCCATGTTAATTATTAATGACATATTATATTGAAAAAAGAAAAAAAAAAAGATAAGTTTTAATAATTATTAAAAAAAAAAAAAAAAAACTTATAATATACTTATCAATTGTTATTAACTTCCCTAACAGCCCAAAATGTTCCAGAAACCTAACAATCATACTGAACCATTATGAACATTTCCGAAACGTTTAAAAACGTTCAGATTGCTTTCCGAATAGTTTCAAAAGCGTTGAAATGTCCGCGATCGTAACAAAAAATCAGATACGTAACAGAAACGTTACAATCACTTAACTGATAGAAAATCTAAAAGGGCTAATGTTTCAGAAAGGTATCAGAGAGCATACTAAAACGTGTTACGTTTTTGAAAGATTGTAAGCTTTTTGCAACATAACTGAAACATTCTGTGCTGTATGGGTTATTTATTAAATATATACACTGTTCATTACTGATTTGTCGTAAAAAAAAAAAAAAAAAAAAAAAAAAAAAACTTTTTATTACTTTAATTTTGATATTTATTTCAAATGCCAATGCCAATGTTTCAGATGTTTTATACCAGTTGCAACGAAATAGTTTATTGTAATAAATTTTAATATTATATATTAACATTATAAAAATATCCTCATATATATCCTTTTTTATCCTATTTTTAATACACCAATACAGCTTTAGTGTGAAATTAACAAAACTCACCCAACCCAACTTCTAATAATTTTTAAATACATGACTAATACATTTTAAACATTTTAAATGATATTTTTGACATTTTATCATTTTGACATTTTGAATGATAAGTATGTATTCATGGTAATGGACATACTGTCAAAACCTATTGCTACGAATTACAAGATAATGAAGATATTGTAATTTGTGTCCTGAGGATAAGATATTTATGGAATTTTTTAAACATCTATTATAATAGAAAGTAAATCATAACAGTTTTGAAAATTTCAAGATCTTGATGATATTGTGTTATGACTTGTGCTTATATAGTGCGTATTTTCTGTGAACCATTCTATATCGCGATAATAACTGTTTGATATAGTACTGGATTTTTTTTTTTTTTTTTTATAAAGTATATTTTCTTGGGCAGATGATGTCGCCATAAGATTTAATGTCTTTGTACATATTAATATATATTATTTCTAATTTAATATTTTCAAATATTACACAGTAATAAATATATAATAAATGACCAAGTATTTTTAATGATAAAAAATAGTAAAAAGGTATCTACAAACAAATAACACAATACTTAATTAAAATTAAAAACAAGTATCACTATTTCTTTATTTCGATAATTAAAAAAAGATTTCCCTGCATTTCTCCAATCAAAATTGCTGCATTTTCACAAGTTTATATATATATATATATATATATATATATAATCCGTCTATATAAATTAATTAATTTCATTTTTCAGTCTCATTGTAGCCTAATAAATCTTAATTACTTTAGATTACATTTCTTTCGAAATAAGAATAACAGATTATGCTTAAATATGTTACGGCAGGCGTCGATAATGGGGCTTGCGCATGACTTGAGTTATTTCGGCAATATTTATTTGCGTATTTTTTAACGAATTAAATATTTAAAATCGTCCAATTAAATGTTACCCCATGCGTTTATTTTGGCATATTTTTTTTCCAATTTCGTTTCTGAATTCGTGATAGCAATTCCGTACACTTCGTGTTTTTCAAATTTCACTTTCGCTCACCTACAAGTGTATAGAAAAAAATCACTTGTAGTTTTCATTTCGTATCACATGACTGTAGATTCAACATTCAAAATTAGTTGCCCTGGTTGCTACTTTCTTTATTAGATTAACATTTTGAGCGCCACGCGAATTCTTAAGGAAATCCCATTCAGGCCACGCGCACTGCTTAGAAGCATGTTATGTTTGCCATGTTATGTTTACGTGTTTCAATAAAATCCATTAAAATGCTTTAATGATATAATCCTATAATAAATAATTATCAAGTGAATTTTAAATAAATTGTCAGCAATTACTTAAAACTATATATATTTGGTATTATATCATATTTCACGCTGTCAGCCACCTGTGGCTGACGGGGCCTAAACGGAAAGTTCAGGGCTGACATAGCCCTGAACGTGATAATGGGCTCTCTTTGTTTCCTAATTTAACTGAATTTATATGTAAATCTTAAATTTATAAGAAATTAGTTTACCAACGTCTGTAGTATACAAGGAATTTAAATTAAGTGAATTGAGAAATTTGAAGTACAATTAAATAGCCTTCTATTTAAAGAACGCATCAGAAGATTGCATATCCTCTTTAAAGAAATATATCGTATTATTAACGGTAAAAAATACAACTAATACAAGATTTATATGTTACTTTAGTAAATAAGGATCTTTTTTAAATATAAAATATTAGTGCACTTTAGCTAATTTATTTCAAATATTTGGCAATAAAAAATGTATAATGTATGAGCTAGGTTGAAAAAAAAATCCTCATACTAACCTGAGAAAATGTACCTGAAAACAAATTAGGTTTCTTGTATCGCTACATAATGCACTGTAGCACACTATCTAAAATGTAATATAAGTACAGCACTGTATAAGGGATATCCTTTATAATTCTTTTCTATAAATTATAATTGCTTTTTTATAAAAATTATTATTATTTTCAATTGACGTCACTTGTGCTATTATATCTTTTTAATTATATTTATTTATTTAAAACACTTTTATTTAAGAAAGAAAATAGTCGACATTTCAATACCTAATTAACAACAAAAAGGAATCTTATAAAAGTTTATACAGAACTGTCTCTTGTGGCCACACTCTTTCTCTTCATTAATAGGTTCTCTTTCATCCTCTAATTTTACTGAATTTATGTAAGTCTCAAAAGTATAAGAAATGATTTTCTCAGCTTCTGTGCTATACAGGAAATATAAATGAGGTCCTTTCAGAACTTTGAATGAATTGAAATACATCTTACATTTTAAGAATATGTTAGAAAAGTGCGTGTCTTCTATAAAGATCTATAGCGTAATTTTACCAGTCAAAACAACTTACAAATACGAGATATGTAGATGAGTTTTTGCAAATAATGATATTCCTAACTTTGATTTATTTGTATATTACAATATTCATTATCGCATTTCAATAATTAGAAAATAAAGTTATATTTCTAATAACAATATTTAGAAAACTCCCATATTACAAAATGTTATGACTTATACATTTAAGCGAAAAATTATTCTCAAATATATTATTTATATGTAAAAGTATAAATATATATTTAGGTTTTTACTTTTGCCCACAATCATAATTACAAAAAATATGGTTTATTTTTCACTACGCACACTGTAAAATTTACAAGATTGTTCGGGGAAATTAGCTGTGGGTATTTTTTTTTTTTTTTTTTTTTTTAACTAAATTAGTGTTTAAATAAAAAAAAAAAAAATTCTGTTAAAGAAAAAAAGGAAATTATCCAGGATATACCAATTTTCCAAATAAACATCATTATATGAAACAGTTCGAGATAGAATTCATTTATCGCGATACTTCTTTGTCAAAAAACGAAAGCATGAAATCCATAATGACATGCATAATGACATGTATTTTGGATCAAAAATAGTCTTGTTTTCATGAACTATTATTTATCTTTTTTGCTAACTGAAATCGTTATGGATTACAAAATTCAGAGCATTTAAATAAAATGGTCACTGCACATTAATTGTCAGTAATAATAAAATTTTCGTTATAAAAGTTATTAAAATAAACCCTCATTGTTACTGATTCATCACGTTAATGAAATTTTACTGCTTATTCTTCTTGATTACTGGTAACAAGGTTTTAAAAAAATATTATTACTTGTAAAAGTAATTTTATTATGTTTTATCACCTGGTAAACAGGTAGATAACTTTGTTTATTCTCGTAGAAAAAATTAGTACTATGTTTTCTCAAAAATCATAATTATAATCTCACAAGAATATGGATCAACGCACATTCTAATTTTTCTCTCCGCATCTATGATCGACGTCATTAATTATTGCAACGTTTCATCAAATAACTAGAAAATTTCAGTATAATTAATTATCAATAACACACAAAGCACTCATTTAATCATCAATGTACAATTCCTAACTTTTTTGGATTATTTAATAATGCACATATGTTTTGAATTCGCACATTTTCTACTAACTAATAAATTATCTGTGATGCTTGAAACAAAACTATTGAACAGGAATAAGATGAAACTATGATTACATTTTTAAAGTACAGTAAATTAATCATTATTAATGATTAAATATAAATATTACTATAGTAAATTGAGAATAGTAAATTTACTTTTGGTATTCCGTCTACTAAATATGCATGTAGTCATTAGATAGCAAATAATATTATTACAATAAAACACATCATTTGATATTTCACATTCGATGAAAATATCTTATGAATATCTGTTCAAATATTTATCTATGTTTACTAATTTATGGTGAAATCCGGGAATTGTGCATTCAATAAAAAATAATAATAATAATAATAATAATAATTCAAATTTAAACCATGTAAACTTTTACATGTAATTTTTTTAGCTAGTAGTTTATATATTTTATAAATTTCACCATTTTTAGAAACATGCATGTTTTGCTGATTTTCAGTTTTTTTTCCAACACTTTCCAAAAAGGTTAAATGTGTTAATGACTCCAGTTTGTTTGTCTGTCTCTCTATTTGTCCGTCCCCGCTCTAACTCAAGTAAATATTCATGGAAATTCTTGAAACTGATATATATATATATATATATATGTATATAGATATCAAGTTCACTATTGGATGTTCCCTATTTAAAATGGGGTATATCTCTATACTGGTTTGTGTACAGGGACACACGAAAGTATTCTAAAGCATCCTGTTTTATGAGTGGTAATTGGATAAACCACATTTTGATACCTTCACCTTACACAAATCTCAGTGAAAATGAAATATGTTATTCAAGTTCATTATCAGACGTTATCTATAGAAATGGAGTAAAAACAACCACAATTTTGTGTACAGGGACAACCGAAAGTATTACAAAGCATTACGTTCTATGAGAGATGTTACTATAAAGCATTTCTTTTTAACTTTACTTTTAAAAACTGTATTTTACATAATTTTTAATAAAACTGAAATCTGTCTTAATGTTATTATCTATATATATAAAAGAGTATTTACACTCACTTACTCACTCACTCACTGACTCATCAACGCACAGCAAAATCTACTGGGGCCACTGACTCGAAACTGGGCCAGATTTTAGAACATGTAGTGTAAGCACCCCCTAAGAAGCGATTTTGCCAAATTCGTCCCCCAAGGGGGATGGGAGGGAAAGACGTGATTTCACAAAAACTGTCATATCTCAAAGTAAAAAACAGATATCTGTAAAATTTTTGCATTAAAACATAGCTAAAACAAATGCCTAAAAATCAATTTCTGGAATTTTGGAAATTCGGTCCACAAGAGGGGGTGCGTGGCAAAATGTGATTTCGCATGCGCAAAAAGTGATTTCTTAAAAAACATTCATATCTCAAAGAAAAAAACACATATACGTGAGATTTTTGTTTCATAATACAGCTACCATAAATACCTAAAAACCAATTTCTGAAATTTTCGAAATTCGGCCCCTAATGGGGGGCAGGGGGCAAAACGTGATTTCACAAAAACCTTTATATCTCAAAGAAAAAAAACAGATATCCGTAAAATTTTTGCTTTAAAATATAGCTAACAGAAATACCTAAATACCAATTTTTGGAATTTTAGAAATTCAGTCCCCAAGAGGAGGGGAAGGAAGGAAAACTTTATCTATATTATATCTTCTGTATATAATATAGATATGTCTTCTATAATGAAGTTTTAAAAATAATTATTTTAATTTTTAATTGTTGCCAAAAAAATTTTCGAGTTGACTTATTTTACGACATATAATAAAAAATATTTTCACGCGAATAGTAAAAGGAATATTAAATAAAAAAGTTGCTTAAGCTATGACAAAATGACGTCATTATCAAAATTAAATAATAATATTAAAAATCCAACATATTTCTTCAAATTTTGTTTCGTAATCTTTTTTAACATACCTCAATTTTAGATTTCTTTTAATAGTTTTTTTTTTATTTATTTATACGCAAGCGAAATGTGACGTCACTGACCGTCCGTGGAGGCAAGATAACGATTTCCTATGTTAATCGCCCATTGGATTTTTTGTAAAAAAATATTAAAAAAGGAGGAAATTTATTTCCCGGTTTTAACCCCCCTGTCAAATTGACAAAATTTTAATTTTGAATTTTAAAACTCTCTTATCCTTGGCGTTTTTGTAATTGGCGATCAAAATCGTAATACGAAAATATACATGTCAGATGTATATTTTCGTAATAGTATTGTACGAAATATTGTTTCATATTATTCATTGCTCTTTTAATATAAGTTGCGAAAATAACCATGATTTTTGAAAGGAATTAAATTATGTTCGCCAGATAATTTGGCGATATTTTTTTTCTGCCAAGTATCTTATATCAGATACTTTATTTAGACATTTGAAAACAAATTCGACTTCAAATTATGATAGAATATTTACCATTTTCCTTTTAATTAGTATATTAGTTGGATATTTATTGTGTAAATATCATCCTTTGAAATGAAATGTTTATGTTTTGAATCGAATGTGGAAGTTTGCCTTTTTTTTTTCTACAGTTTTGAATTCAAATTTTATCAATTTTACAACAAAAACAACTTAATCTAACGTATGCACATGATAACGATAACTAATACATATCTATACCTAAATATGGGGATTAAAATTGGGAAATAATTTTCCTCGATTTTCAATGGGCGTTTAACGTAGGAAATATTTTTCTTGCATCCACGAACGACCAGTGGCGTCATCTCTTCGCTTGCGTATTGGCACGTATAATACGTTTGGTATGAAAGCTAATTCAGCATTATATTCAGATTTACTTATTCATAATGCAGGGTAATTTTTTTTTTTTTTTTTTTTTTTTTTTTTTTTGATGCTGAAGCAGACACGACATTTTTCGCCAAAGAGCCTACTTTCGTGATAGCCACTTTAAGCCAAGTAGCCCATAAAGCATATAAAAATATAAATTATAAAATATTGAGGGGGGAAAAAAAGATAGAAAGAAAGAAAGAAACAGAAACAACAATATCATAAATTATGTATTTTTTTTTTTTTTTTTTTTAATGGTGACAAAAATTCAAAAGTCACCAAGGGGAGCTATAATAAGCCTGTACCACGACAAGGTTAAATATTTATTTATTTTTCTATATACCAACCATTGTTAACTAACTATGGAATACATATAGCCACAAAAATTTAGTTGTCTCACAGCATGTTGCAATATTACATTTGACGTGAAATTGCTGTCATTGTATGGTCGACCGGAAAACTCAAATAAATATAGTAAATAACGTAAAAGTAAATATTATGTACAGTACGTACAGTGTTGTTCAAAAATAATTAAAATTCAGATGTAAAAAAGCTACTTCAATTTTGTCTGTTTCGAAATTGTCATTTGATAAGCACAAAAGTGGAAGCCCACTGGTATAGCATTGACGCATGGAATAGCGACACACACCGAAAGCGAGCTTTTGAGCAATTTCAATGAATTTTGTTTTTATTTTTTATCTATAAAGCGATATAGGAAAGCATTTTCGTTAAATATCGTGACCAGCCAAGCGGATAAAATTTGTCCGAAGACATCCATAGGAGCTGAGGCCACAATTTTTTGTGTGTGGCTTATTTATGTCTATCCAACACCCATTGCAGCGGGATTTTGAGAATCTCCCCATTTTCCTCCTTAAGGAAGGGAGATCAATAAAGACGTTTCCAAGCATAACTTTGCTTAAAATTATCACAGTAAGATTAATTTTTATGTGTGGTTTGGTTAATCATTCTCAACACGCACTAGCAAGGAATTTTACGAAATTTCCCTCTGCCTATCTTCTTTAAGGGCGGAGTGGGGGCAAAAACACATTTTTAAGAGTAACTCTAAAACTAAATGAAAAGCTGGTGTACAAACGATAAATAGACAATAAGACTTCTTCACACACCATAATTTTTTTTAAGCCAGCACAACCGACTGCTTTTGCCTCCAAGGCAGTAGCACGTGTTTTTTTTTTTTTTGCACCTGATGAAGGAAGGCTATGTCCTTTCGAAACCGGTTGTGCTTAAAATTTATGGTGTGCGAAGAAGTCTTATTGTCTATTTAAGAGTAACGCGTACTCAACACACACACACAACGAAGGGGTTTTGTGAAATTCCACCCTACTGTTCTTGGGAGGTGGGGACAAAAAACATGTATTCATGTGTAACTCTTCTCTAAATTATGTTAGGAAGGAGATTTTTGATGTGTTGGTTGGTTATATGTATCTAACTCATAGTATAAAGATATTTTGCAAAATTCTCTTCCCTCTTTATGAGTTGGGGGGGGGGGGTAAAAACCACGTTTTAAAACATAATTTTGCTTCAAATAATCTCAGGATCTCGATTTTTTTTTTCATGTCTGGTTAGGTATCTGTATGCAAGTCACACTATAAAAGGATTTCGCGGAATTACCCCCCCCCCTCTTCTGGGCTGGCGGGGCAAAAAACACGTTTTCAAGCTTAAATATACTCCAGATTACCTTAGAATGATGAATTCTGATGACTGGGTGTTGATTAAGTGTACGGAATATGCACTTTGATGGGAGTATTTTTGCAAAATTTTCAACAGTACCCGTATGGGAAGGTAAGTAAAAAATAGGTAAAAGGTACTGCCGAAGGCATTGGGGATTCGAAAAGTGTGGGGAGCAGGAAAACTGCTATTGAAGGAAGCGGGAACTTTAACTTACATTTTGATTGATTGATTTCTTTTTTTTTTTTTTTTTTTTTTTTCATATATATATATATTATTAATGATATGAAATATTGAGAATTCATTTTGATATAATGACTAGCGAATCGGGCAAAGCCTGCTAGTTAGTCTTAAAACAGTGCATTCTGTAGTATACAGTATGATAGCAATAAATTTACAGGGCTACACAAAATTATTCAGTTACATTAAGGACTATTATTTGTAATTTGCTGGAATTGAATTTTCATTTACATTAAGTGTTTTTATAATTTTCTAGCAATTTTAAGCGTTAATATAATTTAAGTTTTTGTATCTGGCTCTCCTACTGCGCTTATGTTTATCTGTCCGTCTGCCTCCACCTAGCTTCAGAAAATATTTTTATATTTAATTATATATATATATATATATTATTTCAAGTTCAATATGGAATGCCTCCTATTTGGAATGTCATTAAAGTCTTGTATGACTGCTTTGTGTACAAGGCTAACCAAACAAGCGTCAATGCATCGCGTTTTAGGACAGACATTTTTATAAATCACATTTAAATAAGATTTTTCTATGTAAATCTTAAACAAAATTGACATTTAATATAAACATGATAATGTTTTGTATAGAATATGATAAGGTTAATATTCAGATTTAATGTACTGTAAGGTCAGATTTATTGTTTAAAAAATTCAGATTCATTAAGGGCTGCAATTAGAATCTAATGGCTACATTCTCTTTTACATTAAGAATTTTTAACAATTTCTAACAATGTTTAGGAATGATTATAAATTATGTTTGTCTATATGCATCCGTTTCAATCCTTGTGTCTGTCCGTTGGGTGATAACGTACGCAAAGGACTATGAAATGTTTACGATAGAACAAGTACATACAGCTGGAAAGTGTTAAAAATCGATGCGTACCGCATGGTTTTTCTTTTTTTTTTTCTTTTTACTATGCATATACATCAGAAATAAAGGATGGTTTATGTAAACATAATGTTTTTATGAAAATAAATATATATTTATGTTAATATATGTATATAACATAGTAATTTATCAATAATATAACATAGTAATTTATCAATAACATTTCAAATACAGTCTTTTATTACTTTCTTCTATATGTAATATAGAGAAAGTATTGGATTCGCGAAAATTTTCGACCTCCGTTTTTTGACGGATCTACACGTTTTGGGATGTCCTGAACACGAATTGATAGTTTTTAGAAAATGTCTGTCTGTATGTCTGTGTGTCTGTGTGTCTGTGGTTTCGTGTTTCCACCCTATCTCACGAACCAATGAATGAAATTCAACGAAACTTGGTATATAGCTGGCCCCTGGCGGTGCATTGTGCTGATTAGATTTGGGCATCAATAGCCCAGCAGGTGGCGCTGAGATCGCATTTTATGTAAATTTTTAACTTGGCAGTATAGGACAAATTTTCGTATTTTTCACCGTATCTCACGAACCAATTAATGAATTTCAACCAAAATTGGTATATAGTTGGAACCTGACGGGGCATGGTGCTGATTAGATTTGGGGATCAATCGTCCAGCAGGTGGCGCTGTGATCGCAAAATTTCTTATTTTTCACCGTATCTCCAGAACCGATGAATGAAATTGAAGCAAACTTGGTATATAGTTGGACCCTGACATGGAAAGGGTCTGATTAGATTTTGGGATCAATCGCCCAGCAGATGGCGCTGTGATCGCATTTTATGTAAGTATGGCAGTATAGGACAAAATTTCGTATAAATGCACATAATGAGCGTTATTTTAAACTTGTGATTGTAAAATTAATATGAATTATTGATAATAGTAGTAGTTAACTACGAAAAAATTTGCGCATGTGGGGGCACATGTTCCCCCCTGGGGGGGAAGTACCCCCCCTCCCCCGGGGGGGGGGTAAATTTTCAAGATCGGTATCTTTCGAAAGATCTCGTCAATACCATTAAAACGAATGGTTGAACTATAAATCTGCGATAATTTAAAACAAAGTTATCGATTTTTTTTTACTTTTAACAACAAAGAAAAAAAAAAAAAAATATATATATATATATATATTTTTTTTTTTTTTTTTTTTTTTTTTTATATTGTTACTGATTGAATATGTATATAGGAAAATATAGAAGAAAGTCTTGTGGTGGCCACAGCATACTAGTTTTTAAATGAAATAAAAACACGGAATAAAATAATAACACAAAAACGTCTGTAACACATTTGATTAAACAAATATGTATTGAAATGTTTCCTTTTGATTTTATTCCTGCCAATTGGTTTGATATTGGAACACGATGAAAAATTATGTATACGCGTGTGTGTGTGTGTATTTGTGCATATAGATAAAACATTACACGTTTTATGTATTTTAAATGACACGAAAACGGTAAGCATTTTTTAATTAGGATACATCTTCTTTTTTTACAATCTCAGATTCATATATATAGCAGAAAAGGCATTGCTTTAGGTTGAAATATTTTAAATCGAGAGTTTGTTATATTTACACGTTTTGAGTTTCCCTGAACTTGAAAAACAATCTTTTAGCGGTTGGTCTTTTGAGTCTATCTTTGTGTCTATAATCAGGATATCTGAAGAACACTAATAGCTGGAAATCCAAACTCTCTTCTCTAAATCTTTATCATAAAAAAGATATATTTTTTTAAAACATTTCGTTGATATCAAGGAAATGGTTCTTGTACAGACACATTCAAGATAATTCAAATATATTACGCCTATGGGCGAAATTTGTCATAGGTACTGTTTAAAATCCGTAAGGCAATAAAGAAAATTAAATGAGAGCATTGTTTTAATTTCGTAAAAGCGTGTTTTGTGCAGAAAATGACATTAAAATTATTTTTCATATTTAATTTAACGACCTATAAAAAAAATTGGGATACAATTGTGCTCTTTTGGAAATTGCTGAAAATGCATTTCAGGTGGTGTTATGTGCTTTTCGTATAGGAACATATTTAAGTATACAACGTGATGTTTATATAATTTGCAGACAATATACTAGTCCAAATTTAGCAATCACAATTTTTTCTATTGGATATAAATCGTTGAATGGCATTTTTTACATTTTAATATGTCAAAAAATATGTTCAGTAAGGGAAAATAATTTATATTTATACAGAGAGAGAGGGAGAAATTCTTCTGCATATGTACGATACAAACTAAACTATTCAGATTTACTTTCAAGATATTGAAAAAAATAACGATAAGGAATCTTTAAAAAGTGTATGTCATACATATCGAAATGAAGTTCTGGATGTTCTCATATCAAAAAAGAGCAATTCTACAGATAAATATTTAAAAACATTTCATTCTCTCATATGGGACAGTCTTTTAAATATTTTGGAATATGTATACAGTGAAATTTTTAAAGAAATATTCATTCAGTAGGGTGTAGATGATTCATATTCGGATATTGAAATCTTCTGAAAATAAGCAAATAAATGAAAATTGCAAAACAAAAGAGAGAATGACTTCCAACTTTATTTGTACACGCAGAAAAAATATAATATTTTTTTATTGATATATATATATATATATATATATATATATATATATATATATATATATATATATATATATATATATATATATATATATATATATATATATATATATATGTGCGTGTGTGTGTGTTAAGTTTATTATCAAAAACTAAAAGAAAGTCCTGCAAAACTGCAAAAATGTCCTGTTCCCGTTCTCAAGCTTTGACACGAATTACAACCTACTTCAAAGATTGTTTTTATCTATTTTTCGCGTCAGTAACATACCCGCGACCGCGAGAAAACAGCTTTATTAACGGTTAGCAGTGTACCAGCAAACCCGCCATACTGACACTACGAATTTGCTTTATGTTTACCATTCATTTTATAAAGCGTGTGCTCAGTAAAAAATAAAAAAAATAATTTTGATGTTTCAAATTTTTATTTTTGTGATTGTATGAGCACGCGATAGTTAAAATTGTTTGATTTTCGATTAATTTCATCTGTATAAAATTTTTAGTTTTTTAGAAAAGGAAATAACTTTCCCATTTTTGCTCCGAAATGTCCTGTTGAGATTAATGTTTATGTAATCGAAATCTTCGCCTGTTACGCTTTGTGATTTCGTGTCGCAATTATTTTTTTTCTCAAACTTTTGTATATCGGACTGTACTTATCTTTCAACGTAAATACTTCTCAACTGTTTCACTTTCCGTCAGTAATGTTAACATCGTAAGAAACGAAAATGTGTATTCTCTATTAACGAAATAAACGCTTGCCTGAAATACCATTTGTCCATTTCAAAATGAAAATTTTGTATTATTAAATTTTTTTGTCCTATCTTTTTTTTGTCCTATCTTATTTTTTTTTTTTTTTTTTTTTTTTTTTTATCCTAGAGAGACATAAAACCATCTTATCCCTTCCTTCTGTTCCTATGGAAACCGAAATAATGCCTCGCAGAGAAAATGCATTGATATTGCTGGTAGGAGATTCTGGGCAAACATTGCATGTTATTTCTTGATCGACACCGGTGGACGAAATAAAGGCTTGCCTGAAATATCTAACAATGTTGCGACGCGTACGTACATTGCAGTTGACCACGAACATGCGTGTCCAGCTGCAGAAGGATCAATCAGCCGAGGTATTCTCCCGACAGTTACTGGACATTAAGAACGGACAGCTGCCAGTCAAAGAGACGTCAAGACGAATATCATTTAATGAAAATTTTTGTAATTTAGCAACATTGAAACAAGAACTGATCAAAAAAGTATTTTCTAATATTCAAATTAAGAATCACGATTAACTCCCTGAACAAGCTATCCTTGCCGAGAAGAATAAAGATATCTATCAACTTAATAATGTTATTCAATCCAGCATTCAAACTGATGAAATTACGTATAAGTCGATAGACACCGTTGTGGAAGAAGATGAAATAAATGAACTAGAAGATGAAGTAAAACTCACTTGATCTGCCAGGGATGCCATCACACATATTAAAATTGAAAATAGATGTGCAATTTATCACGTTGCGGAATATTAACAACCAAAACTCTGCAACGGCACGCGACTCGCAGTTAAGAAATTAATTAACAACTTAGTGGAAGCAACGATTTTAACGGGGTCTTTCAAAGTTGAAGATGCCCTCATTCCTTGAATTTCCATGATTCCGACCGATATACCATTTAAATTTAAATGATTGCAATTCATAATTTGATTGGCATTTGCAATCACAAGGTCAATCTTTAGAAATGTGTGTTTTAGATATCGATGCGGTTTGCTTCTCACATGGACATCTGTATGTTGCATGGTCCCGTGTCGACAAACCAGATAGCCTTTATATCTACACAGACAATGGAATAACAAAAAATATTGCAGGGATTGCAAAATTAAACTTCTATGAAACCGTATGCTTTGTTTAGTTCCTCATTTCTCCTCCATGCAATCAGAATGTGCCACAGCAAAGCGTGGCAGGGTACACCTAGTATATATATATTCTGGTAAATGTAGATTTGTTTTTAAAATATATTATTTACGTTTGCTTAAATTACAGCTTTCAATTTTTAAGACACATTTATCACTTAAATCAGTAGTTGCCAACCGATGGTCCGTAGGTCAATAGTGGTCCAAGGGAAAATTTTGGTGGTCCGCAGAAATATCTGCACATTATTTGACCTTTTTCCTGTGTTTTGTTAGAAACTGCCGGGGTTTACATTCTTCACTGGCCTCTGTAATTAATATAATTTCAAAATTTCATATCATTTATTAATATAAAACCTTAAAAAAAAATAAATAAATAAAATAAATAAAATAAAATAAAATAAAATAAAATACATCAAAATCGACGAAGTTTTCAGTTTGAATCCTCCGTCAGTGACTTTTCCTATCGCTTCATTCTGGGTCTGGATCGAAATTATTTGTGAGCTCTATGCGCAGACGTATTACTACATGAACTGTAGTCAGGGTTCGCTCTGCCTGCGACAGCGCCCGCCTCTATGTCTCCTTTTAATTTTACAGCCTCAAAAGTGAATTAAAAAGTGTATTAATCCCCGAAAACATAGAAACCCGGTTTTATGGTTCCTAGAACTATTTAAAGCAGGGTTGGCAGAAACCCGGTTTTTTCGAGAAAACCCCAACCCACTTGGGTTTTTCTGGGTTTTTCTGGGCTTTTGTGGGATTTTGTTTGAATACATTTGCATTGCAATGTTAGATATATCTTACTTAGCATGTTAGTTGTAATACACCTAATTATATTAAACTACTAATTAATAATTAATCTAATATTTATATAAGAAATAAAAATTGGTTTGATTCTAATATTAAAATAGTGTTAATTAGTAAGATTAAGATATGTTTTATTTTAATGTATGCTTATTCAAAATAAATATTCTTAATGGCAATAAATGATAAAATAAAAAAAATTAAATTTTTAAGTACAATACATACACAGCTAAATTTCATAAATTCCTATTGGTTGAACTAAATCCGGCCCCTCTCCTATATTTATGAGCACTTCTCCTGATTCAGAATTCTTTTTGCACTGAAGATAGTACGCTTTAGGCTACCTCAAACGGCTGTATGCATTTCCAATATTTCTCTTTGGCGTTTCTGACGTAGTAGTTTATTCGGGTTTTAATACGCCAAATCTCCTGTTATTACAATACATATAATTTACATTTTTTAGTTCCCCATCATATATAGGTATGGGGAACTTAAGTCATCGTGAAAATTTTCAACATCGTTTTTCTTTCCTTTTTACACGTTTTCACGTGTGAGGAATCTGAAAGCGACAAAATTTGTATGGTGTCTGTTAGTTTGTTAGTCCGGTAGTCTGTGTACATGATATCTCAAGAACAAATTGTCGCAGAGAAGTCAGTTCGGATTTAAAATATTACTTTTGACACTGGCAAGAACCCTATCCATTTGCAACATTTGAATTAAAAAACTTTGTAAGTTATTAAAAATTTACAGTTTTCTTAACATGGGAGAATAGGGCAAAATTTCACTTAAACGTGCATTAAATGGAAAATTTCTACAGAAAAAATATGAGACCAGTTTTAAAATGAGTTTTGATGTCGGAATGAACATTAGTAACTAGAAACATGCTACTTTGAAAATTTTGCAAGTTATTGGAAATTTACGAATTTCTTAACATGGCAGAATAGTGCAAAATTTCTCCTAAACGTCAATTTTGAGGGATATTTTCATTGTAAAAATGTCAGACCACTTTTGAAATATTATTTAGGATACTGGCATGGATATCCTAGAGTATGGATTTCGTAAATTTTTTGGAATTTACGATTTACTTAAAATGGCAGAATAGGGCCAAATTGAGCATAAACGTCCATTTTGAGGATCATAAATATATCAGACAACTTCAAAATAACATTTATGATACTTGTTTGAACATGATTGACTACAAATATATTCTAATAGGAAAATTTCGTAAGTTATTCGTAATTTAAGATTTTATCAACATAGCAAATTGGGCGATATCCCATATAAATATGCATTTTGAGGATTGTTGCATTGGAAATAGTAGCATGAAAACGAAATTGACCTTAATAAAATAAAGTAGTAATAGATTAGAATAAAAGATAAATAGATCGAAGTAAACAGTGGATAGCCTGTTAGGCCAACAATGTTAGGCGGTGATTTCATTCTGTCACTGTGTCAAGCGTTTGGTCAAATTCATTTCTCTTAACATGATAATCATGTTAAGAGAATTTCCTGTACTAGAAATTTATGAAAACATACATATGATGGGGCACTGAGCACAGTGCACTGCTTTATTTTATTTTTTATTTATTTTATTTTTCAAGTTTTTTAATAGTTGAAATGGTTATAGAAGAAAATTTTATTAGCTTTATAATTATGTTACTAATAAAATTAAAATAAAATTATTATAAAGTTTTAAAACTAAACAATTTAATTAGTTAAATATTGATTCTGGGCAACATTTATTTCCGCTGTTAAACAAAAATATCGTTCGGTTTTACAGGAAAAGGAAAATTGAACCAGTTATAGAAGATAAACTTGTTTTTATTATATTTCTAACTGTAGTTACTTATTATGTTTAATATAATACTATTTTCTACAAAATAAAAATGAGAGTTTTTTCTTAAAAGGTAAGGTGTTTTCTATACTTTATAGAGGAGATTTGTAAATTATAAATAATTTTTAACAAAAACCCACTTATTTGCAAAAAAACCCAGCGGGTTTTTGTTGGTGGGCCAGCCCAGAAAAACTCGCCCAGGTTTTTCTGGGCTGGTCCCAGTTTGCCAACCCTGATTTAAAATTTAAACATAATTGTCCCCATATCCCCCAATAGAATTTCAAGCATCGAAAGAATACATAATCTCTACCTCTCATAAAAGAAAATGGTTAAACCGACAGCTACACACTTATTAATCAGGAAAAGTTAAGACGCCGCCGTATTTTTATTTTTATTTATTTATTTATTTTTTTTAATCAGTCGGATGACTATCAAAAGATATTACAAGTAAAACCCATTTTAAAAATTAAAGTTATTAAAAAGAAAGAAATGTTTTATGCCAAAATAAATAAATAAAATCATGTTTATTATATTTTAATTTTAATTTTTTGGAATTAAAATAAAATATTTATAATTTCTCGTGAATGTTAATAATAATAATAATAATAATAAGTGACGCTACTAACATTGGTACTCTATTTTATTAAGAATTCGCGTGCAAATAAATATTTTCATTCAGATACTTGGTAATAGTATAGAATTATAATTTAATGAAGTAGTACTTTTCTTTTCTACGGCAAAACGATTTTTTTTTTCATCGATAATTTATGTGTTTCTTATGAAGTTCTTTTATGCCCACACCTTAATTTTATATAGTTATAATTTAGATTTTTTTTTCTGTATGGAACAGCTTTAGTATCGGATTCCTCTGGCAAAATTTTAATTTTGACAATGAAATAGATCGGACGTTTCTCGCCATGTTCTGTAGTCACTCAATTGTGATAGTCATTTCAATTCATCGCAAAAGTGGCCTAAAAAAATTTAAAGTCACGAAAGGGATCCCATGCTAAAGCTGTGACTTTTGTATTCATTTATTTATAATATTTTCAATTAAAGACTTCGAGATATGGGTGTAGCTTTGATATCTGTTGTCCATGTCGTTCTAATTTTTTTTGGATTTCACGATCTAAAACGTATTACGAAAATATACACGCCAGGTGTATAATTTCGTAATATATATTGTGTGAAACATTGTTTCATATTCTTGAATGCTCTTATTAAAATAACCATGATTTTTGAAAAGAACTAAATATTTTCGTCAGATAATTTGACAATAATTTTATTTTTTCCGCCAAGGGTGAAATATACAAATAAACTCTCGTTTATTTTTTTTCAAAGGCGGAATTTTACATCATTCAACCCCTTGCATCACAGATGCTTAAGAATGGTGCATAAGAAACATATAAAAATGAGATTGCAAAAGAAAAATCAGTATAAAGCCCATTACAATAACAATAACTAAAAGAAATGTCTCATGCATTTATCTTTCCTATTTACACATTTTTTTCACTCTTTTCTTTGATTTCAAAATTCTATAAATATCACTTCAACCTGTGCTATGCCGGGTAGACCTGCTAGTAATCTTTATTTGAAAAATATAATTTATTATAATTAACTACCAGGAATACTATTACTGATTAACTGAAGAAAATAATAAGTATATGGAATACTGACGATTTTTAATGTAATATATTGAATATCAATAGGTAATTGCGACTTTAATACAATAAAATTCGAAACATATTATTTTTGATCGAATAGAAAACCGATGAATAAAAAAAAAAAAAAAAAAAAAAAAAAAAACTATAAACAGGGTGTTTCAAAACTCATGGGCAAAAATTTAAGGGGTGGTAGAAAACATCTAAACAAGCCATTTTCACCCTACAATGCATGGGTGGAGAGCAAGCGGTGACCGCTAAAGGGCGCTATAATGGAAAGTAAAAAGTGCGCATTTTCTTACACATCGTGATTTCTACCGTGGATTTCAGCAGGCATGGCGACATATCAGGATCATGGAAGTGCTCTGGAAGCCGCAAGACTGTACAGGCAGCGTTTCCGAGAAGACATGTGCCAGACCGTAAAATACCACAACAGTCTTGCGGTTTCCAGATCATTTTCATTCGCCAGACCGTACATAAAATGCATGTCCGCCTTTTCCTGATTACTGTATGTCGCAATGCCTGCTGAAATCCACGGTAGAAATCACGATGTGTAAGAAAACGCGAGCTTTATACTTTCCATTACAGTGCCCTCTAGCGGTCACCGCTTGCTCTTCGCCCATGCATTGTATGGTGAAAATGGCTTGTTTAGATGTTTT
Source organism: Salticus scenicus (assembly GCA_963930645.1). Lineage (NCBI taxonomy): Eukaryota > Metazoa > Arthropoda > Arachnida > Araneae > Salticidae > Salticus > Salticus scenicus. The sequence goes on along the minus strand of OZ005654.1, from coordinate 89,311,760 downwards.
CTACCTCCGCTTAATTTTTTCCCCATGAGTTTTAAAACACCCTATACATATATATATATATACAGTCGGTAACAAAAGTGTCCGAACACTAGCGAAAATTCTTATGTAAAAAAAGTACGCTTAATACAGTTTTGCTAAATAAATCCTTGCTGAATCATGTTCTTACACTGACTAAGATCAGGATTCGACAAGGATTTCTTTATCAAAACCGTATGAAGTGTACCATTTTTACATAGGAATTTTCGCTAGTGTTCGGACACTTTTGTTACCGACTGTATATATATATATATATATATATATTTATTTATTTATTTAACTCAAATATAAACATTGTTAGAAATAAAACATTTCTTCTAATAAATGAATCAGTTTAGTAATAATAAGAGTTTTGCTCATAGAAAAAATAAAATTTTCCTAATGCGTTTTAAAGAAACTTTTTATTGATCATTTGGGAAACCAATAAACAAAAATCATAAATCATGAAAAATACTTTTGAACTAAAATTAATAATTTGAGACTATCCATTTCGAACATAAATCGTTGATTTAGAAATTTGAAAATATATTTTAATAAATGAATTAGCAGTTAATATATTTCTAATTATTTCATTGTACTCTGTGCGTTGTTTTCCAAAGAAATAAAATAATAGTAAATAAAAAAAATAAATAAATAATAAATGAATAAATACTCCTAGAGCATTTTCTCTTTTTATACATATTTATCATTTACATTGCTTTACAAAAATAATGCAAATCTACCAAAATACTTCTAAAACCTTTTTATCAAACAGACACAAAGCCATTATAAAAATTTATCACTCAATGGAAATAAATCTTTGGAATATTTTTTTTTTCTCGATATCATGAAAAAATAGTGTCAACAATTTATTTTATATTCTGTCTTTCAAGTGTTATCTCACTTGTCACTTGTGTTGTCTTTCTGTTAGTTCTATATTTACAGATTAGATAAATTAAGAAGATATATTAAATCGCTAATACAATTTTGTTAAATGATGATTAATTTGTATATAATGCATACAATCTAATGGTTAATTATACTTTAATAGCATAACATATTATTATATCGTTGCCGAAAAATGTAACATATTTCTCATTCTAAAATTGTTTATTTTTCTTTAAATACCGGGTGATCCAAAAGTCAGGACCAACTTTAAAATTGAATAATTCGAAAACGAATCAAGATACAAAGATACGGTTTGCACCAAACGGATGAAAACGAAACCGGGTTTTGTGTGGCAAAGGAAAGAAATTAGTTCTGTTGGTGACCAACAGATGGCGCTATAGTGTTTTATTTCACCAAAAGATGATTTACAAATGAAAAAAAAAAATGTTGACAACTTACAAATCACCTTAATTACATTTAATTAGTACTACTACAGTAACTGTTCAATGTCCATCATTCAGAAGTACAGCTGTGAGATGATTCAACACATCGTTCACAGCATTTAGTAGCATTTCTTGCGTTATGGCACACACATTTTGGCGGATGGCATCTTTCAGTGCTGCTACTGATGCCGGTTGGTCGCGGTACACTTTTGACTTCCAAGAATCCCCACAGCCAAAAGTCACAGGGTGTCAGATCGGGAGATCTTGGAGGCCATGCGTGATTAAAGTAGCGACTGAGAATGCGATATTTCGATGCATATAAGCTTCGACTACCATTACCTGCTGTAGTTGATCCTTTTTATATCGTTTGTTGCTTTGCATAATCCTACATCAAAAATACGTCAGCGCCATCTGTTGGTCGCCAACAGAACCATTTTTTTTTTCGTTGCCACAAAAAACCCGGCTACTTTTCGATCCGTTTGTTCCAAACCGTATCTTTGTATCTTGATTCGTTTTCGAATTATTCAATTTTAAAGTTGGTCCTGACTTTTGGATCACACTGTATATATTTTCTTGTTCGACAATCATTGCATAAATTTAGACATTCTGATAAATTTAAAGGAATTTTGGAATGTGCTCTGAATTATGTAAAAAAATAAATAAATAAATAAATAATAAAATTAAAAATACAATACAATACAATACAATACATCTTATCAGTTACTTAACAGAAAACATAAATTAAATAATTGATTAATATCAGAGTTATTTAATGTTTACAGTATTATTTGAAAATAATCAACCAATATTATTAATTTATTATTATTTTAAAATATTATCTAATTGTTTAATACTTTGGTTAAAATATATATATATATATATATATATATATATATATATATATATATATATATATATATATTATGCAACTAATGCCATAAAACTTTTTTTTAAATGATTTTAGTGCTTCTATAAATACGAAACATATCAGATGTTTGCATATGATAATGTATATTGCTAACTGCTTGTATTAAAATAACATAAAATAAAATAAAAATAAGTGAAGTCGTGTTTTAAAATTATCGGGATAATAAAGCAATGTTTGGAATTTTTATAGGATGAAGATGGACTTAATCAATGCAAGTGATAAAGTTACATTATCAATTTTGAATATTAACACTCCGTTGGGTGCACTGTATCTCACAGATAAAGAGCTCTGAAATTCCTTCCTTTTGAAGAGTGATTCTGTGCTCAAAGCTGGTAGAAGGGAAGTGCCGGGTCCGATTCCAGGTCACGCTTATCGACTTAGCCGTTCTGATTTTTATGTGGTTTTATCCGAAACTCGCGTAGATACTGGGCAGTGTGCTTTAGAAAGACCCCCAACGGAGGACATTCCACCTATAGACCTAGCACCCTAGCGTAGCCAATAGGACTTAAATCCTACAATCAAACATCCAAACTTTCTTTTGTATAGAGGAAGGGAATTTGTAAGAAAAAATTGGTTGAGTCAATTTCAGGTCACCGCAGGTAAGCGGTTTGGAAAGTAAAATCGTAGCATAGCGACGGAGTTGAGACAAATGGATGAAAACAGTGGTGAAAAGTGGAAGTAAGTCGGAAGTCGAAACGCGAAGACTGGGAATAGTACAGAGTGACGTAATAGATTGGAGTTGCAATGAGTTTACGTCGGCAAGTAGTCACTAAAAGGAAAGTATGACTGGCGCAGTTTGCGTAAGGTGTGTGAATATGATTAGTTAGGGAAGTTGGTGAATTGAAGTGTTGGAGGTTGTCGGTTCATAAGGTAGATGATATATAGTGAAGGGCTTGAGGAGACTGTATTGTTGGTGGAGTATAGAGCAGAGGATTATTACGAGATAGAGTATCGAGCGAATCCAGTGATGGTAGAAGTATTGTCGCTCTAGTGTGTAATAAGTAGTGTGATGATAGAGAATTTCTGTTCATTAACGGGGTTCTGAATCGACTATATCCATTGAGAGCTAAGCAGCCAGCTTTTCGCCGGACCTAGCAAATCACTAGTGATGAGATTAATCTTTTTTTTTTTTTTTGATTAAGTACTGAGTTTTTCTACGAGCAATTCCTTCCCAATATTTCGAGTTGAAATAAATTATTCATTTTATTTTAATCTAAAGAGTCTCTATTTTTTCTTTGTTAAATTAATTTCAAGTTGAAATGGGTTCTCAAGAAACCGAGGCAAGCGCTCAGACCTTACAAACTGACGAACTAGACCAAAATAATATTTTCCCTTCCGGTCACGTGGTCACCTAGAACATTACTGGAAGAGGTTTCAGTGGATATTTTTTTTCTGTTTTCGGAGTAAATTAGCTGTGTTATATTAGTGGGATACCACGCACCCGATAATGTCAGTTTCGGTCTGAATTTTTCAATTTTTTTTTTTAATGGGTATCAACATTTTTTGTTAGATTTAAATGATTTAAATGTTTTTGTAAGATCTGTTTTTTTTTTTGTTGTTGTTGTTGCTGTTGTTGTTTTTGTTGAGGAGGGATGCAAGTGATGCCAGCAATTTTGACGACACTGCATGCTTAGTTGATTACTATGCAGGAAAAATTTATTCAATAAAATGAGCGAAAGTAGTACGGAGAAAATATATTACAGTATCATTACAAAATTGCCTAAAATAATTTGATTTGGTAAGGAAATGAAAATGATTTACGGTTCATGTAACTGCTTTTTTACAGATGAAATGTTAAATATTAATTTAAACTACACTAATATGTGACCTATTTCATTAAAAAGTGAGAAATAAAGAGATTCTCGTCAGATTGATACTATATATTATTTCATATTTCATTTTTACTTGTAATTCTCTGTATTGCAATTTAATATTTTTATCAGATTTGTTATTGAATATATATATACTCGTTGCCATAAAAATTTCCGCACCTAGAAAGACTTGTCAGAATGAAACGAAATTTTACATGCGTAAGTGCGTCGTTGATATAAATAAATGTTTACAAAATCAAAGCTAAAGGATTATTTATTATAGAAAAAAAATACGAAAGAATGGATGTTTTTGTACCCTGTTGTACCACCTCTAGCCTGAATGCACGATGTTAAATGGGCGGGCATTGAGACATGCACAATTGTTGTCAACGCGCTTCCAATTCATCCAAATTGGTAGGTTTCCCAACTTAAAGTCCAAAGTGATCGCAGATAATCTCGATTGGGGTCAAATGTGGGGATCAGGCAGGACAGGAAAGGGCGGTATTGACACGGAGGCAGTCCCTTGATACCCTTGCTGTGTGTGGTTGAGCATTGTCCTGTTGGAAAATGGCCCCTGGGAGCGCCCTGCCGTGAGTGGCAATACCTATGGCTGAAGGATGTCACGAACGTACCGCTGGGCTGTCATGGTGCCCTGGATCAATATTAGGAATGACCATGTGTTGTATACAATGTCATCCCGTATCATCACACAAGCTGTGGGTGTTAAGTGCAGCTATAAAGCAGAGACCGGATTCAGGCTTTCACCACGGTGCCTCCACACACATACATAATTACCATCACTGTCCAAAATTCAATCTGGATTCGTCACTAAAGACTACCTGATTCCAATCGGTTGCAATCCAACCCCGTCGAGTGCGATACCACTCCAAACAGAGGTGATGGGGGTGAATATTATTGTCAGCACTTGAACTAAGAGACGGTATAGCAAATGTTCTTCAGCCTTGGAGTTCTTCAGACACAGGGATGGGTCGTGTTGGTGCTGCATATGTCCGGATGGCGGAGAACGAGATAGTTAGCGCTATGCTTATGTTTATATGATGTGCTGCTTTATTCGATTATTGATCGATCGAGCGCATTCTGAGCTTGGCCATCGTGAAAGCGACATCCCTCTGGTCCACTGGTCCCAACACCTTCTCAAAGTGAAATGAAAGCGGCCTAGGTGGCTGGCTACTCGTCGGGCTGATCACCTGGATTCCATCCTGCCAGTGAATCTTCCCATCTAGAACTCTGTCAGCTGCTCTTATTGTCTTCGATTGCAGCGTAACGGCATCTCCATTTAAAAAGCGTCCCTCCACAACAGATTCTGTACACCAAACAAACTCTACTTACCAGTTTTACACTCCAAGAAGAACGAAGTGCAACTCCCTCTGGTGGCATTAAACAACGCGCAATTACGCTGGTCCAACAATAATTTCTGGTGCGCAAATGTTTATGGCAAAGAGTGTATATATATAAGGAAAAATAAGGTGAGATGTAGATAAGGACAATCCTAGAACAAAAAACTAAAGTGCAATTTGTTTTAAGCTCATTAAATTTACGAATGACTTTAAATCGTAAAATGTATCTCTCAGATACAACTCGCCCTATGATATAATATTGGAAGCGAGCCCGATGGAGTGATAAGCTATCATTTAAATAAATTTTTTATAATGCACATATAAAAATGTTTACACCAACATTAAAACGATTTCTGAAAAATATAAGATAATAAATCCTATATTATTTGACCGAAATCTTTTTTAACAAGGTTAAAAAGTGTCAATGACTTCGGTTTTTCTGTTGTCTGTTCGTTTGCCTGACGGTCTGTCTGTCTGTCCACACTGTAACTCTCGTAAATATTCATGCAATTTCTTGAAACTCATATATGTTATCCAAGTTCACTATCGAATTTCCCTAATGAAAATGGAATGGATATCGCTAGTGGTTTGTGAAAAGGGGCACTCGAAAGCATTCCAAAGCACTGTGTTCTATGAGAGGTATTTCTATAAACAATTAAAAAAAAATGACGCGGAGACTCTCGGGTTAAGAAGACAAGAGGCGTTGAAATTAATTATTTTTGTTTTACATTCTATTGCTTCTTAAAACATGTATTGCCATAAAATCTACCACTTTTTTTGCACGAAGCCAATTTTAAAAGATTAAAAGTAATTTTAAAAATGAATATCCCAATTAAGAACAAACAAATTGTAAAATTTCCGCTCGCCAGCTCGCCATTGGCTAGTAAAAATTTTACTGTGGCGAGTAAAATTTCTGTCTAATTGTAGATATAATTCTTAAATATACGGTGGTACCAAAAATATATATCGTATCAAAAACATAAAATCATGCTAATCTTAGGTAAGGTGACCAGGCATCCGCTTTTTCAGAGGACAGTCTTCTTTTTCAACGCTTCCGCACTCTTAAACGAAAAAAAAAAAAAAAAAAAAAAAAAATACAGGACTAAAAAGTCCTCTTTATTATGTTTTTTGTCTTTTGTCCTCTATTTCAAATGAAAAAGATTCACTCCGTAATTTAAAAAATTTCGCAAAACTGGGAAGCTCAATCGGCTGTTGGCTGTATCTAACAGGTGAAACTAACATTTTTCTAACAATTTTCTAATAAACTTGCCAAAGCATATTTTGGTTCATGTCTGTTCGGATTCTTTGAATCACAAAGAAATAAAAGTATTCTCTATATGTGTAGGGCTTTTTGATGCAGAACACAGAATCGCTATTGAAATTGCCTTGAAATCATTAAGAAGGTGGTGCTCCGGTTGATATGCAGTGGGTTGACATGTGTTCTCACTTTTACATGAATAATATTGCTTATAAAAATAGGTCCACCAGTGACCGAGAGGCTCAGTTCTCGAAGCTGGTATACGTGAGGCTCTGGGTTCGATACCTAGTCGCCCTTGTTGGGTTAAACGTTAGGAGTTTTCCGTGATTTTCTCCGAAACTAGCGTAAATATGAACTAAGACCTCTTAGAAAGTCCCCACGGAGGACTCTCCTATTTCGTCCTAAAGCCCTAGTGGAGACAATTGGCCTTAATGATAACACTACCTGCACCTCACAAAAATATGCAAAAGTTAGTTGAATTCCTTTTATGTCCTCCAGGCAAAAACGCTCCCAAAGAGCGACTGTTTTCTTCAATGAACAATATGTTGACATGTGAAAAAAAATCCCTTCTATATATCTACTTTAAAAACTTATCAACTACTAAGACTAATTTAGGTTATACTTGTGAGAACATTTATAAATTGTTGATAAAGAATGACTGTTCGTTAAAACAAATCGTTTCATCAGCCGAATATTAAATTAATTTTTTTATTTGCCATTTTTTTACTTTCTCTTACCCATAAAGTAGAGAAAGTACTGATTTTGGGTCAAATTTTCGAATGCGAGATTTTGTTATATTTACACGTTTTGAGGTCCCCTGAATACGAAAATCATGTTTTTAGAAAATGGTCTGTGTGTATGTCTGTGTGTGTGTCTCTGTGTGTGTGTCTGTGTGTGCTCTGTGTGTGTGCGTGTGTATGTGTCTGTGTGTGTGTCTGTTATCAGCATATCTCAAAAACAAATTATCGCAGAAAGTTCAAACGGTATTCTAAATGTGTATCATATAGGGATGCTACAGTAAGCTTTTCGTTAAGATCAAGCAAATGGTTCGTGTACAGGGACAATCAAGAGAATTCTAATACATTACGTCTATGGGGGAAATTGCAGGTACGTCGAGTTTAACGTCTATAGACTGCACTAAACCAAATGAAACGAATATATATTATTTGTAATAGAGATAGTTAACTGGGGAAAAAAATTGTGTATGTAGGAGACTCGCCCCCCCCCCTGGGGGGAAGTCCCCCCTCGAGGGGAGTAAATTTTCATGATGGGTATCTTTCAAAAGAGCTCGCCAATACCTTTAAAATGAATGGTTGAACCATTGATATGCGATAATTTAAAACAAAGTTATTGATTTTTTTTACTTTTAAGGAAAAAAAAAACTTTTTTTTTTTTTTTTTTTAATATTGAGAATAAAATGGGCTTTTTTTAGATATTTGGTGTTATACTACTTCTCTAATATGGAAATCGTCTGCATTATCATAAAAAAAAATATATATTTTTAATTATAATATTAATAAATTATTTTTTAAAAACAGAATTATTTTTTAATAACCGAATTAAATTCTATATAAATGTAGGTGCAATAATGAAAAGGGCGGTTGAGGGGAGCGGTAGCCCCCCTCACACAGAACTAATTATCATATAAAACTCTTCAGAAGCCTAATATGAATTGTTTAACGCAGGTTTACATAACAGTACCCGTTATCTTACCTTTTCATCTGCAACCTGTATTCATAGTATGAAATTTCAGGGTAAGAGAAAGTCGTGTGGGTAACACACCAGATTATTTCTTTTATGATTATGATTTTAATTTAAAACGAAAATGTATACCAACTCTTGTTTTATGTAACTGCATGAAAGTACCACAAACAATGTTTTTGTCTATAGAAAAAATTAATAATAAAAAATAAAAATAAAAATAGATAAAAAATTTATATTGTCCAGTGATACCTAAAAAAAAAAGGATTTTTCCTGTCGTATCCTTATATTATTAATTTAAATTAAGGTGTACTATTTCAAATTCATCATTTTAGATAAAAATGTTTCCACCACTTGTATAAAGTAGCTTTAGAAGCGGTTTTTATAATCATTTTCATTCAACTTTGTGTCCTCTAAAATGACCTCTTTTTCAAAATTGAATGTCTTCTATTTTCTTATCAAATAAAAGGCATTGTGTAATTTCTCTTCTTTTTCCAATAAAAAATTCTGGTCACCGTATATGTAAAAAATAGTTAGTAAATCATATTTTGTGGCGAGTAACTTTTCTCTTCAGGGAGTGTAATCTAAGTTGAAATTTCGGCCCCTGTAATATATATATATATATATATATATATATATATATATATATATATATGGGATTGAATTTGAGATCTGGTAATAAAGATAAAATCATTTGGTATCAAAATGAATGCACAGTGTTGTAAAAGATATACTAATTAATATTCATGCAAAAATTTAAATGCATTTTATATATGTAAAATAGCAAGAAGCCTGTTTTGTAACTTATTGTTGCCCAATTTTTTAATTACCCAAAAATATACGTAATGTTTTAACTTTTGAAAAAAAAAAAAAAAAAAAAACTAATTTTTCCAGAACTGTAAGAATATAATTTTTTATGTACATTTTATAAAAAAAATATCTACGTATAATAGCAGGAGACTTGGCGTTGGAATATTAAAACAGGAATAAACTACTACGTCAGAAACGCCAAAGAAAAATTATTGAGGTGCATTTATTGAGGTGCGGAATTATTTTTTTGCACTGATGACGGTACGCTTTAGGTTACCGAAACAGCTGTATGCACCTCAATAATTTTTCTTTGGCGTTTCTGACGTAGTAGTTTATTCCTGTTTTAAAATATCTACGTATTTTAAATTACATCAATTTTGATAAATTTCATCTTTTTTCCGCACCCTTAGCAAAAATTAAATAAACGTTAAATGCAATGTCGTAATAGAATTCAATGACTCATTTTTCTGGAAACAATTATTATTAGTATTATTATCATTATTTTATAAAAATAAATGTAGTTTTAAATTTGCATTATCTATATTTTTACATCGCTTACATTATGTTATTATTTTCGAATTTATTACTTTAATTCATATATATATATATAAATATAATCCTCAATTCAATAGGTAATTCACAACAAACAGGAACCTTAATAAATTTTATTCATTTTTGTCCCTTGTGGCTACTTTCTCCCTCTTCATTAATTGGCTCTCTTTCAACCCATAATTTTACTGAATTTATATAAATCTCAAAGGTATGTGGAATTAGTTTCTCAACTTCTGTGTTATAGAGGAAATATAAATGAGACCCATTCAGAACTTAGAATGAATTGAAATAAAACTATTTTAAGAATATCGGAAAAGGTTGCATTTCATCATTAAAGCAATATAAGAACATATTTATTTATTTATTTTAATGACAAATTCTAGATCAATCGAAAAAGATGCATTTAATTTAAATTTATTTGTATAATGTAAATATTATTTGCACATTATAGTAATTAGAAAGTAAGATTGTTTCATAATATTGATATTTAGAACATTTTCAAACTCTAAAAAAAATACACACACACACATATATATATATATACATATATATATATGGTTAAGCACAGTTCGAAATGGGTATTCTTAAGTATATTATTTATGGAAAGGTATTTAATGTATATTTATTTATTAATTTTTTATTACTATTATTATTATTTTTATACATACACAATCATGGTTAAAAATATAGAGGTTTTTTTTTATTAATATATATATATATATATATATATATATATATATATATATATATATATATATATATATATACTAGCAGACCCGGCCGAGCATTGCTGCGGCTAAGTAATACGTTGATAATTTGATAAGGTATATAGTATTTCCCCACAACTGGATTTGGCGATTTTTTTTTTTTGGCGCCTTTTTGAACGATAACGAAGTCGTTCTGGATTCTTTGCAATAAAATACGGTAACCTGCATGCTTTTATTTTAGATTTATGATTTAGGTTATGATTTTATCATTTATGATTTTTAGATTTATGATTTAGCCATAATCGCCAAATCCAGTTGTGGGGAAATACTATAGTTGTTACCCACAACTATAACTTATAATATAACTTCAGTAATTATATTCGGATAATTAAAACTTCAGTATCAGTATATCCCCTCAGCTGAATTTGGCGATTTTTCTTTGGCGCCGTTTTGAACGATAACGATGTCGCTCTGGACTGTTTGTGATATAATATGGCAGCCTATATGTTGTTTATTTTGGATTTATTATTTTATGTTTTTGATTTATGATTTAGATTATCATTTATGATTTAGCCATAATCGCCAACAAAAAATTGCCAAATATCGTTGTGGGGATATACTGATTAATATATTACTGAAAAGATTAATATATTTTAACGAAGTGGTGAGAAGATTCTGAGTATGTTAAAATTTTAATAGTAAATTCAAGTTAATCAAGAAGGAAAGCATTGAGGATTAAGATAAGAAAATTGCAAGATTTTAAGATCGCATATTCAGCAATAAATATGAGTCAAAATTTAATGCAAAATACATATATCAGGAACGTTAAATTGGTAAGTTATTAAAGAAAAAGTAAAGAAAAATAAGAGAAATAATTAATTAAAGTTTCGAACATCGATGATATAGATTAGCTTTACAAAACAAATAAACAGACTTAAACACTTCCAGACTTTTAAATAAGTTTTAAATTAAGTTTTAAAATTTAATGTTAAATAAAACAGACTTTTAAATAAGTTTTAAAATATTGAAATGGTTACTTTTTATTTAGAACGTTATGTATAGATCACAAATTTCTTATAGAAAACGAAGTGATACAGATTAAAATAAAGCAACAAAAATTAAAAAAGCAAGGTTATGTCGTAAATAAATTTTTAACATACGTCTCACGTGAAATAAATTGTAGCATATACATAATGTGTCTGATATAAGATATTAACATGTTGCAGAGGAATAAATTTCATATCTATCATCCTTGGCGGAAAAAAAATAATATCGCCAAATTATCTGGCGCACACATTTAATTCCTTTCAAAAATCATGGTTATTTTAACAACTTATATTAAGAGAGTAATGAATAATATGAAACAATATTTCACACAATACATATTACGAAAATATACATCTAGCTTGTATATTTTCGTGTTACGTTTTTGATCGCCAAATACGAAAAACTCCAAGGACGACAGAGCTTTGAAATTTAAAATTAAAATTTTGTCAATTTAACAGCAAAATAACTCAATCTAACGTATGCACATGATAAATAATGCATATCTATACAAAAATATGGGGATTAAAATCCGGAACTAATTTTCCTCGTTTTTAATAATTTTTTACAAAAAATACAATGGGCCATTAACATAAGAAATCTTTTTCTTGATTTCACAGACTGTCAGTGACGTCACACTTCGTTTGTGTATAACTACATACTTTATCAATGCGAATAAAATCTTTAAATTGATTATGACGTCAATTTTCGTGAGATGTATAATTTAACTTTTTATAATTTTTTAACGTTCACGTTTGATTAAATGTATTTACTTTTATGTCGAAAGAAAATGAACTCTTATTTTTTCTTTTTGGCAACAATTAAACTTATGGAACTCACAGATATTTTGGAGCAACTTTAATAAAGGTCTATAATTAACAAATAATTGCAATAAAACAATATTGTGACAATAAATTGAGATAAAAACTATCCTATCTCTCAAGTTGGACCAAACTGCACACAGTGTGCAAAATTTCATTAAAATCGGTTCCTTAGTTTAGGAGTTTACCCCGGACAATCATCGTGACACGTAATTTATATATATATACAGATATATATATATATATATGGAAATTTCCTTGCCTGAAAGGAATTGAAAAATGTTCTTAGATAACCAAAACCAGTTTTGACATAACACTTACTCGTACGATATCCGTATTTCTTTCTTTCTTTCTTTCTTTTTTTTTATCCTTTTTCACAATGGTATCATAAACCTTTTGTATAATGTTGATAACTAATAAATTGGTATTAACATATTTGTCAAACTACTAATAAGGAAATAGTAGAAAAATTAGTTTTATTACAACATTTCTATTCTGAAAAAATCTTTAATACGTTTTTCAAAATGCCATTTTAAACGATTAAAATACCCATGTTTTTTCTTTAAAAATATATGACCGTCTGATTTTATTTTACTGCCGACTTCAAGTGACCGCATTTTTAAACAAAATAATGGATAAAATTAATTAATTCATTTCTTGGAGACCTATATATAGTATATGTATGTAAAATTTAGCATATATATATATATATATATATATATATTACCAAATGGGTTTAAAATTTTGCAATGGCTGCTACTTTCAAGGTAAAATGACTAATCCAGTTGTCCAGAGGGGTTATCTAAGATAAATAAATCTACTGTCCACCAATTTTGAACCGACTTGCTATGGTATTTCGGAAGTTGTCGAAAGCAGATTTTTTATATCATATATAGACATATACCGGGTGATCCAAAAATCGCAGAAAAAATAAAACTTATATTATTTAAAAAGTATTCATCATAGTACAATGGGGTTTTAACTGAAACTGAGAGAAAGACATGATTTTTTTCTTAAGTAACAAAATATTTATTAGAAAATCAGTTTATTTATTTTGTTATTTTTTTTTTTTTCATCGGGTGGTGTTTTATTGTAAAATTCATTTTACAGTGGAGAAATACATTAAGCAACGTCACTCGGACTATAAACGCTGAATAGAATAGTCGTCAATCATTTGAAAAACCTTCAGATATTGCACATTTTAAATTGTACTAAAGGATGCTTCAGTATCCAAGATATAACGTAATTTGGTCAGGCAGATCTGTTTAAGATGCGAGAGGATATTGTGAGTACTGCGCTATATGCTGGTAAAAAATGTATTTAATATTTTTTTCTTATACATTTCAAAAACTCCTATGCTTTTCTGTACATTTTAGTGAAAACCGCATAGAGCTACAGTCAGTGCAGTTTTAATAATATATTTTTTTATATTTTTTCTGTGATGTTTGAATGTCCCGGTAGACAAGTACATAGTTTGGTAAAATAATCATAATAATACAAATACAAGAAGCTTACTATTAAAAAGGAACAACGAAAAACAAATTGAAATCCTTTATTCGGTACCTTTTTTCGCCTACAGTAATAATAATAATAATAAAAGTAGTAAAGCCTGCTGAATAGTAAAACAATTTTTCCACTAACGATCAATAAATGAAAAAAAAAAAAAAAAAAAAAAAAAAACATAAATGACGCTCTCTCTCTCTAACTCTCTCTCTCTCTCTCTATATATATATATATATATATATACATATAGATATCTATTAACAGAAATTTTATAAATATAAATATATAAGTTCAACAGATTAGAAAAACCAATAGGAGAATTACAAACCAATGCGCAAAATTGCAGCGAAAGGAAATGCAAAACTTAGATGTAGGAATTTATAAATGTAGAAATATATAAACAAATGAATGAAATAAAACCCGAAAATACACTGAGATCTTCATCAGGGAGGCCCCTCAGTGTAGGGGTGAATGAGAAGTTTCTGAAAGGACAGTAGGTATAAGCTAATAACTATCCTTAGCCCCCAACTTCTCACCAAACAGAAAACCACCAATAACTGAAGAGAAATCAAACAAATATATAATGCATAAAACTACAAAAATATTTTATAAATTTATCAAATTTTAGAAGTTACAAAATTACATCAATTCATTAAAAATATATACATATATAATACACAAAAGAAATACTGAAGGTAAACTCGAAAGAATAAAATGAAATAAAAATACAACCTTACATTTGAAACACAAATTATCTTCGGCCGACGGGGCTACTCGTCGGTTCTTAAATATCGCCCTTGAATGTGGAAGTAGAACAAACCGAGATATCAATTTATAAATGTAGAAATATATAAACAAATGAATGAAATAAAGCCCGAAAATACACTGAGATCTTCATCAGGGAGGCCCCTCAGTGTAGGGGTGAATGAGAAGTTTCTGAAAGGACAGTAGCTATAAGCTAATAACTATCCTTAGCCCCCAACTTCTCACCAAACAGAAAACAACCAATAACTGAAGAGAAATCAAACAAATATATAATGCATAAAACTACAAAAATATTTTATAAATTTATCAAATTTTAGAAGTTACAAAATTACATCAATTCATTAAAAATATATACATATACAATACACAAAAGAAATACTGAAGGTAAACTCGAAAGAATAAAATGAAATAAAAATACAACCTTACATTTGAAACACAAATTATCTTCGGCCGACGGGGCTATTTTTTTTTTTTTTTTTATTTATCTTCCATATTCAAGGGCGATATTTAAGAACCGACGAGTAGCCCCGTCGGCCGAAGATAATTTGTGTTTCAAATGTAAGGTTGTATTTTTATTTCATTTTATTCTTTCGAGTTTACCTTCAGTATTTCTTTTGTGTATTATATATGTATATATTTTTAATGAATTGATGTAATTTTGTAACTTCTAAAATTTGATAAATTTAAAAAATATTTTTGTAGTTTTATGCATTATATATTTGTTTGATTTCTCTTCAGTTATTGGTGGTTTTCTGTTTGGTGAGAAGTTGGGGGCTAAGGATAGTTATTAGCTTATAGCTACTATCCATTCAGAAACTTCTCATTCACCCCTACACTGAGGGGCCTCCCTGATGAAGATATCAGTGTATTTTCGGGTTTTATTTCATTCATTTGTTTATATATTTCTACATTTATAAATTCCTATATATACATATATATATATGTTTCTCTCGATCTGTCGAAAGTAATACGCAAGGAATAAAATAACACAACGAATTACAGTCTTAAAGCAGAGTCAGCTGTATTTCAAATTATAGTACCTCATATATTCATTGATTATTATTTTTTTTTTTAATTGTCTGGTGTTATATATATATATATATATATATATATATATATATATTTAAAAGAACTGATTTCAGCTTTTGTACATCTCATGTAGTAATTTTGCAATTTTTATTTTATTTTTAAACCACAGCTATTTTAAATACATGCCAACGAGTTACCGTTTGGTTTCTTTCATAATGCATATGAACTAAACATGTAATGTTTTTCTTTGTTTTATTGAACAAAATAGGCCAAAAATCATATTTTGAAAATCTTAAGATAAGTATGAGTTTTATAAAGGATAAATCCTTTTATATCTAGTACAAACCATAACCATTCTAACCATTATAAATTACGTGTAATGTAAACTTCTTGTTATATGCAATCGTTTATAAAAAATCGTATTAAAATATTGAGATGCTTAACATATTTATATGTAGGTAAAAAAATAATAAATAAACAAACCTAACAATTTTTATTAATAAACAATTCATACAAATTAAAAAATATGTAAATAAACAAATAAAAGAATTTTTAAAGTATTGCAAAAAAATTTCTAGTTATACTAAATGGAAGAAAGTTTTAAAAATAAACAGTAGAAACATATTATTTAATCTTATTTAGCTTCATTGAAAATTCTAACTAAACAAATATAGGTTTTTTGAAATGCATGCAGCGGACACACACACATATATACATAGAATAGAATAGAATATTTTATATATATAAATAAACAAATAAATAAAAAAAAAAATATATATATATATATATACACACACACACTACCTGGCTTTGCCCGCTTCGCAGGTCACTATTTTTAAATGATTTATTTTTTATTGAATAACTGAAACGTTTAAATAAATATATTTCTATTGACTACTATTTTCGTCACAGCTTTAGTATGGCGTATCATTTGTTATATCAAATATTTTTTGAACTTCTCGAATCTGTAAAACAAAAATATTATTAAAACGAATATTCTCGAAAACAGTCCAATAGCAGTGTTAATTCTTAAAATATTCTTGAAACAGTTGAAGCTATTACTATTACAGCAAAATTCACTATTCGCTGAATGTTCCGGAACAGTCCAAATAACAGTCATGTGTTCCACAGGAGTAGAACAAAAAAACATCAAATACTTCCAGGCCCGGACTGGCTCCTTTGGGGGCCCTCGGGCAAAAATCTTAAAGGGGCCCCTTACCGAAGAATTTAGAGTGAATAGGATATTAAAATACGTAATTTTTAAAATTAGGCTTACATGCCTAAAAACCCCATTCAGATTTTTTCACACTTGGAAAATATTCCTTCTGTGGGGGATCAACATTGTGATGGCATGTCTCCAGACCACCTCTTGAGATGAATCCCAGACCGTCACCAATCGCCCATTGCGCAGAACTAGTGTTATGTAAAACCCAACCAACCAACCAACTTGGAAAATAGTTGAGTAAAAATACAAGCTTTTTCCGATTTTTTTTTTTTTTTTACTTACTTTCACAATAAATATTTATATAATTTTTTATACCACATATGAACTAGTTCCTTGTTAGATAAAATATGTTTAATAATTAACTAAAAATGATTCATTGTTTAAAAATGAGATTGTGAGTTATTTTTAGCTTCAGGCAAACCAATAACACTGTTGAATCCATAATAATCTAACTCCTACTATAATACCGCCCATCAGCTGCCGAGTGGTTCTTCGCTCAAAGCTGGTAGATGGGAAGTGCCGGGTTCGATCCCAGGTCGCGTTCATCGACCTAGCCTTTTGGTGTTTTCCGTGGTTTCCTACGAAATTCGCGTTAATACGGGCTAGGACACCTTAGAAAGACCCCCATGGAGGGCATTTCTCCTATAGGCCTAGGACACTTACGGAGTCAATCGGCCTTAAATCCTCCAACCGACCAACCAACGAACCTACTATAATACCGTCGCCAATTGCCCATTACGCAACACTGGTGCGACGTAAAATCCAACCAACCAACCTAATATAATACCTAAATAAATATTAAAAAGGGACACAATATTAATAAAATACTAATCATATTGAAAAAAAAAAATGTCCACTTTAATTATGATTTAGTTGGCATAAATTGTAAAAAATATTTTACAACAAAAACAAAAATATCCCTATAATACCTTGGTACAGTTATAGTGAACTAAATAACTCTCGCCAAGATCTTTACTTATGCAATTGCGACAGACATTTTAATTCACCACTAAAATGACATCTAAAGTTTAAAAGCTGTCAAGGGGGTTTTTATATTAAAACTGTCCCAAAGAAATCTTCAGAAATGAATATAATAATAGATTTTTTAAAATTAACCAAAGTATGAAATTTAGGTGGCAACACTTCATTTTAATTCATTTCAATCATTTTAAAAAGAATGTGGCCCAGTTTTACGGTCAAAAAATGAGATAAAAAATAAATTTAAATTTAAAAATAAAAATTTTACAGATTGAAATTAATAGTCCTCCGTACTAAACTAAATTCTGGCTTTGACAGATTTCTTTCTTTTTCTTTTCTTTTTTTATTTCTTTTCTTTATTTCTTTTTTTTTTTTAATAGATAACTGATACAGAATTTTAAAAAGTCATTTAAATGTAATGACAAACGAATAGCGAAGCGGGCAAAGCCTACTAAACTCACAGCAACGCCTGACGAGGTTCAACTAGTTTTTATATGAAATGTCTAATTTTCACCCGAAATTAAGAATTTCTAATTTTAAAATTAATTTTAGAAATTAAATAATACAACTGTTTTGCTACTGTTTTTTTTTTTTTTTTTTTTTTTTTTTTTCTGGTAGATGAATTAAAACTAAATGAGTGTGTATAATACCTTAACTTCCTACATTATATTCTAAAAGAATAGAGAAGAAAAAAAAAAATCCACTATTTAATGTAATTTTATTCGAATTTTTTTTTTTTTAATTAAAAAAGGCCTCCAGGCATATGAAAAGCGAAGCGTTGATAACAGTCACTTGATTTGGACTTTTATTATGATTTTTGGTGCAAAAACAAAACTTAGCAAAAAACAAAAATAAAGGCTTGGCTCAAAAATGTTCATTTGAAACTAAGAATCTCTAATTTTAAAAATTAATTTTATAAAATTAAATAATAGAATTGTTTTGCTTATTCGAGTTATATGTATTTACCATATCTGACTGTCGATCACGTATATATCCGGTTACTGAGCTGTTGTTTTATTCCACATGACACTTATAATTCAAAATTATATAATCACAAAATTTTAGCTTTATTTTTAAGTTTTAATGTCTCAAATAATGGTTATGAGGATCATAAACATGTGCACATTTTCATTTTTAATCTTATGCTGAAATAAGCTTTAAAAAACTTACATTGAAAGAACTGTGCAGTAAAAACATTACAATTTTGCCCTTTTCAAAGGCAGTCAGAGAGTTAATTGTATCATTATTGACCCTTAAAGGCCGATTTTATGACTTAGTGGAACTAGATAATCATGTATTTAAACGCTTGAAATTTTTTTTCAACATCTGGAGTTTTTTTTTTTTTTTTCTTTTCGAAGCACTATTTTAATAGACACGTTTTATGCTTTCACACTGTCATGTTATCACAGCTTTGACACTGCTTTAACAACAGTCCTACTACGAGACTAATTAGGGAGCGAGAACACAAGAAAGAACTTAGTTATATTAGATAAGAACACGGATTAAAATACTATTTTAATCCTGATTTTAATCAGCTGATAAGAACAAGAATTGCAGTTCCGAAGAGACAAATTAAAATTCTTAAAAATTTAGTTCTTTAAAAGCTTGTGGCTCGCTAATTTCGTAAGAGACGAAGTTCCATATGAAAGACATTACTATCTAATAAACAGATTTCTCATGGGGGAAACCGGTGAAATACTACCGTTTGATACTTTTGCCTCACGTATATTCTTCAACCACGCACTTTCGACTGAGAATCACGTACGGTAGTTTTTAGCCTGAAGTCTTCCAATCAGAGAATCGCGATTCCAGAGTTTCCTCTATCCTCATTCCTTTCAAATCTCTGAGACAGGAATTATCGCCAAATGTTGCGCTCTTTGTTTACATTTGTGGATTTCGTTTATACTTAAAAATAACCCTTGGTTGAGCTCAAGAAAGTCGTTCTGTAGCTTTCAGATGCAATAGATTATACTTCAGTATATCTGTTCTTTCGTCTAAAAAAATATTTAAGATAGGAGAGAGCAAAGATAGAGGACGAAGCATGAAGCAGAGAATGAAACATTGTCGACTTGACCTGCGAGCATTCTAGATGAAATCAGTTAAAAAAGGACAGACTTTTCCCTACAAAACCTCCTCAATACTTGTTTGCATTTAAGTTCTTTAATCGCGAATTTATCTTAAACTGTGTGGGAACTTGTTTTAAACTCAAACTGCACAACATGCGATGAGTCAAAATTGATTGTAAATGCAAAGATTATTGGAAAATAAATAGTCAAATTACTCTAATGTAACTGATTATAAAATAGTATACATTTTTTAGGGGTTTTCTGGGGCCCCCTTGAAGCGGGGGCCCTCGGCGATCGCCGACCAGCCGACCTGGCCAGTCCGGGCCTGAATACTTCAGAGCAGAAATCTTCGCTAGATCACGAAAAATGTTCAGTAGCTTAGAGATCAGTCAAAGAGCAATCACTCAGAATAGGTCTCCGAACAATTCTGAATCGCAGTGACAACATAATTTCTCTCAGAAATCAACTTACTCTTATTTACAAATTTTGGAGATGAAGCTTGGCGATAATTCCATTGAGAATTGCATGGAAAGCTCGAGAAACTTCCGGCTCTCTAAACTACCATTTTTCACCAAATATGGGCGTCCACTCGCCAAGTTTACCGCTAAGGCTGACTGCACAGAAAGTGAATGAACTGCCTTTTTATTTTCACTTTGCCTGTAAAACTACCTTCATTGTAATAATACAACAGATGCAGATAAAAGACAAATTTACTTCTAACAATATCCCATGAGAACTATTTCTGCCGTATTTTAGAAAACTAATGGTTTTATGGTATTATATGTTTCCCATTACACATATTTTTATTAATTTATTTAAATATTAATTTGAATTAAAGAAATATTTCTTCTCGACAGCGCGGCAAGTGCTATCACACGCAGCAGCTCATTTATTTGTATGATAAATTAGCGTAGTGAATCTATACTAATATATAAATGCGAAAGTTTGGATGGATGGATGGATGGATGTTTGTTACTCAATCACGCCACAACGGCTATACGATCTGGATGAAATTTGGTACAGAGATATACTAATATATAAATGCGAAAGTTTGGATGGATGGATGGATGGATGGATGTTTGTTACTCAATCACGCCACAACGGCTATACGGATCTGGATGAAATTTGGTACAGAGATAGAGAATAGTCTGAAATAGAACATAGGCTATTATTTATACCGGAAATTTGATTAGATTTTTTAAAATAAAAATATGAAAATAATAAACTGGTAATTGACTTAATATGGGCCATTTAAATTTTTAATTGTTGCCAAAAAAAGTTTACGAGATATTTTTATTTATTTGTTTATTTATTTATTGTTTTCAGCATAAAATGAAATATACTTTCACGCGAAAAATAAAAAAAATACTAAATGTTAAATTGGTCAATGTGAAAATGGCACTTTATAATTTTAAAATGAAATTGTAATATTACAAATCTAACATATTTCTTCTGAATTTTATTTCATAGCATTTTTTTTATATACCTCAACTTAAGATTTTTTTTTAGTACGGCGGGTGAAACACGCTTGGCATAAAAGCTAATTCAGCATTATATTAAAGGTATTTTCTTATTGATAATTCTGGACATTTTTTTAAATTTTGATGCTGAAGTAGATCGGACATTTTTCGCCAAGGAAAAGATAGAAAGAAATACGCAAGCGAAGTGATGACATCACTGGTCGTTCGTGGATGCAAGAAAAATATTTCCTATGTTAAACGCCCATTGGATTTTTTGTAAAAAATTATTAAAAATCGAGGAAAATTATTTTTTTTTAATCCCTATATTTAGGTATAGATATGTATTAATTATCATGTCCATGCATTAGATTAAGTTTTTTTTTTTTTTTTTTTTAATTTCTTGTAAAATTAACAAAATTTGAATTTTTAATTTCAAAACTCTAGAAAAAAAAAAAAAAAAAAACTGCAAACTTCCATATTCGATTGAAAACACAAACATTTCATTTCAAAGGATGATATTAACACAATAAATATCCAACTAATATACTAATTAAAAGGAAAATGATAAATATTCTATCATAATTTGAAGTAAAATTTGTTTTCAAATGTCTAAATAAAGTATCTGATGTAAGATACTAATATATTGCAGCGGAATAGGTTTGATATCGGTCATCCTTGGCAGGAAAAAAAAAATATCGCCAAATTATTTGGCGAACATAATTTAATTCCTTTAAAAAATCATGGTTATTTTAACAACTTATATTAAGAGAGTATAATGAATAATATGAAACAATATTTCGTTCAATGCATATTACGAAAATATACATCTGGTATGTATATTTTCGTATTACGTTTTTGATCACCAACTACAATAAGCGCCAAGAACGACAGATTTTCGAAATTTAAAATTAAAATTTTGTCAATTTGACAGCAAAATAACTCAATCTAACACATGCACATGATAACTAATGCATATATATAACCCAAATATGGGGATTAAAATCGGGAAATAATTTTCCTCGATTTGTAATAATTTTTTACAAAAAATCCAATGGGCGATTAACATAGGAAATCGTTTTCTTGCATCCACGGACGGTCAGTGACGTCACACTTCGCTTGCGTATAGGTACAATAATCGCATAAATTATATATTGGTCTAAAACGTCAACAAAAATTGAAAAGTCACCAAGGGCATTAAGGCTGTACCATGATCAAGTTTACATATTAATTAATTTATTTATTTTTCTATATACCAACTACTATTAACTAAGCATGAAGTATATATAACCACAAAATAATAATAATAATAATAATAATTGTCTCATGCGATAGAAGTAGCCGATCATAGCATATTGTGATATTATATGTGGCTTGAAATTGCTGTCATTCTATGGTTGATCCATTAAATCAAATAAATACAGGAAATAGCTTGATAGCAAATATTATGTACATCACGTAAACTGTTGCTCATATGTAACTGAGATTCAGATATAAAAGAGCTACTTCAATTTTTTCGATACTGTCCGTTTCGAAACTGTCATATATGATAAGCACCCAAATGGAAGCCCACGAGTAAGCCATTGTCGCAGGCAATAGAGACAGGTACCGGAGATCGCAAGGACGAACAAGTCGAAGCCGGAGGCAGCGTAAACCCAAAGCGAGCTTTTGACCAATTTCATTTTTTTCTTCTTTTTTTTTTTTTTTTTTTTTTTTCATAAAGCTATATAGAAAAGAGTTTTCCAACGAAGCGGGCAAAGCTGTCCAAAACTGTTTAATAACTAAAATATCATTCAACAATTCGCCGGGAGATGGAAAAAAAAAAAAAAAAAAAAAAAAACTAGTATGTTGTGGCCACCACAAGACTTTCTTCTATATTTTCCTATACATATTCAATCAGTAACAATATTTAAAAAAAGAAAAAAAAAAGCGAATTTTTTTTTCCAATTATTATTATTATTTTTTTTTGGTTAAAAGTAAAAAAACAACCGATAACTTTGTTTTTAATTATCACATATTTATAGTTCAACCATTCGTTTTAAAGGTATTGACGAGATCTTTCGAATGATACCCATCTTCAAAATTTACCCCCCACGGGGGTGTACTTCCCCCCCAGTGAGGGAAGCGATGACCCCCCATGCACATTTTTTTTTCCTAGTTACGTACTACTATTATCAATAATTCATATTAATTTTACAATCACAAGTGTAAAATAACTCTCATTATGCCCATTTATACGGAATTTTGTCCTATTCTGCCATGGTAAAAATTTGCATAAAATGCGATCACAGCGCCACCTGTTGAGACATTGATCCCCAAATCTAATGGGCACCAGTTCATGTCAGGGTGCAACTAAATGCCAAGTTTGGTTAAATTTCATTCATTGGTTCGTGAGATACAGCGTCCACAAAAAAATGATACAGACAGACAAACAGACACACAGACATACAGACACACAGACAGACATTTTTTAAAAACTATCAATTCGTGTTCAGGACATCCCAAAACGTGTAGATCCGTCAAAAAACGGAGGTCGAAAATTTTCGCGAATCCAATACTTTCTCTATATTACATATAGAAGAAAGTAAAAATCAGTTCTTTGTAAAAAAAAAAAAAAAAAAAAACTTAAAAATTTGAAACTCATAAATATTATATGAATTTCATCACATAATTAAAACATTAGTTCACCAGTCACCAAATTATTATTAGAACCAGATTAATATTGTGCAATAGTGAACTAAAATCATACAAAGAAAGGTTTCGAAATAAAATTCATAATTGACGACCCAGTTTTTATACTTCCGCAACGCAGTACTTTTTTAGTACAGAATCCCTATGAACGAATGTAAACTTTTATCGCCATGTTGGCAATAACCTTTTTATTTATTTATTTTGGCATTTTATTTTGGCTTTCAATGTGTTACAAATTTTTTTGAGTATACTTTATCAGACTCTGTTTTGCACAGCACCACAATGATAAGGTTTCATTACATTACATATTATGATCAAACGTTATTTCCCACACATACACATCAAAATTTCCACGTGAACGAAGTCGCGGGTAACAGCTAGTAGTATATAAAATAAAGAAATGGGTAAACATCATCGTGCTACGTAAGTTTTAAAATCATTTCCTTGGCGACTTATGAAATTTTGTTGCCGTATTAGTGATGGATTTTTTTTTAAAACAATTTCTTGTACAAAAGGAGGAACCCTATTTTGCTAATACTTTTATTGTACAAATTTCGTTAATTTACAGGAAATCTTCATATCCTCTTTTTACAGTCTCTTAACCATAGGGTCGAGAAAGCCTTGTTTTAGGGTAAAATTTTCGAACGCGAGTTTTTGTTATATTTACATGTTCTGAGGTCCCCTGAATATGAAAATCATGTTTTTTGCGAATGGTCTGAGTGTCTGTATGTTATCAGCATATCTCAAGAACAAATAGTAGACGAAATTCCAAACTCGGTATTAACAATTTGTACCATATAGGGATGCTACAGTAAGCTTTTGGTTGAGATGAAGCAAATGGTTCGTGTACAGGGGCACTCAAAAATATTCAGATACATCTATACATTACGTCTGTGGGGGAAATTGCAGGAACGTCGAGTTTAACATGTATAGATTGCACTAAACAAAAAGAAACGAATATATATTTTTTGTAATAGAGATAGGCAACTGGAGAAAAAAAAATGTGTATGTAGGAGCCTCACCTCCACCCCTGGGGAAGAAGTCACCCCTCGAGGGTAGTAAATTTTCATGATGGTTATTTGTCAAAAGATCTCGCCAATACCTTTAAAAAGAAGGGTTGAACCATCGATCTGCGATAATTTAAAACACAGTTATCGATTTTTTTTTCTTTTTTTTTCTTCTAATATTGAGAATAAAATGGACCTTTTTGGATATTTAGTGTTATACTACTTCTCTAATATGGAATTCATCTGCATTATCATAAAAGATAATTTTTTAAAAATAATAATTTTAATATATATATATATATATATATTTTTTTAAGCAGAATTATTTTTTAATAACCGAATTAATTTCTATATAAATGTAGGTGCATTAATGAAATGGGGAGATGAGGGGGCGGACCCCCCCCCCCCCCCCCTCACACAGAGCTAATTAATATATAAAACTCTTCCGAAGCCTAATTTGAATTGCTTAACATAGGTTTACATAACATCGTTATCTCACCTCTTAATCTCCAACCTGTATAGATAGTATTAAATTTCAGGGTAAGAGAGGTGTGAGTGACACACCAGATTATTATTTTTAATGTTTTTTAGGTTTAAAATAGTGCTTGCTGCAATATGTTTTCTTCTTTTAGAATTGCATCTTTTTCTAAAAATTATCTACTCAGATAAAAATATATCATTTATGTGACTAGTGTCGGTTTATTTTTTATTTATTTATTTATTTATTTATTTGTAATATCTTATAATAAATTTATATTTCTGATGAGCTACTTATATTACATTGGCGAAACACGTTCGGTGTATTTCAACGATAACATTTAAAAAATCGCCCAGGGTGATATATAAAAGTGATAAAATAAATTTATTTTTCATAGAGTTTTGAGTAGTAAAGAAACGCGATGTCGTCGAATGTGACGTCATGGGAGTTATTTTGAATAACAAAACAGTAAAAATATAAAAAATAGTAGTTGAAAAATAAATTAAGAAAAAGAACATTTTATAACAACATATATTAGCATCATAAACTATATTAGCACTTTAAAATTGTGCATAAAATTTTCAAAGTGATAATGACTTTAATTTTTGTGAGATGCATAATTTATTTTTTTATAATCTTTTATTGTTCTCGTAAATAATTGTATTTATTTTCCTGTCGAAAAAAGCCATTTTTTTGGCAACAATTAAATTATGTGTAAAAGTAAATGGCAAATTTAAAAGATATTACGAGGCTATTATTTTGACATTTTAATTAATTAAACGCAAACTAATAAAAAATTCGAAAATAGGACCTCGAGGTGCACTAGAACCTCTCGAGCGACACCTTCATGTCGAATTACGGACTGTCCGAGCTACATACTGTCTTTGCGTTACGCTATCCGTAGACATACACACACACAGAAGATATATTTGCGTGTGCGTGTACATTGTTCTGTATATTTATTATGCAGACTAAACTACACAAATTTATTGTAAATATGTATATACACACACGTATAAATATTAATGTATATATAATAAAAGAATCTTGAAAAGAGTATTTCATTCATATTGAAAGAGAATTGTGGATGCACTTTATCAAAGAAGGGCGTTTCTGAAGTTAAAGATTTAAAAAACTTTTCGCTTTCTGAAATTGAAATATCCCTTTAATGTTAAGACATATATAGGCTGTGAAATATTTAGAAATATGTATAGAAGAAATATGCATGCAAAAGATGTAGATTTCCAACATCAAGATATAGAAAGAAAAACTTTTAAAAATGAAAATTTCTATATACGTATGTATGTATATGTGCACATACATTTAGATTGCTAAATATAAAATGGAAAATCATAGAATATTTTCCATTTAAAAATAAACTTCACTCGCATACTTAAAATAATTTTGACAATAAATTTAAATTTTGATATTTAGTTTACTAAAATAAATGAATGAAAAGCGAAAACTTTTTAATATATACATAAATCCTTTTCTAACAAATGCTAATTTCTTTTTATAAAATATTATATACACGGTCGCTTGCAGCAATAACATTCCCAAGTTATTTTCTGGTTATATTAAGATACATTTTTGTACCAAAAAACGAAAGTTTCATTAAGTAATAACCTGCTGACATGTACTTATAAAGATAAGCTAAAAAGTATTAGTAAAACACGACTCTAAGCAATTCACAAATGCTTAAAACTAAACCAACATTTTAATCTGTGTTTACAAAGAAAAAACGATTTTAGTGCTTAAAAGTATTCAAATTATACACGTATTATATCTATCTATCTGTCTCTCTCTCTCTCTCTCTACATATATATATATATATATATATATATATATATATATATATGCATATAAATATAGCGGAGCTTCCATAAGTCAGCAGAATTTTTAAATTTAATAATAATTGAAGGAATCGGTAGAGCTGATTCGGTTTGTGAAAAAGTTATTCTCGTCAAGGAGTTATTTTTTATTTATTTATTTTTATTTATTTTTTATTTATTTATACTTTTTATTTTTTTAGACATACTCCCCCCCCCAACAATATATATATATATATATATATATATATATATATATATATATATATATATATATATATATATATATATGTATATACATATATACCGCTGACCTTAATGTGATAGCCAACCACACAATCTGTAATTTATTTTTTTGTGGCTGGATTTATTTGTCTCTCTATGTGTAAAATAATAATAATTATTATTATTATTATTATTTGTTCGTATTGTTTTACTATAAATATAATAATAATAATAATAAAAGAGAACTTTCTCGTATAATTTAAATCTGCGCACTTAAGCAAGAAAAAAGCAGATCACATAAAATCTTTTATGGTGCAGTAGTTTAATGTTTATTGAACGAATCCTTGCTTAATAGCAAACTCATTTATTTTACGGTGAAATATAGTCTGTTGTAAAGTTGCAGTTTCAACACATTTTCTTGGAAAAATCTATTTTTCTTAAAAACAAATCTACTATGGTTTTTTTTCCTTTTAATATAGAACAAAATGCTGTGTCAGGAATAAATTTCTTTATTATATCAAGTTTTTATCTATAATTAAGAGTATACAATTAAGCACAACATCAATATATGGTTAAAAATAATAATCAACAGAAAAGAGTTTAAATTGTTACAAATTCTAATCTATACTTAAAATAAATAAATAAATAAATAAATAAATAGAAATTAGAATATAAATAAATAGAATATAAATAAATACAAAATTAGTCATTAAACGAGATATTTTAAAAGCAGAGGCTCTTTTATAATATTTTTAAACTGTCATTTTTTTTTTTTTTTTTTTTTTTTTTTTGGAGTTTATTTAGTGGCAATTATCTCAACATAACAGGTTGTTACAAATTAAAATTTAATCAATATACTTTAAAATGTAATAATAATAATGTAAAATCAAAATAAATAAATAAACTTTTTTTTTTTTTTTCTTATAAATAACTTTTAATTTTTTTATTTATAAATAAACAATAAACCAAGTAATAATTGCTTTTGAAAGATCACCTTATTAAAGAAAGAAAGATTGTTCATAAAAGCTGTATTTATAATATATATGTATATATAACAATAGTAATAACAAACATAAATTTTGAACATTTCTAGGATAATATACTGCTTTCAGGAATAATAATACAGCAATAGGAAAATTACAAAATTTACATTCCATTATTTATTATATTAAATTTAATAAAGAGCTGGGTTTACAATGATACTCTGATATTGTTTCACTTAAACTTATGTATATGTCCGTTCAATAATTTACATAAATGCCAACAATTTTTAATGTCTTCAGAATATGGACATGACAGATTAGATTTAAACCATAATATTTACAAACAAATCATGCTTAAAGTTATAAGGATAACAGAAAATTGTTCTAAACTCAAATATAAGTATTTATTTGACTTTTAAAGAAGATTTAACACTAACTCGTTGTATAGACACCAGAAAACTACCTCTTTGATTTTTAAGCATTTATTTTGTTATTCCATTAATGAAAGGCTGAGAAATACATTTGCTTATTCAATCATTTTAAATACACACTTTTGTATTCTTCTTTAAAGTTTTAAGGTATTTGAAATTTGTTTGCCTTAAACTGTGCATTTAAAAATTAGGATGTTGGATATTATTAAAAAATAAAAAAAATAAATAAATAAAAGTTGCATCTAGTTCTCCGGACCACATCTAGGGGGGGGGGTAGTTCCAGACTCGCCCGTTTCCCACTGCGCAGCACTAGTGTGACGTAAAACCCATTTAACCAAACAGTTGCGTCTAGTGTTAGAGGGCGATGGTCTCAATGAAAGTATTTGATTGAGATTAGAAATGTTGGGTTTGTTTAAATAATTTTTGCAAGTTATTAGAATTTAATTTCTCTTTTAGCGACAGTGGAGATATAGAAAGTCTTTAAGGGAAGTTGGGAAGCACTGCGTGTTTAGTTGGATATCTGTGTTTTTAGGATGAATATTTCAGAAAAAAAATTACGCGAATCATTCTCTATCTTACATACTTAAAATGATTATTTCGAATTTGTATGAGCGCATTTCTTAGAGTAATTCATTCATAAAAGTTATCTTCAAATCTGGTGAGTTTATTATTTTGTAGTTACGTAAAGTTTAGAATCTGTCTAAATTCAATTAACTGTGAAAGTCCCAATGTTCAAGTCAGTTTTTAAGTTCAAAATAAAACAGATTATTTTTTATATGTCTTAACTACATTTGCGTTTAGAAAAGTTCGAGCAAGGGGAGACCTCTGAAAGTTTTACAGTGTGAAAAATGTCTAGTTATTTCCCTACGGCAGTAAATAATTGTAACAAAATTAAAATTAAATTTAGAGGCATTAGTATATCAACAAGTTATCTTTTGAAACAATAGAAAATATGTGGCAACCAACGAAAATATAGGGTAATGATAATTAAATTTGGCCCATTCAACGCTCGCTGTAGCTATAACTAAAGTGCGAATTGAGTCGACAATGCACATATAGGCGACTCAAAAGATGCGTTCACAGATTCTACAAGTAAATAAATAAAAATAAAATTCTGCTATGGGAGCCATACATGAATATATAAACAAGCTACAAAATTCAAAACAAAATTATTTACTTTTTACAGATATTTTTGTTATTTGTTAGAACGTATTTCGCGTCCTAAAGCACATTGATACAATTAAAAATGATTAATAAAAGTATAAATCTGATATAATTAAAGAATAATTTTGATATGATTAAGGAGAAAAATGCAATTGATTTTTCAGAATATGCGTAGTTGTTACCAAATGAAACAAATTCGCAACAAAATTGAAATAATAAGTAAATAATTGTTATCTGTAATAAACTATGTTTTGAGATCAAAGAATTATGTAATATATGTGTATTTCTTCAAATTAAAATAAAATTTAATATTAAATTTCTTGAAAGTTTTCCTTAATGACAAATTAATCTATGAAAAATGCGAGGCATAATCATTTCAGTGCTTTGTTTAGAGAACAGCTTTTATGCAGAGCTGATGCGTGTGCTATTTAAAATTACTGATATATCATCATCCATCAATTTCAAATCTCCATTCAAAAACAGATAATGTCTTATGTTATTCAGAGAATATCCAAGAACATTGAAAAATATTAAGAATAAGAATTTTATATTTTAAGTTACTTATAATTCAGCAATTTTTAAAAACGTTAACTAATAGAATTGTAAAATGCAATTTTTTCTTATGTAATGTATTTAAAATATATACTATTATATATTGCTTTAATAGACAAAGAAAAAAAAATAACCGAAACAATTTCGACGCATAGTTTTTATACCGTTCTTCTTTCTTTAAAAATTAGGAAGTTGGAGTAAAAAACCTTCAACATATTTTTAAATTGAACTTTTATTTTTGACAATGATTCAATTATTCTGACTATATGTATGTACATATACATATATATACAGGCAGAATAATGAAATTGAAATTCATAAATGTTAAGAAAACATTTTTTGATAGAATTTCATAAAACATTGCCTAAAACAGGATATCCCGTCAAATCAAGTATGCTGCTTAGGAGTAAATTACAAATAAACTTTAAGTAGTTAATTTAAAAAATGGAACTTATAACAGTGTATTTAAGTAGTTACGTTTGTTTCGAAGTATTAAAAAAAAATGCAGGGGAAGGTGTTTTAAAATGATCCCCTTAAGGAAAGAAACTTGTGTAAAAAAACATAACTGATTAAATAAAACTTTGATCATTTGCTAGTACGTTTTACATTATATTTTGCATTATAAATCGATTTCAATATTTTAAACGTAAACTAAATATAGAAATAAAAATATTTTTGAAAAAGTGACCAAAGGATCATTTTACCCAACCTAAAGAGCAAAAATATTCTTTGTTTAACACGTTAGTAGTTGTATATCTGTCTGTTGACCGCCCATCGCTTTAAAAAGAAAGTAGGGAAACTAACCTTGGGTGTATGTCCTTTAACAATATGTTTTCAAGTCAATCCTGCTATTTTTTAAGCAGTTAAAAACATTTTCCTTTTCAAATCGGTCTATTTGACCGAGACGCGACCTGTAACGTCGATTCATTTTTCTCCCCATTTCCGGTTTTTCAGACAGGTTAGAGTTTAGCGGGAAAATTTCTCACCTTCCTCTACTGGTTTACTTTTTGCTTTCCCCCAACACTAAACAGCGACTGGAAAAAGTCCGACATGCGACTACTAGCGTTATAAAAAATGATGCGACTACTCTTGGGTTAAACAGTGTACATGGTGTTATATTGGTAAAATAAGGGATATAAAAGTAGTTATGACTATATACAATAAAATAAAATAAGCAAACGAAGTCATATTTCTGTTATAGAAAGACTGTATATTAGGGTGGAACGAAAATGGCCTTTTAAATTTTTTTTTAGATATCAGTTTGGTAATAGTGGGGAAAAGTTGCCTTTGAGGCTCAAAAGGAAGTAAAAAAAAAAATTGGATGCGATACTATAATATCTTGAGGCGCCGCAAATAGCTTAAAGTTTGTAAAAACATTGAAAAAATTGAAAAATAAAAAATAAGCCTTTAATTTTTTTTTTTTTTTTAGATTTTATTTTGGAAATACTGGGGAAAAGTTGCCATTTAGATTAAAAAAGAATTTTTAAAAATTTGGTTGCAATATTACAACGTCTTGAGATGCCGCAAAGAGCTTAAATTTTGTACAAAAATTGAAAAATTATAAACTTTGATAAATTATTTTTTATGAATTTCTCCTACATATAATGTTACAAAAAATCGTTTCAAATACATATATAATATAAACATTAGAATTGGGAAAAAATATTATTTACAAAATATAATAAAAATAAAAAAATATTTTGTAATGTTAAATTTTGTAAATTTCTTACTTCTGTATTCTTAAAAATTACAAATATTACAGCTGCAAAATGTTTGTTTCTACTTCATTTACAAATTAAACTGTTTTTTCGTATTAAATTTTGGCATTTTCTCACGTGAGTCAATTTTTGCTCTTATGTATCCTTCTCTTGCGATTGAACTACAGACATTTTGAGCCGATTCGGTCACCACTCTTTCCACTGCTTGCGTGTGGCAGGAAGCCGGGGAAAGTCGATAACCGGGTCCATTTTA
Organism: Salticus scenicus; assembly: GCA_963930645.1. Lineage (NCBI taxonomy): Eukaryota > Metazoa > Arthropoda > Arachnida > Araneae > Salticidae > Salticus > Salticus scenicus. The sequence goes on along the minus strand of OZ005654.1, from coordinate 89,279,070 downwards.
CTATTTGGTTCAGCTTCAAATGTCTTCCGTATAAAGTCATTCAGAGTTTCACTTGAAACATGTTTTAATAAGGGAGGTTCAGTTACGTCATTTTCAGGCCATAAGATCATGTCGATGTAATCCTTTGCATCGAAGTTTATCTTTGGAACTTTAAACTTCCTGACTCCCCCTCTGCTTTCTGTTCTTGCTTTTAAAACACGTCGTAAACCAAGTTCTCTATGAATTTTGCGTTCATCACATAGCATGGACAAAAGGAGATTTTCCGGGGCAGCAAAATACCCACTTCTTTAAATAACCGGATCTATAACGTTCTTGAGGTCGTCTGAGAGATAGCGTGAATATGAGATAAGTTTAAACAGATGTTTGGAACCATAAGTACATGAAGGTTTTAACTTAATATTAAACCACACAGGTGCATACACTTCCACAATGTACTCAGACAGAGTCTTGAGATTTTCAGTTGGATTTTCAGTTGCCACATACAATCTAAGCACGAGGTTGGCTAATGTCAGCCATCTAGAGTAAGAAAGTTTCCCAGGGTTTCTTAAAGATAAATCTAGTGGGCAATTTCCACTTGATACAGCTATACTCATATCCAATAAATACTTCTGATCTGTACTTAAATCATTTCTGTTATCCAAAAGAGGAAGGTTATTTTCAATTGGCATGAAAGTAACAGCAGGAAGATTAGCACAGTTTTCAAGCTGCTGACCTATTTCGCCTTTAAACTCATTGGGTCCCTTCGTTTTACCATCTAAATGACAAAAAAGGTGTCGCAATGGTAGCTCATTAGCATGGAACATACAAATTAACCATTGTACAGGTCTTCCTATTTCCTTTTCAATCAAAGAAATCACACCAGTATTATGTCTCGTGTTTACAACGGTTCCATCACAGCCAATAGCAGTAAAGTTCAAAAGTTGTTTGTTGTGTTCTCTATCTTCAAGAAACTGCAGTATACTGTCTGCTATGTCTTTTCCGGTGCCAGATGTAGGTGTTACGTGGCCTAAAAACCTTGAGTTTGGTTCCTCTATTAGTGAAACGTGCTCTTCTGAAACAACTTTTGTGTACAACTTAGTTCCTTTCTTTTCTCGAACAATTGTTTTGTCTTTTCTTCCATCAAAAAACAATCCTCTATTTTCGGTTATCGGACGATAATGACTGTCATTAATGAGATCTTTTCGATTTGTTGATCTTGCTCGTCTAATTTTCATCCTGTCTATTACATTGGTTTTGTCTTCTTCTGTGATTACACCCAAGTCCTGTAAAGCGGCACTAGATATTGCTGCAGCAGCTCTATCTGATATTCCGATACGGTCAGCAATGGAAGCTACAGATGACAATTTAATACGCATTTGAGTGTTTTTCACTTCTTTCAGTTTTGAAGGCCCTGGTAGATGTGTGACTTCTTGTATATTTGATGGGCCTGGTTGGTTTGCCTCTTCTGGTAAAGAACAATGCTGCCTTTCAGCTCTGTCATTGTTGCCAGTAACCGTTTCTAATGCACTGGTGTTTTTTGTCCGTTCTTGATTAAACTTAACTATTCTCTGTAGTTCTTTACTTTTTCTGACTTCTTTCTTCCTCAAAGCGCTTGTGGTAGCTTTATCAATATTACCTATAACCATTGCCCTGTTAGAACGTTGATCTTTCAGAAACTCTTGTTCCATAACTGGTACTTTTTTTTCTTTTATACAAGTACAAGTATTAAAGTTTGCACACTTACAGGCAGCAATATCAAATAAACGTTTCGCTTCTTCTCTAAATTTTGCAAGGTTGCAGTCAAACTTATCTGACCCTTTTCTGCTTTTAGACCTTAATAAATTCCTACATTTACAATGATAAGCTTTTATCATTTGTAAAATTCTTTTGCTAGAAACAACGGGAATAGAAGCTCTTGACCATATTTGTTCTATTTTGGGAACTAAAATGTCACATATTTCACTTACAGTAGGATCCTTCTCTGAAGCAGTTTTGAGGTTATGTCTAATATAACAGTAACACTTCATAATGTATTCGTAAGTAGGCAGTTCAACTTCACACAAATCACCAAATTTCCCAAAAATGGGACATTCCGACATTTGTCTTGTCTTCACTATTTTAGACAGCCATTTTTATTCTCAAAAATAAAGTATTATACAAAGTAAAACTAACAAAATATACCTTAAACGGTGCGGAGACGTCCACTCAACTGAACTTCGCAAAGCCTGACACCTGCTCTGAGCTTGTCAGGTGTCACGTGTCAGTACATGCAGACAAATCTCCGCCTCCTTCCACCCCCCCTTCTCCCTCACAACATCTGCTCCGGCGATGACTCATGCTTCCTGATGCCAATGCAATAGTAAAACTGTTTCTATTCATAATAAAACGCCTATTTGAAATATTTTGTTTTATAATCGAGACCCGCAAAAAAACCCCTTTAAAATATAGCAAAGATTTCAATTTTATGAAACTTTAATGTCCTTGCGGTACCTCAAGACGTACTCCAATCGTTTTCATATTTTTAATTTATCTTATCTACACCAAAAGACAACTTTTCAGCGCTATTCCAAATTAAAAATCAGAAGCTGGTTTTATCGTTTTTTTTTTTTCAATTTTATGAAACTTTAATGTCCTTGCGGCACCTCAAGACGTACTCCAATAGTTTTCATATTTTTAATTTATCTTATCTACACCAAAATGCAACTTTTCAGTGCTATTCCAAATTAAAAATCAGAAGTTGGTTTTTTCGTTCCACCCTACTGTATATCTAATAAAATAGTAAAGTTAGAGCTTACCTTATGGCAGATTATATAAAAACCACTTTTTCAAACAATTCTATTCAGACGCGCAATACTGCAATCGCTTGAATACTACCATTGACTTGATAAAACCGATTTATGTGTTACCATGTAGATAGCGCTATATGTTTGGAAGAAGACATATGTGGATTGTTTTGCCCGCTAAAATTGTTTTAGGCGACCTTTATCTATTCTCAATATTTTAAAATATAATTAATAAAACATTTTTTCGAAATTTTGTGCATATAAAGAAGCAACAGTTAAACAAAATTTAAAAAATACTTCCATTGATTTTTTTTTTAAATGCACCTGGTGGGTACTGGTTCGAAAAGGCTTTGAAATGCGGTGGAGACGATTTCTCAAAAACTAATGTAACGATATTTTTACAGTTTTGCACACTTCTTCAAACTAGAATTGGCTAGTGCATGAACGAATGATTTTTCTTTCATTCGATTGCAACTAACTTAATCAGCTATACGTGTGAAAAACTGCACCAAAAATCGTAATCCTTTATACATCTCTGCTAAAAATTTTAATTTAATACTTTTTAAACATTACGTTCAAGAACTAGTAAATTCTATTTTGTTGAAATGTGCAGAATTTCGATAAGATAAGCACTGATTTTTTGGAAATAAGCTGATTTTTTTTTTCTTGTACGGACTATCCGTAGGTTTCCGCTTCCGTAGAGGGTCAAAATTATGGCGGCATGTCTCCAGCATGTGAATGCCAGACCGTCGCCAAATTGCCCATCTGCGCAGCATTAGTGCGACGTAAAACCCAACTATCCAACTATCCAGACCGTCGCCAATTGCCCATTGTGGAGCACTAGTGCGACGTAAAATACCAACCAACCGGACATTCCTTAAGTTTGATTTCCCAGATCGTCGGCAATTACTAGGCTGACCAGATCAGAGTATCGTTATAATAGAGAAGAACTGAAAATTGCTACAATTATCTAATTACGGATGTATTTTTTCATTTTTAATAAATAAGGACTAAAAATAAGATATCATTGACTAATAATTTACTTTCAACAGTTTTTAAAAACTTAGAAAAATTCCTTCAAAATAAAGACTGTCCCCAGAAAATGGGGACATTTGGTCAGCTTACAATTACCCATATTGCAGTACTAATGCCACGTTAAACCCAACGAGCAAATTTCTTAATGACATATTTAATTATTTATTATTATTATTATTACTATTGTTATTATTATTATAGTTGTTAAAATTTTCTTTTATATGCTAAAAAATTTAAATAATAATTTTTATTTGTTATTTCGAAAACGAAACAGAAAATGTGTTTTTTATTTAAACCTTCGAAATCCGTGTAGTTCCTTAAAACAATGCACATTCTTTTAGTTTTATATGGTATTTTATGTTGTTAGTCACTAGTGAGTGTCGCGGCCTGAACGGAAAATTATGTATGAATTATCGAGGGCAAACGTGGTACTAAAATTTTTAAATCACAACCAGTATAGCACAAGATCTTCAGGTTGGGCCATGGATCTTGTGTGGTCTAGAGAATATTGTCAATATATCCTGTGTATAAGATGGGTTTAAACAAAAAAAAAAGACTAATTTAAAATATACAATTATGGTTCTTTTTTTTTTAAATTTCAATGTTTACGGTTTACTGTTAAAAGTAATTGCAAATCTGCATGACATGCACACTCGTGAGCCAATTTTTGTAAATGTATTTATTTCATACTGTGTTATCTTAATTATTTGTATAAGTAACATATTTAGGAAAAATATTATTCTTCAAATGTATTTCTGTGTGATTAAAACTTATAATGGATATTTTATTAGTATTGATATTACTTTAAACGAAGTTTTTGTTTTAACCTAAATCTTTGTTGTTTTAGATGATTCATGCATATTTTAGATCCAATTATATACAAAACGTTTCAACGTAAATAACTCTTTATAACCATCTTTGTGTTTTTAACTTATCGACAAAATAACAAATTGTTAATAAACGTATGCAATATGTTATTAATGCAGTGTGTTATATACTAACACAAACTTGAAAGAGAAAAGCATAAAACAAGATTAAGTTTATTTTTATTTTTATTTTATTTTATTTATTTTTTTGAGAAGTAATGATTGTCAATGAAAGTATATATATATATATATATATATTTCAATTACCCTACATAATCAGAGTTAATTTCAACTGATTTGAAAAAAAGTTAAAAAAAAAAAAAAAAAAAAAAAAAAAACGACAATCGATTTAAAAATGATTCAGCTAATTTGCCAAGAAATATTTCCCCCGATTAATCAAGAGTTAAAAAAAAACTAGTGGTAAGTAATTAGAGTTGCTTTATTTAGTCGAAGCTGAAAAAAAAAAAAAAAAACTTTTTTTTGGAGTCATATATATTAGTTTAATTACATTTTAAATTGACGTCTTGAAATGAAGAAATTTTCTTAATATTGTGTATCGTGCTCGCACACACACAGATAATTAGTTAAACATATAAGTAAAAATTTTCAACAAAAAATACTTACTTAGGGAATATACAATGTGTTCAAAAACATTAACATCTACTTAATTCATATTATATGGATTTTATACATGTATTATGTTTCCAGAAATGTGTTTAAATGGCTGTAGAGTTTTTTCAGTCGGTTTTATGTTATTGAGTTATGGTATGTACTGTTATATGTTATAGGTGGCAACTTGTACGGTTTTAACCACTTTCTTAAGGATTTTTTTAACCCTATTTAATCGTAGGAACTAGTAAAAAACTGAACGAAATCACAAAATTTCTGGTTATTGGTCTTTCAAAAGTAATCGACACGCTTTCTGGTACTAGAAGGATAATTTTTAACATATAATAAAAAGCTTAATTTAAATATAAATAGTTTCAGATGTTCATATCTTAATTTTACTGTCAGATTTTATAAAAATCATATTAAATTTCACTATGCAAAATGTGGTATTTTAAGTTAATAAAATTGACAAAATACACATTTTATTTCCTCAACAAAACTCTTAAAGTTTTTTAATCTAAAAGAGATTGTCGTTATATATATATATATGTATGTATGTGTGTGTATGTATATATATCCAAGGTTGCACATAACGTTGTTATAGTGTTGCAAATAAGTGTGAACAGTGAAAAATTAGTAATAACACCGTTAAAACTATGTTATGTGCTACTGGAGATACTAGTAGAACCGGCCACGCATTGCTGTGGCTAAGTTATACGTTGAATTATATTGTAGTAAAGTATTCAATGCAGTCAAATTATTATTTACGAATAAAGACGAAAACGTTGTATCCGATGTGAAAACCCTCGGGATTTAGAGATTTGAACCTTAGGTCAAAATTTAGAAGAGATTGATAAAAATTTTCGAAAAGTTGATAAATAAAAGTAATTTTACTGTAGGGTCTTATAAATAATTATGAAGAAGTGAAATATAATACCTCTAATGCTACTTAGGATAAAATGCTAAAATGACTAATATATAAATTAAATAATATTAAAATTCTATAAAAATAAAAGTATAAAAGAAGCAGACGATTTTTTAAATAATTTTTTTCTGATGAGTGAAGTATATGACTAAAGTTATTTTGGATTAAAATGCTAAAATAACTAATATTTAATTTAATTTTTATTAAAATTCTATTAAAATAAAAGTATAAAAGGAGCAGACGATTTTTAAAATCAATTTACATGGAGGTGTGAAATATAATATGTCGAATGCTATTACGGATAACTTTTTTTATAAAATAATGTCATTATTTTAAATATTTTAAAGATGGCAACAGCTTTAGTTACAAAAAGGAATAAAAAATAAATAAATATAATACATATTTTTAAAAGATTAAAATAGGATATCTTTTGAATTATTAGGCATTTAAAGTAAATATATGTATCATTTTAAATAGAAAAAAAAATGGAAAAGATTAATATATTTTAACGAAATGGTAAGAAGATTTTAAGTATGTTAAAATTTTAATAGTAAATTCAAGTTAATCAAGATTTGAAACATTGTGGATTAAGATTTAAAAAAATAGCAAGATTTTAAGATCACTTTTTAGCAAGAAATACGAGTCAAAATTTAAAGTTAAATACATGTATAAATCACAAATTTAAAAAGGAAAATTTAATTGATAAGTTATTAAAGAAAAAATAAAATAAGAAAAATAATTATTTAAAGTTTCGAAGATAGATCATACAGATTAGCTTTACAAAACAAATAAATAAACTTAAAAACCTTCCCATTTTAAATAAGTTTTTAAATATTGAAATGATTACTTTTGGTTTAGATAATTATATGTATATCACATGTATTCACAAATTTCTTAAAGAAGCAGAAAATAATGGCAAATAGTAGATAATATGAGAGAAAATAAAATCTCTAACATCATTTATTTTAATAGTAGTTCAACGGTGATTAATGGACTGATATTAATTTTAAATTTAACTTTTAATTAATAATTTTTTAAAAAATCTATCACAAGGATAATTAATTTAAAATTTACTAACGAAATGATACAGACAACAATAGAAATTAAATGAAAAAATATTGCACCAAAAATTTTAAAAAAACAAGTTTATGTCGTAAGTAATTTTTTAATACACGAGTGAAGTGAAAGGAATTGAAGCGTAAATGAAACGTTTGGACTTTTATCACAGCACAATCTATTAGAAACTTACTCAACTCAACTTACACCGCCTATTAGAAACTTATGGATCTCACGTACAATAATAACCCTCTGTTATATAATATAAAAATAATTTGAAATAAAATGATATTTTGATAGTAAACTGAGAGAGAGATAAAAACTATCCTATCTCTGAAGTTGGACTAAACTGCACACAGTATGCAAAATTTCATTAAAATTGGTTCATTAGTTTATGAGATCATAGCGGACAAACAACGTGACACGAAGATAACACGTCTAATAAAACTTTCATTCTGTAATCCCATAATATCAAATATATATATATATATATATATATATATATATATATATATACATTCCCATTAATGTCGACATGTATATATATCACGATAGTTAAAACTTTATTCTAGTAACCCAATTAATATCGACTGTTTAGATATTAATCTAAAAATCAAAGATAATAATTTTTTTTCTAGAATTTATGATAAAAGAGATCACTTTAATTTTGAAACCATAAAGCTTTTTCGTTTTTCTTCAAATTTACATTTGTCAGTTTTCAGAAATATATATATATTAATGGAATTAGGCATGTACTTAAACTAAGTTCTGAAACTTCCGACAGAATTAATGATATATTACGTGTTTACAAGCAAGCTATTAATCTTTGTTATCCGGTTAAATTATTAAATTTTTCCTCAAAAATTTTATAAAAAATAAAAAATACCGAAGTGAAGCGATGTCAGTTATCGAAGTTGGTAGAGTTTGAGTTTCAGAATGCAACTAGCGTTTAAGGTATGGTTTTAGAGCAGTTTGTTGTTTTTCTGGTTTTGGTAGGTCTGGGGGGGTGTTGCCAGAATAAAAATAGTTTAACTCCACAGGCCAGTCACAAGTCTTTCCACCTGCCTCCTTCCTTTTTTAAGATTCTTAAATCACTTTTTCTTAACTTTTGTTTCAGTTTCTGTTTTTCTGCTAATATTTTTGTTGAGTTAGTTATATATAACTATAGTATTTTAGTGACAATCCATAGGACATTTTGGCAGTTAGTAATTCTTGATTTTATTACCAAATTTTTAAGTATTCCTCATGGTTCTATATTTATTAATGAACGGTTTGAGAATATATAAATGTGAAAAGGAATTCTGGATTGATATAAGAAAAAAAATGTATCTATGAAAATGTTATGTACAATGATATAGATTAATATTTCCAAATGAAATGGATTCTGGTATGCACGATATTGTCTACTTACTTTACAAATCCTCTTATACGTAATATGGAAAGGAATTATAGCAGCATCATCTATTTCAGATATATTCTTGGTGTTATTGTTATAAACTGTGAATATCTATTTCTTAAAATTTTCTTCTTTGATACAGTTTTGTTTATCGTGTTGGAAAACTTTGGCGAAATGTAAGATTAGCCAATTCTTAAATAAAAGTCTTTTTAAACATGAATTAAAATGTTTGTCTCATTTCCGAAAGTAAGACGTCCCAACAAATTCGACGCAAATTTTCGAATTCCGAATAGCGGATAAATACTTAAAAAAAAAAAAAAAAAAAAAAAAAAACTAAAGCTGTTCAATTTCTTTCAAACATTTTTTTTTCTTTCTTTAATTTTAAATATATATTTTTAAGCTGATGCCACCAAAGGGAAAAATACTTTTCAATCGGTTTAAATACACAAAAAAATGTAAGGAAAAAGCATTTCATCCCTCAATTTAAATAAAAGAAAATTGTTACACATTCATTATTTTTTCATTGTTTTGACATAAAAATAAGTACATTCCATTTTATGTCAAAAATTAGAAGTTAATGTTTTTATTCATTTATTTAGTTATTTAATTATTTATTTAATTATTTTTTTTTGTGTGTGTGTGTGCGATGGTATGTTTCTGTGAGTTTATTTTTGTTAATTTTCTTTTTATTTACAGTCAACAGAACAAATTATCCGATTGAGCTAAGACAAAATAAATAACGTTACATAAGTTGTGTCTTAATTAGTAAGTGTATCAGTTTTCATAGCTATCAGTTAAAAGGTATAGGCTGGTATAACGAACTAAAACCTGACATATTGAAATTGAAACACAACATGTCAATAATAAATGTCTAACTGAAAGAAATAGTCCCGTCAAACTGAATAATAATAATAAAATGCATATAATAAAAAAAAAAAAAAATCAATTTTGCAATCGATATAATCAAAAATATAAGGTTTGGTAATATTATAATCGGCTTAAATATATAGAGCAAAAATTGATTAAAATATCCTAATATTAAAAAAAAAAAAAAAAAAAAAAAAAAAAAACGTTTTTAACAGTTTTCTAAATTTTAGATTCACATTAAACACACACACACACACACACACACACACACACACACACATATATATATATATATATGTATATATATGTGGAAGTAATGAACAGAGAGAGAAGAAAAGTAATAAAATTAATTACCCCAGGTGCAAGCGAAACAGATTGCACCATTCAGGAGACAGTCGGTCTGGCTACGATGATGAAACAGAACTCTTTTTTTTTTGTTGTTGTTCTTTTACTTGTTTTGACTTTTCTATGTGGAAAAGAAGTTTCTAAGTGAACATTGAGTTATGATTTAGCTATGTAAGCATTAAGATACCTGCCTAAGTGGCTCTGATTACTTTACGATATAATTGATCTAAAATGAGTCCTAAGTGGACACGTAATAGTTTTTTGGACCTATGTGGTCAAATCTTGTAAATATGTAAATATTAATATATTTTTTATTAAACTTTAATTAATGTAAGAATAACTTCTCACTGCTCTTTCTAGCCTCTCACTACATTTGGGGGCTTGAGCCGCGATAATGAGCGAAAAAAAAAGTAGTAATTAATTCAGTATTCAGTAGATAATTAATTATTTTATTGTTAGTGTTTTGAATGAATATTTTCGTTAAACGACTTTGTGTCAAGTGAAACGACTTTGTGTCAAATGAAATGACTTTGTGCCAAAACGAAATTAAATGACTTTGTGTTTATGAATAGACTATGGGAAAACTTTGTGTTTAAGTTTATTGCAACGGACAGTGGAAAAAGTAGCATCTTGTGGATTTATAAATCTGGATCATTAAAGCCGATTCATCGGGTGGATTATTATTCGTCGAGTGGATTATTATTCGTCGAGTGGATTACTGATTCGTCGTTTTTCTTCGTCGGGGAACAAGAACTGTGAGTACAATTTTTTTCTATATATATTTGAAAAATGTCTTTTCTTGGGAAAGCCCGAAAGGAAGATTTGTTACGAGTCGCTGCAGAGTTGGATCTAGAAATCCCAGAAAATGCTACTGTAATTAAATTAAAAGAATTAATTGTGAAACAAAAAAAATTTGATGAAGAATTTTGTAAAAATTTAGTAGATAGCGTGATCGCTGAAAGAATAGAAAAAAATGAACGAGAAAAACTACTGCTCGAACAAGAAAGAGAGCAGAAAGAGCGCGAATTTGAGCTAGAGAAACTGAGATTAACGAGTAATCGAAATGATACTCAGGGAGCGAACCCGAACACTTCAGAATCTTCTAGTGTTCCAAACAGAAGTAAAGAGTTAGCGAAGATAATGAAATGTTTTGATTCAACAAATCCAAATAATGATATTAGTACATATCTTGAGCTTTTTGAGCGTCAAGCATCAAGAGTAAATATAGAGAAAAAAGATTACGTAACACATATTTTGGGATTGCTTCCCTTGGAAATAGCACAAATTGTAACACGAGTACCAGTTGAATCCGAAAATGATTATGATTATATTAAAAGTATGTTATTAAAGCGATTCAAGCTTACACCGGAACAATTTCGTCAGAAATTTTTATCGCATAAAAAAGAGAACAGTTCGACTTGGCGAGACTTCGCCTTTGAACTTAATCATTTTTTCGAAGAATGGATTGAAGGTTTAAAAGTATGCGATTTTAATGATTTAAAAGAATTGATAGTTTCAGATCAATTAAAGAGAAGAGCTCCGTTAGAAATTCGGACTCATTATTTAGACGAATGGCATAGATTAAAAACGACAGAAAAAATAGTCGAAAAATTAGAAGAGTATGAAAGCGCTAGATTTAACATCGGGAAACCGGAAGTAAATCCAGAAGCGAAACAAAGCAAGATGTACGCACAAAATGTTAAGAGAAATGTATCGAGTGACTCGAACCAGAGAAATAAACAATCGACCTTACGTGCTTACCCAAATAGTAATACTGCTAATAATGATTATTTTGCTAATAAAAAATGCTACTTTTGTTCTAATTATGGGCACATAAGTGCTCAATGTAAAGTTAAATTTAAAAAAGAACAAAATAATAGTAATGATAAAAGTGCGAATAATTGTATTGTAAACCAGGCATATGCTAAGATAGAAAAGATTATAAAGATTAATGATATTTCTAGGCCAGCTGTAATCGATACTGGCTCCGAGATTACACTGATTAGTGAAACTTATCATAAAGATTTAGGGTCACCACATTTAAGAGATAGTAAAATGTTTATTAAAGGTATAGGAAAAAACACGGTAAAATGTAAAGGATATTTTATAGCAGATATAGCTATTGATGACATTTCTTTTAAAACTAATGTTTTTGTTGTAGAAGATTTACAATATTCTGCTATTATTGGTATGGATGTATTGTCCAATTTAAAGTTTAATTTTTCGAAAGGAGAAATTGAATTTAATTGTGTAAATGTAATTGATTTGGTTCAAGATAATGAAAAATATTGTGTTTCTAGAAATGTTATATCCCCTTTTGAAATGTCAGAAGTGCGTAATGTAAAAACAACAAAACCGAAAGATGTTTCCTCCGGTCAAAATGACGATTCATCTTTCGACCCGAAGATTTTTAATTATTTAATGGTTGATATAATTGATGACTCTAGAGAAAGTATTTTAGATACTAGCCATATATTAAATGCTAATGTACGTGAACAATTGATTCGCATGATTACAGGGTACACTCCACGTAAAATACAAAGCACGGATGTAAAAATGAAAATAATTTTAAACGATGAAATACCGATATGTCAAAGAGCTAGGCGCCTCCCCATAACAGAACAAGCTATTGTAGAGAAACAAATTCAAGAATGGCTTGAACAAAAAATTATAAAACCTAGTTGTTCAGATTTCGCATCGCCAATTGTACTAAGTAAGAAAAAAGATGGAAGTACTAGAATTTGTGTAGATTTCCGTAGGCTCAATAGGAAAGTCGTTAAAGACAGGTTCCCGTTGCCTCTTATTGAAGATGTAATCGATAAGTTGGAAGATTCATGTGTATTTACGACACTAGACTTAAAAAATGGTTTTTTTCATGTGGACATTGAAAAAGATAGTACTAAATATACATCATTTGTAACTCACGAGGGACAATACGAGTTTTTAAAAGCACCATTTGGGTTGTGTACAAGTCCATCAGTATTTGAGAGATATATTTTTCATATATTCAGAGACTTACTTAGGGATAAAACCGTAATAATTTATGTTGATGATCTGATAATACCATCAAAAAATGAAGAGGAAGGGCTACGTAAACTTCAATTAGTATTAGAAACAGCTGCTAACTACGGATTAAACTTAAATTTCAAGAAATGCCAATTTTTAAAACGCAAGATAGAATTTTTGGGGTACTTAATTGAAAACGGTACTATTAAGCCTTCGCCATCAAAAACTCTGGCCGTAGAAAATTTTCCCACCCCTAAAAACATTAAACAAGTTCAAAGCTTTTTAGGTCTAACAGGGTATTTTCGAAAATTTATTAAAGATTATTCCAAAATCGCGAAACCATTGAGGGATCTCCTTAGAGAAAATAACGAATTCCAGTTTGGCCATGAACAAAAGAAAGCTTTTCAGGATTTAAAGAAAATACTGAGTTGTGAACCAGTACTTCATATTTTTAAACAAGGGCCTAAATTAGAATTGCACACGGATGCTAGCAGTATCGGGTTTGGTGCAGTATTATTACAATTAGGAGATGATGAGAAAATGCATCCAATCCAGTACATGAGCAAGAAAACTAATGCGCAACAGGAAAAGTATCCTAGTTATGAATTAGAAATTTTAGCAGTGATTGAGGCTTTGAAAAAATTCAGAAATTATTTACTAGGAACAAAATTTAAGATAATCACAGATTGTTCGGCATTTCAGCAGACTATGTCTAAAAAAGACTTATCGCCTAAAATAGCTCGTTGGGCATTACTTTTAGAGGAATTTGACTATGAAATAATTCATAGACCCGCTTCACAAATGAAACATGTAGATGCTTTAAGCAGAAATGTAAATGTTGTCGACACTCAATCCTTAGATGACGAGGTAACACATAAAATAGCAAATTCTCAAAACGATGACGAAAATATACGAGTAATAAAAGAATTAATGGAAAATGGGAAAGAAGACAATTATTTAGTCAAAAACGATGTACTGTACAGGTATGATGCGGGTAGAGAATTGTTAGTTGTACCAGAAAATATGCAGTCAGAAATAATAAGACAAATACATCAAAAAGGACATTTTGCTTCAGCGAAGACAGAAGAAATAGTGAAAAGAGATTTTTACATTCCAGGTGCGAGAAAGAAAATAGAAAATGTTATAGCCAATTGCGTGAAATGTATTCTATGCAATAAGAAAAGTGGAAAACCTGAAGGATATTTGAATCCTATTCCGAAGGAAAATGTACCGCTAGGCACCTATCATATTGATTTTATTGGACCGTTACTGTCTACCAATAAAAAATATCAGCATATTTTCACTGTGATTGACGGATTTACAAAATTTGCTTGGCTATATCCGGTCAAAACCACGAGTGCAGAAGAAGCTTTAGATAAGCTGAAACTTCAACAAACAACCTTCGGAAACCCATCGCGAATTATAACAGACAAAGGAAGTGCATTTCGATCTAAGGAATTCGAAGAATATTGCCATGCGGAAAACATCGAGCATGTTCCAATTACAACAGGAGTGCCAAGAGGAAATGGGCAAATCGAACGTTTGCACAGGACTCTAATACCCGTCTTGTCCAAATTATCCATTGAAGATCCCACTAAATGGTACAAGAATGTCAGTACTGTACAAAGAATATTGAACAGCACGACGACAAGGAGTACAAAGTTAACACCTTTTCAGCTACTAACAGGAGTTAAAATGAAAAACAAAGAGGATCTGATCGTCAAAAGTCTTTTAGAAGAGGAGTACAGAAAAAGGTTCATGGAAGACAGGGAAGAATTAAGAGACTATGCTAAACAACAAATCGAGAAAATTCAGGAGGGGAATAAAAAACAATATGATAAAAAGCGCAAGAGAGCACATAAGTATCATATAGGGGACCTAGTTGCCATCCAACGTACCCAATTTGGATCAGGTCTCAAACTAAGAATTAAATATTTTGGTCCCTATAAGGTGACAAAAGTTAAGGCAAATGATAGATACGATGTTCAAAAAGTTGGTCAGCATGAAGGACCAAATATAACGTCAACTGCCGCAGACATGATGAAAACCTGGACGATGTCCAAGTAGACAGAAAAAAAAAAAAACATTTTATTGTGTATATATATTGTTTTCCATATTTTAGAATCTCTCTGTCGCTTGTTTTTTTTTTTTTTTTTTTTTTTTCTTTTTTGTATTTTTCAGATCCTTGGTGGACAGACTTGATGAGTCCCAGACTTGCAACTTCGAGGTCGAAGCTGGCGCAGGATAGCCGAATTATGTGGAAGTAATGAACAGAGAGAGAAGAAAAGTAATAAAATTAATTACCCCAGGTGCAAGCGAAACAGATTGCACCATTCAGGAGACAGTCGGTCTGGCTACGATGATGAAACAGAACTCTTTTTTTTTTGTTGTTGTTCTTTTACTTGTTTTGACTTTTCTATGTGGAAAAGAAGTTTCTAAGTGAACATTGAGTTATGATTTAGCTATGTAAGCATTAAGATACCTGCCTAAGTGGCTCTGATTACTTTACGATATAATTGATCTAAAATGAGTCCTAAGTGGACACGTAATAGTTTTTTGGACCTATGTGGTCAAATCTTGTAAATATGTAAATATTAATATATTTTTTATTAAACTTTAATTAATGTAAGAATAACTTCTCACTGCTCTTTCTAGCCTCTCACTACATATATAAAGTTAAATCCATAATAATAATAATAAAATAAAAATAAAAACTATAAAGTTGTTAGTTTTTATATGATTTGAAACAGTTTATTTTATACACATGATAATATTATATTTGTTTCCCTATTTACTTCAAAGTTATACCACTGGTTTTCATTACGATACTGAAGAACAATATCGATTTAGTTTCTTTGTTTTTACAACGTTGAAATACTCTCAAAACTTCGTATTCCTCTTATTTCTTTAATGACAAACTTTTGCTTGTTTAAAGGGGAAAATGCACCAGATATATGTTTTTTTCTTTCGTTTTTTACAAAAAGCAAGATTTTATCTTTCTGTTATTTAAAAGACTGGGTTTTGTTCTTAAGTATTTCCTTTCCTTAAAATAAGATGACATTTTTTTTCTTCCGTTAGATAAAATAATGAAAGATTAACTTGGACGAAAAGTATAGGACTAAATCTTCAAATATAAGGTGAATTAGACTGTTTAAATTTAGCAGAGAGAAAATTGACTATATCTTTTTATGTAATCCAGTGTACATTTTGCATTTAAAAACTTAAAAAATATAAAATTTTTTAAATTACAATAATTCTACAAAAATATTTTAAGGTTTATTTCTTAAAAAATAAAGCTATGTAAAGAGTTTATCTTTCAATATAAGTTTTAATTATTATAATATTATGATATTTAATCATCATCATACATATATAAATACATGGTGGCCATAATTAAACTGACAGTGTTTATAGTGCTCTGTATCTAATTGGGCGAATGGCGCCAAATTTTGAAGAATGATTTAACAAGACGGGAGACGAAGGACTGCACTAGTATATATATATATATGTTAGTTCCAAAAGTCACCTCTAGGGGTATATGTTGCGCAATGTATAAAAAATAAAAGTTCTAAAAACGCAGAATCAATACTAAAATAAAATTATAGAAACTTTATCACTGTTGATGTACTTTTTTCGCCTTTTTAAAAATTGTTCCCACATTGAATTTGAATTAAATCGTTAAATTTACTAAGTAAAGGGCAATTTTATTTAAATATTGATTTTGCGTTTTTTAAAACAACTCTTTTTACTTTCCGAACACTATAGTGAGGAAAGTATTGTAATCATGTCAAAAATCCGAATTCGAGATTTTGATGTTTCTATACGTTTTGAGGTCCCCTGAGTCCGTTTCCACTATTTTTACGATGATATATGTATGTGTGTGTGTATGTGTGTATGTGTGTATGTCTGTGAGTGAACACGCTAGCGTCTAAACGCTTTGTTCAATTATCCTGAAAGTTTGTACGCATATTGTAAGTTACCATAGTACGAACCCTATAGATTTTGGTGAATCTAGCACTTATAGTTTTTTACAGGGACACAAAGAAAAATTCTTTATCATTATGGCCTATGGGAGCAAAATCTTAAAAGTGCGATAGCATCTAAACGCCTTATTCAATTGAGCAAAAAATTTATACACATATTATAGGTCACAAATACTCAATCTGTATAGATTTTCGAGAATCTAGCACTTATAGTTTTTTTACAGGGACACAAAGAAAAATTCTTTATCATTATGCCTATAGGGCCAAATTTTTAAAAGTGTGATAGCGCCTAAACGCCTTATTAATCTGAGCAAAAAAAATGTACACATGTTATAGATCACAGTTGAACTAACTGTATAGACTTTGGTGAATCTAGCACTTACAGTTTTTTTACAGGGACACAAAGAAAAATTCTTTATCATTATGGCCTATGGGACTAAATTTTTAAAAGTACTGTAGCGTACTTGGGGGTTCGTGAGTTGTCTGAGAATGAAAGTCCAAACGTACAAAAATTCAGTAATTTATTCACAGAAAGTTCCAGAAAAATACAGGTCTATAAACCAAGTATCAGCTTCAATTCAAACAGTAAACACAGCTTAAACAACAGCTGTCAATAGCAAATCCACAGTACAAACTGTATACCAATAACACTTGAAGCAAGTCTCTCTCAAAGAGGCTTAAGAGCAATGCAAGCACTAGCGAAGCTGGCTGAGATCTGAACTGAACTGACTGCCTTGGCGGGAAAGCGCTTCCTTATATACTGTTCCATGGAGCCCAGATTTTTCGAGAAAACTCTAGAAAGTGGTCAACCAATCAACTTACAGCTTCCATATTTGGTATATCCCATATAAGGATTTTCTCGCCAAGGTCGCCAAAAAAATCGCCAAGGTGGGAAAAAGTCGCCAAATTTGGCGCCAAATGCATTACCGGCATTACTGGGGCTTTTTAATGCGTTTTTAAGGGAAAATAAGGCTATTTCAACGCTAAAACGACTAGAAATGCACAAAATTAGCATTTTATCAACTTACTAAGCCTCTTTGAAAGAATTTATACAAAAATAAACACAATTATTTACAATTTTGTAACACTGCCCCCCTCCCAAGGACTGCACTTCCCGGGCAGTGCAACCCTTGGTCAAGAGGCGAAACTAAACAAATTTACACAATCTAAAATACAAAAACTAAATTGCATATAACGATAAAATAGAAATACAAATCAAGTGAGAAATATTTACAAAATTCACAAATATGTACAAGTATCTATATACAAATATTTACATTACGCATGCGCAAATTTTACAAGTATTTACATTCTTAATTTCAATATTACCGTTACTTGTGGTACTTGGCTAGCCTATTATAGTGCAACACCTTCGGTTTTGAAGAAGGTGTTTTAGTGATCCGCACCAGTACATCATTCAGCCTTTTTAAGACTGTGTATGGTCCTTCCCAGTTGCACTGTAACTTGGGAGAGAGTCCTTTGCGTCGAACAGGATTCCACAACCAGACCTTCTCTCCTTCCTGGAACTCATGTTGTGTAGCCTTTAGATCGTACCTTGTCTTCATTTTCTCCGTTGCCATGTTAATCCGCTCCCGAGCAAAGTTGTGTACGTCCTCAAATCGTGCCTGGAGATCTTGGATGTACTCCTCGGGCGATGAAGGCGCATCGGGTGGACAACCAAACAGGAGATCACAAGGGAGACGAAGTTCACGTCCAAACAGCATCTGGGCTGGAGTATAGCCGGTGGTTTCATGGACAGCACTTCGATAAGCCAGCAGGAAAAATGGCAACTTCAAGTCCCAATCTTGCTGGTTCCTGGATATTAGAAGGGAGAGGTTATTCAGGATGGTACGATTGAACCTCTCGACCATGCCGTCCGACTGGGGATGTAAGGGTGTTGTCCGGGTTTTGTCTATGCCGAGTAGTTCACACAGTCCTTTCAAAACATCAGAGGTGAAGTTCCTACCTTGGTCGGCATGAAGTTGTAGGGGCGTGCCGTACCTTGACACCCATTGCTGCACTAGGACCTCTGCGACTGTGCATGCCTCTTGATTGGGAATGGGATATGCCTCAGGCCACTTGGTGAAATAGTCCATCACGACGAGGATGTATTTATTTCCACTGGAGGTCCGTGGCAAAGGACCCAAGATGTCGATTGCAATCCGTTCAAATGGTGCTCCCACGTTATACCGTTGCAGTCTTCCTCGACTTCGTTTCTGCGGGCCTTTACGTGCCGCACAAACATCACAGGATTTACACCATTTCTCCACATCCTCCTTTGCCTTGCACCAGTAGAAGCGTTCCCGAACTTTCTGCAGAGTCTTCATTACCCCAAAATGGCCTCCGGTAGAGCTACTATGCAGTTGTTCTAAAACAGCTGGAATTTTTGATCTTGGTAATAAAATCTGCCATCTGAAGCTTTCCCATCATCAGATTCCCACTTTCTGTATAATACGCCGTTTCTGATATGAATAGAGTCCCAAAGAGCCCAATAACTTTTCGTAATGGGACTAAATCTGGAAATATCCTGCCAGATAGGTCTGTTGCTGGTCGTCTCCTTCAGCTGTAATATTGGTTTTATGTCAGGATCTTCCAACTGGTCTTTTCTAAGTTCTTCGTCACTCCATGGATCGGGATCTTGATCTGATGGTGTTGAGACAGTAACTTGGCAGGCAACCGGATTTATCGGCAGGTATTTCTCTTCGGCTCTAGAGCAGTACTTGCAGCTTTCCGAGCAGGGCTTCCGTGACAAGGCATCTGCATTACCATGTAGAGTCCCTTTACGATGACGTATCTCGAAGTCATATTCCTGCAGGCGTTGTATCCACCTGGCAATCTGTCCTTCCGGGTTCTTGAACTGGAGCAACCACGTTAAAGATGCATGGTCAGTCCGGAGCAGGAATCTTCTGCCATAGAGGTAATGATGGAAATGTTCTACGGCTTTTACGATGGCGAGTAGCTCTTTCCTGGTGGTACAGTAATTTCGCTCCGGTTTAGACAGGCATTTACTCCAATAGGCAATGACATGTTCTTGACCATCAATTTCCTGCGACAGAACAGCACCGACACTCTCATGGCTGGCATCTGTATCAAGTATGAACTGTCTGTCGGGCTGTGGATACGTCAAGATAGGCGATGATGTTAAGGCCTCTTTAAGTCGCTTGAAAGCTTTTTCACATTCATCTGTCCACAGGAACTTCTGTTTGGCTTCCGTCAGCTTGTGGAGTGGTCGGGCAATATTTGAGAAACCCTTGACAAACTTCCTGTAGTAAGTACATAACCCCAGGAAACTTCGTAGTTCGTGTACATTTTCAGGGCGACTCCAGTTCTCGACTGCAGAGATCTTCTCAGGATCAGTTCTCACACCTTCGGCAGAGATGATATGGCCGAGGTAGCTCACTTCACGACGGAACAAGTTACACTTGCCTGGATTCAACTTGAGGTTAGCCATTCTGAGTTTCTCCAGCACCTTTCGGATATTTCGAAGATGGTCTTCAAAGGTGCGCCCCACAATGATAATATCAACCAAATACACCAGACAGGCTTCATAGGAAAGTCCTTTCAGCACTGTCTCCATCAGGCGTTCGAAGGTGGCAGGTGCATTACATAATCCGAATGGCATAACTTTAAATTGCCACAGTCCTTGTCCCGTGGTGAATGCAGTCTTCTCACGATCATCAGGATGTAACTCTACTTGCCAGTAACCGCTCTTCAGATCCAAAGTCGAGAACCATTTATTGCCAGCAAGTGTGTCTAATGTGTCGTCAATTCTGGGAAGAGGGTAACTGTCTTTCTTCGTGATGTCATTCAAACGACGATAATCCACACAAAACCTTGTTGAACCATCCTTTTTCCGCACCAGTACTATGGGAGAGGCCCAAGGACTCGTTGATGGCTCGATGACATCATTGTGCTGCATTTCACTTAGAAGTTCAGTGACCTCTTCCTGTTTAGCAAAGGGAAGTCTTCTTGGATGTTGTTTGATTGGAGGATGATTTCCTGTATCAATTCTGTGCTGGGTGATGTTCGTTCTCCCGACGTCTTCAGGTGTTCGAGAAAAAAGGTCTTTAAATTCTTGGAGTAGCTTCTCTGCAGCACATCTCTGTTCTTTTCCTAACTCTGCATTCTTGAGTAATTCCGTTATTAATTGTTCAGAAGACTTGGATTCAGTTGATTGCGTGGGGCGGTTGATGCATGTTACAGGAGTGCAGGCTGCTAACACCTCATCCTTCTTCACTGTTCGGACCTTATCGCTGATGTTTGCGACTCTCACAGGAATAGTACTCTTTGAGAGATCAACTAGAGATGAAGCTACCAGAACTCCTCTTGGGCTATTGTCAGTATTCGGGTATTCAATCAGTCCATAGCGGAAGTATTGCTTTGTAGGTGGTGTTCCTGAAACTATTGTCTCTGTGTATGGAGGGATGGAAATTTCAGACTTGCCTGTTATCTGGCAAATTGTCTGAATGTCTTGATTTTCAGTGTTGAACACAGCGATGTCTTCCGAACTCGAATGCAGTTCATTATTCTTGAAGTCCAATTGAAAGTTAAATTTTCTCAGGAAATCAATTCCAATGATTAAAGGATCTCTTATATCTGCCACATATGCCATATGATGGTAACTGGCATTCCCAAAAGTGATAGTCAAGTTCATTTTCCCATATATTTTGATTTCGTCTCCGGTCACAGTCTGGAGTTTAACACAGGCCGGCGTCCAAATGATCTTCTCTTTTAGTTCTTGAGCCAAATCCGTTTTAATGATGGTCACGTTGGCTCCTGTGTCCAGAATCATCCGGCAGGTGGCGTTGTTGACTTGGCCATAGACGTGAAGTCCATTATCGCCGCCACTCATCGATGAAACATGAAATACTGTAAATTGGGGCTCTTTAATTTTAGGCAACCTCCGCCCCGCGAGATGGCCTCCTCTTAGTTTCCCTGCAGTGATGGTGAAGCCGGGTGATTTCCTATAGTTGGTCGTACGGGGCAGTTCCTCTTCACATGACCATCCCCTCCACAGCCCCAGCACTTTATCTTCCGATCCTTTATTTCTATGTTATTTTCCAGGTTGCGCAATCTCTTTAAGATCTCTGCGAAACTTCTCTTCATTTCATTCTCATCAGCAGGCGTATCATTTAATGAGACTGCTCTTATGGTATGGCGGTCTTTACGGGAGGCTTGTTGGGCTGCCTCTATCCTAAGTGCATAGCCTAAAGCTGATTCTACGTCTCTGATGTTGGAGAGTCTCAGCGCTTTTTGAATTTCTGGATCCCGAACAGCATCGATAAAGTACTGAAGAGCTAAGTCGTTTCGAGTGTCAGCTTGGCAGTCTGAGAATGCTAGGTGTGACAATCTCTGAATGTCCGCTGCCAGCTCTTGCAAACTTTTGCCCGTTTTCTGGTAACGGGACTTTAGCTGGAGGCGACTATAGTCCTTAGAACACTTCTCTCCAAACCGTAGCTCCAGTGCTCTAGTCAAGGCCTCGAAGTCGTTCCTTTCTTCTTTAGAAACATTTCTCAGTATCTCGGCTGCATCTCCCCGTAATGCTGCTGCTAAGTGGACCGACTTGGCGGTAGAGTCCCAGCCGTTAGCTTCAGCTACGATGGAAAACTGCGTCTTATATACATGCCAGGAGGAACTGCCGTCGTAGGTAGATAGCTTAATAAATTCGTGATTCTGGCTTCTTCTCTCTTTCTTTTCAGTTTCCTGGGGCTTGGATTCTAACTTTTCTTCGAGATTCCGAATCTTGCTCTGCAGTTCATTCCCTATTACCTCTCCGCTCCACTCTTCTCTCATTTTTCTTTCAAGATCTTCCTCCATTCTCTTCAGTTTACCTTCTATCTCTGAAAACCTTCCTTTCAGTTCCTGATCAAAATTTTCTTTAACTTTCTCCTCAAAACTCCGTTCTATTTTCGTAACACTCTTTTCAAAATTCCTTTCTACTTTCATAACATTTTCTTCTATCTTCATAGCTTTTTCTTCAAAACTCTCTTCAATTTTCAAAACTTTCTCTTCAAAATTTTCTTCTATCTTTATAACTTTCTCTTCAAAATTTTCTTCTATCTTTATAACTTTCTCTTTTATTCCATCCATTCTATTTCCCATCACCGTTAATTTACCCTCGATTGATTCTTTCACCGTTGAAAGCTCTCTCTTCATCTCATCTTGATTAGATTTAATTTCTTCCTGAACTTCACCCAAACTGCTTTTCATATGCTTCATTTCTTCAGTCAAACCGTCTTTCAATTCTCTTTGCGATGTTTCCATTTTCTCTTGTGCTACTTTCATTTCTTCAGTCAAACCGTCTTTCAACTCTCTTTGCGATGTTTCCATTTTCTCTTGTGCTACCTTCATTTCTTTCATCTCTTGACTCAGGCTAACTTTCATCTCATTCATCTGGGTAGCTAAGCTTTCTAGAAGTTTTTTCATCTCTTGCTCCATAGCTCTCGTTATCACCATTCACAGACAAAATCCCACTTCTGACACCAGAAATGTAGCGTACTTGGGGGTTCGTGAGTTGTCTGAGAATGAAAGGCCAAACGTACAAAAATTCAGTAATTTATTCACAGAAAGTTCCAGAAAAATACAGGTCTATAAACCAAGTATCAGCTTCAATTCAAACAGTAAACACAGCTTAAACAACAGCTGTCAATAGCAAATCCACAGTACAAACTGTATACCAATAACACTTGAAGCAGGTCTCTCTCAAAGAGGCTTAAGAGCAATGCAAGCACTAGCGAAGCTGGCTGAGATCTGAACTGAACTGACTGCCTTGGCGGGAAAGCGCTTCCTTATATACTGTTCCATGGAGCCCAGATTTTTCGAGAAAACTCTAGAAAGTGGTCAACCAATCAACTTACGGCTTCCATATTTGGTATATCCCATATAAGGATTTTCTCGCCAAGGTCGCCAAAAAAATCGCCAAGGTGGGAAAAAGTCGCCAAATTTGGCGCCAAATGCATTACCGGCATTACTGGGGCTTTTTAATGCGTTTTTAAGGGAAAATAAGGCTATTTCAACGCTAAAACGACTAGAAATGCACAAAATTAGCATTTTATCAACTTACTAAGCCTCTTTGAAAGAATTTATACAAAAATAAACACAATTATTTACAATTTTGTAACAGTACGATAGCATCTAAACGCCTTATTGAATTGAGCTGAAAATTTATATGAGTATTATAAATCACTGTTGCACTAACTATAACAATTTTGGTTAATTTAGCATTTATAGGTTTTTACAGGGACACAATGAAAAATTCTTTATCATTATGATCTATGGGCTCAAAGTTCAGTAGCGTTAAATAAAACATCGTGTAATAGATGGTGAAAAATACTCAAACACTCTATTATGGTTTTCTCTCTTTTGTTTGTTTAACAACTCCTCTTTCTTTACTTTATCTACAAAACTGTTAATTACACAATGTTCGAAAAGTCGAGTGGAGTCACTCCAGATTTTTTTTTAATACAGCGCCACATATTCCCCGAGCGTTGACTTTATAGCTAATATTTTACTTAGTGCAGTATTTGTCCACCATATTGTTAAATCATACAACAAATTTTGGCGCCATTCGCACAATTAGGTCACTCTACAGAACACTTTAAACACTGTCAATTTAATTATGGCAACCCTGTATAGATAAATATATATACAGAGAGACAGAGAGAGAGATTGTGTTGTGCGCTAGCCACGCATATAACTGTGTCACAAAGAAAAAGAATCAGGTCAGTCGCTAAAATACTATTTTTTCAGATAGTTATAGCAGAAGTACAGTTTCGGAAATTCTTACGGAAAATATTGTATTTTTTTCAATGTAAGAGTAAGTCAATATGGACATAATTATCAGCTTCTGGCTTCCATCATAATTATTAATAATTTATATTTCAACTTAAAAATAAATAAATAAATTATGTTACAAATTACATCAAACACCTGATACTGAAACCACAGGGATTCGTTGTATAATTGCTAATTTTTTTATATAAGATAATGTCTATTATACAAATGTATATTTAATCCTACTAAGTTATATGCGAACATATTTAATACATATGATACAACACATTATTTTTCAACTATTGAAAGGGAAATCCAAATTAAATATTAAGAGTGTACATCTAATTATTTTGTTGAGTTATCTACACTGAAATAAAATTTTACGTCGAAAGTTTTTGTAAATTAATGTGAATCTTAATATATATATACTGCTTCGGTATATCGAAATTGAGAAATCGTGCTATGAGTATAATGGGGAAAAAATGGACAATATGACATTTATGTAAAATAAGAACGATATGTAAAATTTCAGGATTTTACGTATAATCACTTTAAAATAAACAGATTTCACAAAATTAGTTAATTTTATTCAGCCAAGTAAGTAAAAAGCAAACCTATATATAGATTATATTATATGAGAAACTAAAATTAATATGTAACAAAAATATATTTTAAAGAACGAGTTAAATATATGTAGTAAATAAATAAATTTAATATCTAGAGAATATTTGATGTTGTAAATTATGCATATTTTGTTTTATATATATATATATATATGTGTGTGTGTGTGTTAGAGATTTACAATATTTTTTAAATTAATTTTTTCGTAAAAAGTAAGATATTCTTGACACAAATAAATTTAACTAATTACAGAATATTACAGTACAATTATGTCATTATGCTCAAGGTAAAGAAAAATATACTGCTGTTTAAACGATATATATATATATATATATATATATATATATATATATACATATATAAGCAAAGTGATTAAAGCTAGATAAAAAACTAATCCCAAAACACATGAGGGCCTTCATCAGGGGATCTCCCCCACGTAGGGAAAGGAAAAGGAGAAGTTTCTGACAAAAAGCTGGTAATTTAACCAAAAAACGCGTTTCTAGCCCCCAACTCCTCACAGATGGAAGCAAGACCACACAACAAACGAATTTTAATTAATACAAAGCATAAAAAGCAATTGAATTCAGATTTGATGTATTATATTACAAAATATAATACATCAATATAAAATACAAGAATATAAATAGTACAAGAATATATAAATAGATACATGGACAAACTCGAATAGTCATTAGAATGTGGAAAATTGAAAACCTATTAAAACCATTTAAAACATAGAACCCGCTTCAGCTAATGGGACCACTTACCAGCTCTGAAATGTCGCCAAAAATGGAACAACAAACCTTAAATGTGATTGTGATCAAGAATACTAAATTGTTTATTGTTTACAAAAACAGGACAGCTGTTACATGACAAAACTCTTTGCCATGTAACAGACTGCAAAAAAGTCTATTGAATTAATATTATTAAATTTTGCATCTTCGAAAATGTTTTGTTTAACGGTGTTGATTATTTTTTACAAATTCACGGTATCCCGATAGGAACAAGTTACTCGAGTGTCTTCGCCAAAATTATTTTGTTTATGTTTGAAAGAAAATTCAAAGATATTAAATTTTATAGATATATTGATGACGTAATAGCAATAAACTGTGTTGATTTTGCGAAATATGCAGCTGAAATCTATCCCTCAGATCTTGACTTAAACCGTACTGACTATTAGGACCAAATTTCTTTGTTGGATTTTAATAATAATAATAATAATAATAATAATAATAATAAAAGATAAAAACAAGTTTATTGGAATTTATGATAAAAGGTAAGATTTTAACTTTAAAGTTTTTAATTTAACAAATTGGTTCTCCTGTATTAGTCTTAAAGTTTAAAAAAAAAATATTATGTTCACACAAATAAACAGAATTAAAGTGACTTGCAATAACCGTTAGACCTGAATCTGGCTTTGAAAAATCTTTAAAGCATACTAACTGTTAACCGCTATCATGTTTTGTAATCAATAAATATTTCAATATTCTTGATCACTATCCGACTTAACGTTTGTTGTTCCATTTTGGGCGACATTTAAGTGCTGGTAAGTGGCCCTACTAGCTGAAGCGGGTTTTATGTTTATAATGGGGGTGGTTTTCAAATTTCCATATTCTAATGACTATTCGAGTCTGTCCAGGTATGTACTTATATATTCTTGGATTATTTATATTCTTGTATTTTATATTGATGTATTATATTTTGTACTTGATTTCTGAATTTAATTGCTTTTTATGCTTTGTATTAAATAAAATTCTTTTGCGGTATGGTCTTGCTTCCATCTGTGAGATACTGGGGGCTAGAAACGTGTTTTTTGGTTAAATTACCAGCGTTTCGTCTGAAACTTCTCATTTTACTTGCCCTACATGGTTGAGCTCCCCTGATGAAGGCCCTCATGTGTTTGGGATTAACTTTTAATCTGGATTTAATTATTTTGTTTATTTATAATAGATTTATATTTCCTTTTGCTGCATTTGCGCATTGGTTTATAAAGACTCTGTTCTAGTCCTATATATTTAATAATTCAAGTTTTACCCCATCCTATATTTAAATTTTATATTATATATATATATAAATATATAACGTATATTATTATAAATATCTTGTACAAATTAACAAGCGCTAATTTGTATTCTGATTTTCATTTTAATGTTTTAACGATAAAATAATTTTTTTCTTCCTTAATAAAGTTACGTAATAATTTGTTTCTTTTTTTTGCAATTTTGGATGTAAAGTAAAAAAAAAATCTAAATTCCCCAAGGTAATTATATTTATTGAACGGATATATAATTAGGTCTTGAAAATCATGAGATGCCATCGGCGGAATATTTTATAATTAGACAGTCATTTAGAAATCTAACAAGAATTTAATAATTTCATTTTGCTAAAAGAATTAGTTATGTCATGTGATAACGCGGTAATTGGTTTACTTTAAATATATAAGTAATAGTAAGAAAACTGTAACTTTGTTAATTGAAATATATCTATAAAAATTAGCAGTAAAAAACAACATGACTTTTGCTGATATTTGTTTGATATACAAAACAGCATCCTGTATAAAGGATTTAGATTTAAATTGATTTCTAGTATTTTTTTAAATTACCACAAAATGTTATATTTATTTGAGTCTAGCACAACATAATATACATTTGAAAAATTAGTGCTTTTATTTAATATTTTAAACACGGATTTTTTTTAAACATAAACACACACACACACACACACACAAATATATATATATATATCTATATATATAAAAGAACACTTCCTGAGTGAGTGAGGGGGTGATCTATCAACGCCCAGACCAAATCCCTGGACCTAGAATCATGAAATTTTGTGACAATGTTCTTTCTATGACGTAGGCATCCACTAAGAAGCGATTTTACAAAATTCGCCCCCCCAAGGGGGGAGGGGGGGCAAAACGTGATTTCACAAAATCCTTCATATCTCAAACAAAAAAACAGATATCCGTAAAATTTTTGCTTTAAAATATAGCTAATACAAATGTCAAAAAACCGATTTCTGGAATTTTCAAAATTCGGTCCACAAGGGGGGCGGGGGGGCAAAACGTGATTTCACATGCATAAAACGTGATTTCGCATAATCTTATATATCTCAAACAAAAAAATAGATAAGCGTGAAATTTTTGCTCTAAAATATAGCTAATTCAAATATATAAAAACCAATTTCTGGAATTTTAGAAATTCAGCTCCCAGGTGGGGGGCTAAGGGGCAAAAACAAATTGAAATACAGTTAGGGCGTTCAAAATTGATACAGATAGGTTTTAGAGGCCTGCAAGTCGAATAAGGATATTTTCGATTGTGTAAAGTTATTAGGAGGGGCAGTAAGGGGGGGAGGGGAGAGTGGGGGCAAAAAATAAAAATAGAGTTAGATCGTTCAAAATTGGTATATAGAGGTTTTCGATACCTACAAATCGATTTCGGATATTTTCGAATTTGTAAAATTATTAGGAGGGGCGGGAAGGGGGGGAGGCAAGGGGGGGCTATGGGGCAAAAACAAATAGAAATACAGTTAGGCCGTTCAAAATTGGTACAGATAGGTTTTAGATGCCTGCAAGTCGAATAAGGATATTTTCGAAAGCGTAAAGTTATTAGGAGGGCCGGGAAAGGGGGAGGGGAGAGGGGGGGCAAAAAAATAAAAATAGAGTTAGATCGTTCAAATTTGGTATATAGAGGTTTTCGATACGTACAAATCGATTGCGGATATTTTCGAATTTTTAAAATTATTAGGTGGGGCGGTAAGGGGGGGGGTATGGTCAAAAACAAATAGAAATACAGTTAGGCCGTTCAAAATTGGTACAGATAGGTTTTAGAGGCCTGCAAGTCGAATGGGGATATTTTCGAAAGTGTAAAGTTATTAGGAGGGCCAGGAAGGGTGGGCAGAGGGAAAAAAAAAAGAAAATAGAGTTAGATCATTCAAAATTGGTACATAGAGGTTTCCAATATCTACAGATCGATTGCGGATATTTTCGAATTTTTAAAATTATTGGGAGGACGGGAAGGGGGGGGAGTAGAGCGGCAAAAAAATAAAAATAGAGATATATCGTTCAAAACTGGTGCATAGAGGTTTTTGATACTTACAAATCGATTGCGGATATTTTCAAATTTGTAAAATTATTAGGATAGACAGGAGGGGGGGGGGGGCGAAGTGGGAAAATAATAGAAATAAGGGTTAGAGCATTTTGGGAATTTTTTCCGAAGGCAGTGAGAACCCGGTGCGACATTTTTCCTACTCAGATTTTGTTTCTCTTTTTTTTCACGTGATAAAAATTAATGCAATTTTGAGAATTCATTATAGTGATTCATTTAAAAATAGGGACCAGCGAAGCGGGCGTTGCCTGCTAGTATATATATATATAATCGTTCTTCCTGACTGAGTCAGTGGGGGAGGGGGTGATTCATTATCGCCCAGACCAAACCCCTAGGCCAAGAAGCATGAAATTCTGTGACAATGTTCTTTCTATGGCGTAGGCATCCCCTAAGAAGCGATTTTACCAAATTCACCCCCAAAGTGTGGGAGGGGGGCAAAGCATGATTTCACAAAATCTTTCATATCTCAAACCAAAAAAGAGATATCTGTAAATTTTTTGCTTTAATATAAAGCTAACACAAATGTCTAAAAACCAGTTTCTGGAATTTTCAAAATTCGGTCCCCAAGGGGGGCGGGGGGTCAAAACGTGATTTCACATGCGTAAAACGCGATTTCGCATAATCCTATATATCTCAAACAAAAAAAAAATATATATATACGTGAAATTTTTGCTCTAAATTGTAGCTAATGCAACTATCTAAAAACCAATTTCTGGAAATTTAGGGTAATGGGGCAAAAACGAATAGAATTACTGTTCAAAATAGGTACAGATAGGTTTTAAAGGCCTGTAAGTCGAAAGGGGATATTTTCGAAAGTGTTAAGTTATTAGGAGGGGTGAGAAGGGGGAGGGGAGAGGGGGGGGGGGCAAAAAAAATAAAAATAGAGTTAGATCGTTCAAAATTGGTACATAAAGGTTTTGGATAACTACAAATCGATTGCGGATATTTTCGAATTTGTAAAATTATTAGGAGGGAAATAAGGGGGCGGAAGGGAAAAAAATAGTTTTGATAGTTCAAAATCGTTACATAGAGGTTTTCGATATCTACAAATCGATTGCGGATATTTTCGAATTTGATTGGTACAGATAGGTTTTTGAAGCCTGCAAGTCGAATGGGGATATTTTCGAAAATGTAAAGTTATTAGGAGGGCTGGGAAGGGGAGGGGGGCGGAAGGACAAAAATATTAAAATAGAGTTAGATCGTTCTAAATTGGTTAATAGTGGTTTTCGATACATAGAAATTGATTGTGGATATTTTCGAATTTGTAAAATTATTGGGAGGGGCGGGAAGGGGGGTTACTAATGATAACAAAAAATGCGGATATTTTCGAATTTGTAAAGTTAATAGAAGTTTTTGATACCTACAAATCGATTGCGGATATTTTCAAATTTGTAAATTTATTAGGATAGACGAGAAGAGGAGGGAGGGTGAGAAGGGGCAAGAGTATAGAAATAAGAGTTACTCCCACTTATCTCACGAAGACGAATTTTTGGTGTATGTGTTAGTTATGTGTACCTGAAACACAGTTTAATAAAATTTTGTGATATTTTTTTTACAGAGAATTCGGCAGAAAATGTTACAAGTTATCGCAAAAAGGCTGTTTTTTGGCATATGGGCTCGTTATGTGTACCCAACATACACTCTAATAAAATTTTGGAAATTTTTTACGGAGAAGACGACAAAAAATAATTTTGACCGATTTTTTTTTTTTTTTTTTTGTTATTAAATAAGTTTTATTTAATTTTGATAGTTCCTTTTAATATAATGACTTGCGAAATGGGCAAAGCCTGCTAAGAAACGTGATTTCACAAGACCTTTCCTATCTCAATGAAATTTCAGGATTTTCTTTAATTATGTGATAAGTATATTAAATACTGCATATCAATTTAGAATGTCTGTACCGAAAGGCATTTAAGCGCCTTTAAATGCTAATACAAATTAATATTATGGCAGTGTTCATTCGTATTCAGTCAGAGTACTGAAGAATATTTTATTTTATTTAAAATGGAAAAATATGAGTAGATTTTAAAAGTAACACTAAAATGGGTAAATTTATATTGGGGAGGTTACTACTGATAGCAAAAAAATTATCGTCTGCGAAAGGTGGTTGGATGAATAAAAAGCATTATTTTAGATATCGTCTGCATTTATCGTCTGCAGATTATTATTAAC
The DNA here is from genome assembly GCA_963930645.1 of Salticus scenicus. Classification (NCBI taxonomy): domain Eukaryota; kingdom Metazoa; phylum Arthropoda; class Arachnida; order Araneae; family Salticidae; genus Salticus; species Salticus scenicus. The sequence goes on along the minus strand of OZ005654.1, from coordinate 89,247,545 downwards.
TACTATATTATCTACAGTAATTTACATTTCTCAGTGGCAGTTTTCTTATGATATTTATAGATTTTCTTTATACCTTTGTTTTATGAATAATCAAATAGCGTTCGAAGAGATTCGTGTTTCGCACAAGTATTGCACATCAGAACGTTTATTTTTTGTAAGTAAGATCTTGTTTAGTCATTTTTTGCAGCAGTAATATACAGATATTATTGTAATAATATCCTGTATTTCTACATTTAAACTTTTATTATATTGATGAAATTTAGTGTGGTTCTTCAAACATCATCATAAATAATGCATTTTCGCAACATTAACATCTTCAGTGATTTATCAGTTATCTTATGCTATTTATAGATTTTCTTTATACATTTGTTTTATGAATACTCAAATAGCGTTCGAACAGATTCGTGTTCCGCACAAGTATTGCACATCAGAACGTTTATTTTTTGTAAGTAAGATCTTATTTAGTCATTTTTTGCAACAGTAATATGCATCTATTATTGTAATAATATCCTGTATTTCTACAGTTAAACTTTTATTATATTGATGAAAAATTTGTGTGGTTCTTCAAATATCATCATAAATAACACATTTTCGCAACATTAATATCTTCAGTGATTTATTGTAATATTGAAAATATCAAACATATGAAAACATGAAAATGTTACGTAAATGAAAGAATGCTGCGACATTGAACATATAGAACATATTGAATATATTGAAACATTGATCATATTGAGTAAATGGTACAATGCCGTCTATTGTTTTTGAAATATTTAACGCAAATTATGCACACACACTTCAGTGATATTTTAATCATTGCAATATTATTTCATATTTATATATATAAATTATCTTATTTAGTCAGTTTTTGCAATAGTAATATGCATCTATTATTTTAATAATATCCTGTATTTCTACATTTAAACTTTTATTATATTATTGAAAAATTAGTGTTGTGTTTGAAATATCATCATAAATAACGCATTTTCGCAACATTAATTTTCAGTGATTTATTGTAACATTGAAATTATCAGGCATATTCAAAAATGTAAATATTAAGTTAATGGCCGAATGCTGCCACATTGAACATATTGAAACATTGATCATATTGAATAAATGGCAGAATAACGTCTATTGTTTTTGAAATATTTAACGTAAATTGTGCACACACAATTCAGTCAAAATTAAATTATGGCAATATTATTTCATATTTATATATATAAATTTATATATTTACGAAAATTTAGTATGGCTTATGAAATTTTGAACATTAATGGCATAATGACGCTACATACCATTATTCCAATTATTGGTGACGGAGGTTGCCTGTTTAGGGCAATATCTTCTGTTTTGTATGACATTCAAGTGATGGCCACAGAGGTACGTCAAAAGATAGTTTCTCACGTTGTTAGTCACTGGGAAGAATTTTCTGTCATGTCACATGACAGCGATGGAAATAACTACAGTAGTTCTACTGAGTATTTTATTGATAGGTCGCGCTGTGTTACTTATGGAGGTTTGTGCGAATTAGTAGCAGCAGGTCAGATATTTTTTACAGTGTTCGAGGTCTATCTCAATGGACAGTTATACGAAAAATTTGGTGTAGAAGGGAATCCCGTAAAGAGACTGCGTTTTAGTTTGGTGGGAAATCTATCATACGGACACTTTGATGTTTATTTGCCTCATGAAGATAGGATGACTACAAACATTTCTCAAACTGCTGACTATGGTATAATACCCAGATCTCACAAGCATACTGAAAAACGTCGTGCCAGATTTACAAACATAATCAGAAAAAAACAGCTCATAGAATCTGCTACTAAATATCAAGTAAAAAAAAAAATCACACAGCATCAATAGCTAAGTATAAAAAAAATCACCCAGAGCTTAACAAAGCAGCCAAAGCTAAGTATCAACGAAATCACCCACAGCTTCACAGAGCAGCCAAAGCTAAGTATAAAAAAAATCACCCACAGCTTGCCAGAGCTAAGTATCAACAAAATCACCCACAGCTTCACAAAGCAGCCAAAGCTAAGTATCAACGAAATCACCCACAGCTTCACAGAGCAGCGATAGCTAAGTATCAACAAAATCACCCAGAGCTTCACAGAGATGCCGTTCGTAAACATGAGCGGAATAATCCGTGTGGGCGATGGGAAAGGCAATTGCGTCCATGGAAAATTAAAGTTTTTTCTGGGATGAAATATGACTCGAAGATAGCTTATGAAGACGATAAAATCGTATCATTGGGTGTTATGAGTCATAAATGCGTATTCTGTAATGCCCTTAAGTTTAAAGAAGAAGCTCCTGGTATGTGATGTAGTACCGGTAAATTGCAGCTTCCACCTTTCTTTCCCCCGCCTCAGCCGTTCTATGATTTAATCACAGGTCTGCATTTGGAGCACATACACTTCATGGATCGTATTAGAAAATACAATGGCTGCTTCCAAATGATTTCTTTTAGAGCGAAACAAATTATAGAAGATGGGTTTATGCCCACTTTCAAAGTGCAGGGGCAGGTATATCATTTGATTGGTAGTCTGCAACCTTTGCCTCAACAAGACCCTCAATTCCTACAGATATATTTTGTTGGGGATGATGAGAGAGAGACGCAATTAAGATGCAACAAATTCCTTGATGTAAAGCAAGACCTGGTAAAGCAATTGCAGGTGATGTTGCACCACAATAACCCGTACATAAAGGACTTAAAAACTACTCTCGAGAAAGTACCTGAAAATTGTAAAAGTTTTGAAATTGTAATACACGCTGATAGGAAACCAGCCAATGCTCACAGAGGACGTTTTACTGTGCCAACAGCAAGCGAAGTAGCAGTGGTCATAGTTGGACAGCAATTTGATAAGCGAGATATTATTTTACAACATCGTGATAACAAATTACAACGTATTAGCGAACTGCACCGTTCGTATGACACCTTACTGTACCCGCTACTTTTCTGTCGTGGTGAGGATGGTTACTCCATTGACATTTGCCAATTTGATCCAAAAACGAAATTACCCCTTCAAAAAACAGTTTCCGCACTGAACTTTTATTCCTACCGTTTAATGATCAGGCAAAATGAAACTAACCATTTACTGTACTGTCGATCACTTTTTAGTCAGTACTTAGTTGATATGTACGCAGAAATTGAGACAGAAAGATTAAATTTTATCAGAAGCTACCAAGCGCAATTAAGCTCCTATAGCATACATCTTAGAGATGCTATAGGAAGACAAGATACGGATGTCTCTCAGCTTGGCCAAATAGTAGTACTTCCATCATCTTTCACTGGATCACCGCGATATATGCATGAAAAGACTCAGGACGCCATGACATATGTTCGCTATTACGGTCGTCCTGTGTTATTCATTACATTTACGTATAATTCTCCATGGAAAGATATTGCAAATGCATTACTGCCTGGGCAAAAACCCTACGACCGTCATGATATAATAGCTAGAATATTTCACCTAAAAGTTAAGTCGTTAATGTTGTTGATAACGAAAGTGAATTTGTTTGGGGAAGTCCGTTGTTTTATATACTCTCTTGAATGACAAAAACGCGGTTTACCTCATATACACATTTTTCTGTGGTTACAACAACGGATTTCTCCAGATAAAATGGATAGCGTTATATGTGCAAAGATACCAGACCCTGGGAAAGATCCTCTGTTATATGAAATTATCAAGAACAATATGATCCATGGGCCTTGCGGTAATTTAAATAAAAAGTCACCCTGTATGAAAGAAGGTAGTTGTAGTAAGAAATTTCCTAAACATCTCCCTCAAGAAACTCAAACAGGAGAAGACGGATAACCAGAGTACAGATGAAGAGATCCAGGAAACGGTGGTTTTACACTAGAAATCAAAAGTGTGACCCTCGACAACCGCTGGATAGTGCCATATAATCCTGTGCTTTCCCGTACTTTCAATGCTCACATTAACGTTGAGTATTGTAACTCCGTGAAATCTATAAAATATATATTTAAGTATGTTAATAAAAGGGGTGATCAAACAGCATTTGCTCTTGAAAATGAAAAGGATGAAGTCAAACTCTATGAAAGTGGACGATACATTAGCTGCTCCGAAGCTGTATGGAAAATTCTGGCTTTTCCCATCCATGAGAGGTCCCCGACAGTATTTCATCTTGCTGTGCATTTGGAAAATGGTCAGCGAGTATCTTTTAATCCGAATGTTTCCAATAACTGGACAAGTATCGTTAACAATCCACCAAAAACTACACTTTTAGCATTTTTTGACTTATGCCAAACAGATGATTTTGCGAAAACACTTCTTTATGAAGTTCCATCTTACTACGTGTTGAAAAATAATAGATTTGAAAGAAGAAAACGTGGAAATGACGTCAGTGGATGGCCAGGAGTAAAAAAAGATCAGGCTTTAGGTAGGGTATATACCATTCACCCTAATAACTCTGAATGTTATTATCTTCGGCTTTTACTTCATGAAATCCGAGACCCAACATCTTTCTTAGAATTGAAAACTGTTGAAGACACAACTCATCCCACATACCAGTCAGCATGTAAAGCTTTAGGTTTGCTAGAAGATGAAAAGCACTGGGATGCAACTATGGATGAAGCTGCAGTGTGTGATTCTCCATTAGGATTAAGAGAACTTTTTGCAGTAATGTTGGTATTTTGCCATTTATTAGATGCTTTGAGTATTTGGTTGAAATACAAGGATAGCCTTTCAGAGGATATACGACGTCGAATGGAGTTACAGTTACAAGATGCGAATGTTAATCTTATTTTAAATGAAATATACAATAAATGCTTGATTTGTATTGAAGATACAGTATTATCTCTGGGAGGTCAATGCAAACAGCAGTATGGTTTACCTCAAACATCAAGAAGTGAAACTATCATACAAAATAGGGACTATCTCCTGGAGATAAGCTACGATCCGCATATTTTAGCACAGGTTGTATCTACTAACGAAAATTTGTTAAACGATCAGCAGTTAAATGCTTATAACCAAATTCTAGAGAGCATCGAAAAGGGCTCTGGTCAAATTTTTTTCTTAGATGCTAGACATTTGTAATAAATCTTTTATTGGCCAAAATAAGATGTAATCGAGGGATAGCTTTGGCTGTTGCCTCTTCAGGCATTGCGGCTACGTTGCTTGAAGGCGGTAAAAGAGCTCATTCTGCTTTCAAATTGCCCTTTAACATGATGCGAGTAGAAACACCTATATGTAATATTTCTAAACAGAGTAATATGGCCAAAGTTTTGAAAGAATGTACATTAATAGTTTGCGATGAATGCACAATGGCCCATAAGGGCGGATTCGAGGCTCTAAACAGAACACTACAAAATTTAAGAGGAAACAGTGGCTTAATGGGAAGAATTACTGTGTTGTTAGCTGGAGATTTCCGACAAACATTACCTGTAGTACCTAGGGGTACACGTGCAGATGAAGTAAAATCTTGCTTAAAATCTTCATATTTATGGCCACACATCCGAAAACTCGCACTTAATAAAAATATGAGGGTTCTTTTAAGAGGTGATGCATCTGCTGAGCTCTTTACTGACATACTACTTAAAATAGGCGAAGGCAACTACCCTGCACTGGAAAGTAAAATCACCATCCCTTCAGATTTGGGTATAATAGTTACCCCTCTGAAAGATTTAACTCACAGAATGTATCCTGATATATGTAATATCAAGTTTAAGCCAATAGAGTGGTTGAGTGAGCGCGCTATATTAACTCTAAAAAACGATAAAGCAGAAGAAATGAATAATATTTTATTAAATGCATTTGAAGAAAAAGACATAGAATACAGGTCTTTTGATTCAGTAATACGAATGGACGATGCCGTCCACTACCCTGTAGAATTTTTGAATACTCTCAACTCCTCTGGTTTTCCATCACATAAACTCTTTCTGAAAATCGGAGCACCTGTGATATTACTAAGAAATCTCAATCCTCCTAAATTATGCAATGGTACTAGACTACAAGTCAAAGCTCTGCATAAAAACATCATAGAAGCCACTGTGATCACTGGGTATGCTCGAGGAGAGACAGTTTTCATTCCGAGAATACCATTAATTCCTTCGGAATATCCATTCGAATTTAAGAGAATACAGTTTCCTGTCAATGTGTGTTTCGCCATGACTATAAATAAATCTCAAGGACAGTCACTAAAGATTGCCGGCATAGACTTAAGAAATGACTGTTTCTCACATGGACATCTCTATGTTGCCTGTTCTAGAGTGAGCTCTGCAAGTAGCCTGTTCAACTTAGCCCCAGAAAGCAAAACCAGAAATGTTGTTTACAAAGAGGTACTGCGCTAAATTAAAGGCATGTTTTCTTATTATTAACTGGCAGTAGGCAAGGGGTCCTGCCATAAGAATTAAAACTCCCCTGGCAGTAGGCAAGGGGACCTGCCATTATAATTGCCGAAACGTCAGTGGAGGCCCTCTGTTGAGACTCAAAACGGTTTTGGGCTGTGTCTGTGTGTCTGTCTGTCTGTCTGTCGCGCGATAGCGGCCGCAAAAATAGCGATATTGACTTTAAATTTGGTACACATGTTCTTGATCCCTACGAAATCAGCTGTATAGTTTTTGGTATGTATTCCATTTGTAGCTCGTATACAGGCACACGCCAAAGTTTTTCTTATAATTACCGCCTATTGGAAGAATTTCTATGTATCGCGATAGCGGCCGCAAAAATAGCGCTATTGACTTGAAATTTGGTACACATGTTCATGAGCCCCACGAAATCAGCTGTATAGTTTTTGGTATGCATTCCATTTGTAGTTCGTATACAGGGACACGCCAAAGTTTTTCTTATCATTACGGCCTATGGGAGGAATTTGTATGTATCGCGGTAGTGGCCGCAAAAATAGCGCAATTGACTTAAAAATTTGGTACCCATGTTCATGAGCCCCACGAAATCAGCTGTATAGTTTTTGGTATGTATTCCATTTGCAGTTCGTATACAGGGACACGCCAAAGTTACGGCCTAAGGGAGGAATTTGTATGTATTGCGATAGCGGCCACAAAAATCACGCTATTAACTTGGAATTTGGTACACATATTCATGCGCCCAACGGAATTAGCTGTATAGTTTTAGGTGTGTATTCCATTTGTAGTTCGTGTACAGGGACAGGCCAAAGATTTTCTATCATTACGGCCTATGGGAAGAATCTGTATGTACCGCGATAGCCACCGCAAAAATCAAGCTATTGACTTCCAATTTTTACCGAAATGTCAGTGGAGGGCCTCTGTTGAGACTCAAAAGGATTTTGTGTTCCGTCTGTCCGTCTGTCTGTCTGTCAGTCGTGCGATAGCGGCCGCAAATATCACGCTATTGACTTGAAATTTGGTACACATGTTCATGATCCCCACAAAATTAGCTGTATAGTTTTTGGTATGTATTCCATTTCTAGTTCGTATGCAGGGACACGCCAAAATTTTTCTTATCATTACGGCCTAAGGGAGGAATGCGTATGTATCGCGATAGCGGTCACAAAAATCACGCTATTGACTTGCAATTTGGTACACATATTCATAAGCCCAACGGAATTAGCTGTATAGTTTTAGGTGTGTATTCCATTTGTAGTTCGTGTACAGCGACACACCAAAGTTTTTCTATCATTACGGCCTATGGGAAGAACCTGTATGTAATAGCCACCGCAAAAATCAAGCTATTGACTTCCAATTTTTGCCGAAACGTCAGTGGAGGCCCTCTGTTGAGACTCAAAAGGATTTCGTGTTCCGTCTGCCCGTCTGGCAGTCTGTCTGTCGTGCGATAGCGGCCGCAAATACCACGCTATTGACTTGAAATTTGGTACACATGTTCATGATCCCCGCGAAATTAGCTGTATAGTTTGGGGTGTCCATGCCATTTGTAGTTCGTGTACAGGGACACGCCAAAATTTTTCTTATCCTTACGGCCTATGGGAAGAATTTGTATGTACCGCAATAGCGGCCGCAAAAATCCTTCGATTGACTTGCAAATTGGCGCACACATTCCAGCTTTCCATATAAGTAGTTGTATAATTTTCATTGTTATATTTTTTATAAACTGTGTACAGGGACACGCCAAAATTCTTAACATTACGGCGTATGGGGTGAATTTCGTTTAAACGCATTTTAATATCATTACTTTGCAATGAAGAAAATGAAACTAGAGTACGTGAGTAAGATGCTTAAACTTATGTTGCTTGAAGAAAATATGTGCTCTTAAGCTTTCTAATTAATGTACAGGACCTTACAAAAGTGTTCTGACAATGTCACGTAGTCATCCAAACGATGTTAAATTTGGAACAATTATTAATTTTAAACGCAAAGTAAGCTGAATAGTTTTTACTGGTGTATACAATGTTTATGGTTTGTTTACAGAGACACGCAAAAGAATTTCGTAGCATTAGAGCCTATGGACAAACTTTTATTTAAGCGCGCACTTTAATGCGTTTATTCTAAATTGAACTTAATAAAATTAACATACATTATAAAGATGCTTAAAATTATGTTTACTCATAAAAAAGGTTATGTATAGACTAAATAATTTATGGGACCACACAAAATAATTCCGAGTATGTACTGTAATCATCCAAATGATGTCAAATTAGTTTGAAAAATTAATGAGTTATAATTAATTAGGTTTATTCTTATTATTGGTGTTTATAATGACTGTGGCTACTTTTCCGGGATTCAAAAATAATTTCGTACTATTACGGTCTATAGTCGATATTTCTTAAAAGTTTATTTTAACATGGTTACATCCCATCAAATATAATGAAATTTTGTTAGAATTTTAAAAGCATGTTTTCTTGTTGATAATTGTGGGCATAGAATTGGAAATTAGTTTAAAGGTTACGAAAAATATTTCCGATATGCTATGTAATTTTTTTGTATGAAATTTGGTATTTATGAATTTCAGGGAAATAATACAATACCGTCGTTTATTAAGAATACATATTGTTGCGTACTTGGGGGGTCCGTAAGTTGTCCGAGAATGAAAGGCAAAATTTGCGAAAATTCAGTGATGTATTCACAGGAAGTTCCAGAAAAATACAGGTCTATAAACCAAGTATCAGCTTCAATTCAACCAGTAAACACAGCTTAACAACAGCCGTTAACAGCAAATCAACAGTACAAACAGTTTAGCTATAACACAAAAAGAAAGTCTCATCTAAAGAGGTTCAAAGCAAAGCAAGCATTTGACGAAACTGACACAGATCTGAGACTGACCGCCTTGGCGATGAAAAGCTCCTTTTATACTATTCTATCGAACACAGACTGTTCTGGAAAATTCTTGTATCTCATAATGAGATTGGAGCTTCCATATTTTGTATATCCCTAATAAGGATTTTCTCGCAAAGATCGCCAAAAAATCGCCAAGGAGGAAAACAGTCGCCAAATTTGGCGCCAAATCCATTTCTTCCCTTATTGGAGTTTTGTAAGTGTTTTTAAAGGTAAATTAGGCTATTTTAACACTAAAACGACTAGAAATACACAAAGTTAGCACTTTATTAACTTTACTAAACCTCTTTGAAAGAATTGAAACAAAAATAAATGCAATTATTTACAATTCCGTAACACTATATAAGATATGCAAATAGAGACACAGCGGGGGCTGCCGCCCCCCTCAGGAATGTATCTGATTAAGGTAACAAGTCGATCGAATCAATATATACGATTATATAGTAAGGAATAAATAAAAATGACCTATTGAATAATGTCTGATGTAAATAGGACGTTGAGGCTCCTGATCTGCAGATCCACTAGTTAAAACTCCCCGAGAGAAACGACGCATGGCGACCTCCACGTGGTGTTTCTTGGGTAACGCTAACAGCCATGCAAACTTTAAGGCCCGATAAATCGAATGAGTATCTTTTCGAAAATATAGAATTATTAAGAGGGTGGGAACAGTGGGTGTAGGAACAATCGCGCCGTGCGCGAAGTTATACGCTGCCGCAGGCAGTGGGGGTCCAGTTCGATTATCCCACCGATGAGAGAAGAATATTTTTGTATTTTATACTATTTACCTTTTAATAATATAGTCATTCATTAAGATTGTCGAGCATAAATGTGCGCGCGCAGAGCACAATGGCCTGTGCTGCCGAAGGCAATGAGAACCCGGTGCTACATTTTTCCTGATCAGATTTTGTTTTTCTTTTTCTTTTTTTTTTTTTACATGATAAAAATTAATGCAATTTTGAGAATTAATTAATTATAGTGATTCATTTAAAAATAGGGACCAGCGAAGCGGACGTAGCCTGCTAGTATATATATATATATATTATAATGGTTTGTTAAAACACTTTAGTTTTGTCAACAATGGTGTGAATTATTTTTCAGATGTTATTTACAAGTTAATTTTAACTTTATTTTATTTATTTTCTTTTTCTTTTTAAATGGGATTTATACTACTGTATTGGTAATTGAATGTCATTATTATTATTATTATTATGGTAATTAAATCTCTTATATTTCAGTATTTCATGTGATATGTCCCATAAAGTTTTTCTATATTTTCCACTTTAAATATGTGTCCTGTATGGGTGCGAATTTCTTGGAATGGTTATGGATTTCGTGGAATCTTCATTAAATTTAAAAGCAAATTTTGATTACAATGACCAGATTGGTTGTTAATTAGATTTATAATTTCGGTTACTAATACCTCACATCGTTAACTGTTTATGAATAATTTATCTTCACTTATCTTAACTTTAAATTGCCACAATCCATGTCACGTGAGGAATGCAGTCTTCTCGTGGTCGTCCAGATATAACTGTATTAGCCAAAATATCTTGTCATCAAAAATAGAAAGCTTTATTTATTCTCGATTTGGTGTTCTTTCATCTTTTTTTCTCATCTTCCTGACGCGTAGAGGCTAAATTTTCTTACAGACTCTCAATCATTTTCGCGATTCATTTCCAAATATTTCTTCAAATTCTTCTAAAATTCTCCTATCAATTTTCTGTTGAACTATTCTTCCAGTTTTCACTCAAATTCATCTTCTGTTTCCTTAAATTTACTTTCTATTTAAGAAAATCTTCATTTTAGCTCTTGATCAAAATTTTCTTTTACTTTCTCTTCTAAACTGTCTACTTTCCTTATAATATTATCTTCTATCTCCATAACTTTAACTTCCATTCCATCTAATCTGTTTAAGCAACCAATAATTTATTCGCTAATACTTCTTTCATGGATATCACTTCTTTGTGAGTAGCTTGAGTTTTTTTAATGGGTTTAATTTCTTGTGTAAACTGGCTTTCATCTCCTTTTGGCCTGCTTTCAAATCATTTATCTGGGCGGCCAAACTTTCCTGCAAATTAATTCTTTTCTGGTTCCATACCTCTAATTATGACCATTCAGCAGATAATCCCACTACTGACACCAGAAATGCTGAGTACTTGGGGTTCTATAATTGGGTGTGAATGAATGATAAATCATGCAGATACTTAAATATTTATTTACAAAATATTCAAGATTACAGGTTTGTTAACTAAGCATCAACTTCAGTTTAACCAGAAAAAACAGCTTAAATAATAGCTGACAACATAAATACGATAGCGATAACTCTTTCATAAGCATAACACACAGCATAAAAGCTTTAATCAATAGCACATGACTGGTCAAGCAGAGCTCTTTAAACCGCAATGACTTGGCGTAAAACTGACAATATGATCGGACTTTTTATATAGACTTATATATTGCTAAAATTTTCCAGCATTTTGCAATATATTCGATGTAGATATAAGATACTTGATATATCGATAATAAGGATTATCGATAATAAGCCAACAAAGTTGCCAACAGGCGATAATCTCGCCAAACTCATCGCCAAGGCCATTAACGGGCATTATTGAAACAAATTTTTAATGGAAAATGAGCTACAGTGCTGGCCATGGAAAATGCAACATCAAGAAGGAATGCAAATATCAGAATGATATTTATTGAGCACACACATTATCGTAGGAAGGGCAATTGATTAAAATTTGAAGAAATTTGGAGAAATATGTACTGAGAAAACAGTACATAAAGCAGCGACTTCTGTGAGCAATAACAGCACTTATCTCCCTACACTTTAAATCAAACAGCGATTGGATGACAAACGGGTAGAGCCTTTCATGAATATTTAACACGATGCCACAATTCATCGATCGTAATTACTGGTGAGTGGTGGGGGCAACTCACTTTTAAACGATTAAACAGTCATTTTCATTGGTGCGAAATCAGGAAAACGCACTGGCCAGAGTAACCGTCGAACAAATTCTGCATCAAGGAAGATCCGGACTATTCAGACAACTTGCGGTCGTGCATTATCCTGCTTAAACTTTGCGTTAAGAAGGAATCGAATATAGGGCAGAGGGTCGGGCCTTAACTCGTGAGAAATTAATGGCCGGTATTCAGAGTGGCGGGAATGAAAACAAGAGGTAATCGAGACGTGTATCTAATGGTACCGCATACTAGCCCTCCAGGTGGTGACCCAGAAAGCAGCAACCAAAATTTTGATTACCCTCAAAACTGCGTCACTGATAGGAGTGCCTTTAATGTGTGATCAGCGACGAAACTGAACGCAAGAATTTCGTGAAGTCGGCTTTCAGACAAATCACAATCCTGTTTACAGCATCAAAATTGTCTTATCCATATTTAACGGCTTTGTGAATAATGCTCATTGCCAGCTGGGATTCGGCTTCGTCACACTGCCCATCACCTTCAATGATGGTATGGGTCCCATTGGATATATGTCTCGAATACTTCCTGTTCGCATTCCCAGCTTTATGAATAGCAGCCATCAAATTTCTTCACGCCCCCTGCCCTATATTCGAGGCCTCCTTAACGCAAAATTTAAGCAGGATAATGCACGACCGCAAGTTTTCCGTACTGACCGGACCTTCCTTGATCTGAATGTGTTCGACGGTTGCTCTGACCAACGCGTTCTTCTGATCTCGTACCAACGAAAATGACTGTTTAATCGTTGAAAAGCGACTGACCCGCCACCTCTCACCAGCAACTACGGTCTATGAACTGTGGCATCTTGTTGAAGCTTCATGAAGTACTGTACCCGAATATATCATCCAATCGCTATTCGAATCAATGCCTAGGCAGATAAATTTAGTTATTGATCCCCGAGTTCGTTGCTTTATGTACTGATTTCTCAGAATACATTACTCCAAATTTCTTGTAAATGTAATCAATTGTTCTTTCTACTATTGTGTATGTGCCCAATAAGTATCATTCTAATATTTGTATTCCTTTTTAGTGTTGCATTTTGGATGGCCAGCAGTGTATTTTAACGACAAAACAAGATAGTAATGCAGAAAATTAACATTTTAAAACCTAACCAAGCAAAATTATATAAAAATAACGACTATTATCTACAAATTCATTACTCCCTCTCTCTATATATATTATTAATAATATTAATATTTTTTTACAAAACAAAAAATAAATAAATGAATAAAAAATTAAATAAAAAAATAAACAAACAAATTAATAAATAAAAGAACTTGCTGAAGAGGATGTAAACCAATTCACCCTTTTAAACTTAATGAAAGCATGTAAAAAAAAAAAAAAAAAAAAAAAAAAAAAAAAAAAAACTTATTTAAATTGCATAGAAATTTTGATCAACAATAAATATTATGTGCAGAGCAAGGACATTCTGGCCGCCAAGGACTAAAGGTCATTGTAGATATAAAACAAGCACTTTGGCTTAATTTCAAGGAGTTATCTTAGTCATACGCGGTTGGCCAACGCGTCTTCGTACGAGTCCATCCGTGTTTGTTCGTAATGTTATGCGTTGTTAACTGCTGCACGGCATGAAGATACGAATTGCACAGTAGGCCTATGTCCTGCCCGGTTCTTAAATCTTAATGAAAGCAGAATAAACAAGTAATAAAAAAAATAATAATGGTAATAAAGTCAATTCCTACTTGCTTCACTAAATCAAAAAAGATGTCAATTTTTTGCAAATCAAGATTTTTTCGTTAAAAGATAAAAAAAAATCCATAACTTTATTTTAAATTATCACAGATCTATAGTTCAACTATTCATTTTAAAGTTATTGACGAGATGCTTCGAAAGATACCCATATTGAAAATTAACTCCCCCCGGCGGTTACTTTCCCCAGGGAGGGAAGCGATTATCCCACAGGTGCAAAACAGTATTAACATCAAGTGTCATCCACTACAAGTTCAAAAAATGTATGTGAACTTGAGTGGATGAATAAAAAGGTATTTTATTAACGACTGAAAATTTGAACAAGATATATAAATATATATAGGGAGAGTGTAAATTAATAGTAGGAATTGAAAAAAAAATAGTCATCTAAAAATTACATAGCACTGCTGAACGGGTGTAAATATTATGTCCAGAGCAGGTACATTCTGTCTGCCGGGCAAGGTTGTAAACAAGGCGGATAGAGTCATCCCCTCTTTTGAATTTTTTCAGACTATGGCTTTGCATCTTGAGATTGAGAGACATTGTGCATAAAAAACAAACGTTCTGCTATATGGAGGAGGAGTTGGACAATCACATCACGCTTTCAATGCGTGTTGATACAAGCCAGTCCATGTCAGCTTATAATACAAAACACTAGCGAGCTTCGTCCGCTAGCGGGTCAGTATTTTCAAATGAATCACTATAATTAATGAATCACTAACAGTAACTTTTAGTCTTAAGAAAAGAAATTAAAAAAAAAAATCATTTCTGATCGGGTCAAATGTCGTCCCGGGTCCCCACTGCCTTCGGCAGCGCAGTCGCATGCGCGTGCACAAGTTAAGGGATACACGCACTGCGCGCGCGTACTCCTTCCCTGACCCTTCGTGCCCCCCCCCTCCCAAAAAAAAAATCATTTCTGATCGGGTAAAAACTCACACCGGGTCTCCACTGCCTTCGGCAGCGCAGACCCATGCGCGGTGCGCAAATATTCCTTCTCAAATCAATTTTTTATTCTTAAGAAAAGAAAAGAAAAAAAAATTCTCATGGGGTACAAAGTCGGCTCGGTTCCCCACTGCCTTCGGCAGCGCAGTCCCGTGCGAGCTGCGCGCGCACTAGTTAAAGAATACACGCGCTGCACGCCCGCATTCCTTCCCTGACACTTTGTGCCCCTAAAAAAATCATTTCTGATCGGGTAAAAAATCACACCGAGTCCCCACTGCCTTCGGCAGCGCAGACCAATGCGCGCTGCGCGCGCATGTGTGAAGGTATACGCACGCTCCGCGCACTTATTCTTTCTCAAATCAAATTTTTATTCTTAAGAAAAGAAAATTAAAAAAATTATTTCTCATCGGTTGAAAAGTCGGACCGGGTCCCCACTGCCTTGGGCAGCGCAGTCCCGTGCGCGCTGCGCGCGCACAAGTTAGGCGATACGTGCGCGTTGCACGCCTATTTCTTCCCCACCCTTTTAGCCCCTTCTAATTAACCTACGTATACCAATTTTGAACGGTGTTACTCAATTAGCTGAGATGCAAAAGAACACCTAATCAGGACGCCTCAAAACGTGTAAATCTGCTGAAAACTTTCGATAATATAAAAGAACTTTAAAATATCTTTCCAATGACGTATTAAAAATAATTTAATCATGATTAGAAGTTGAAATATTGAAATTTGAAAATATTACAGCGCCATCTGGCGGTAGAAATTTCTGTATTCCACTGTTCGATCCCAAATAGACAAAGCTTTCTAATGATATATTACTTATGAAATTATTTTAATTAGTAGTTGAGATACAAAAGAAAACTGATTCAGGAGACCTCAAAACGTGTAAATCTGGTGAAATCTTGAATTCCATTTTCGATAATGTAAAAGTACTTTAAAATGTGTATCGAATGACGTATTAAAAAAAATTTAATCATGATTAGAAATAGAAATATTGTAATTTAAAAATATTACAGCGCCATCTGGCGGTAGAAATTTCTGTAATCTACTGTTCGATTCCAACTCAACAAAGCTTTCAAATGATGTATTACTTATGACATTTTTTTAATTAGGAACTGAGACAAAAGAGAAACCCATTCAGGACACCTCAAAACGTTTAAATCAGGAGAAATGTCGAAATATCGAATTTCTGTAATCTACTATTCAATTCCAAATTAACAAAGCTTTCAAATGATGTATTACTTATGAAATTATTTTAATTAGCAGCTGAGATACAAAAGAAAACCCATTCAGGACACCTCAAAACGTGTAAATCAGGTGAAATCTCTAATTCCACTTTCGACACATCAATTTTTAGCTGATATACAAAAGAAAACCCATTCAGGAGACCTCAAAACGTGTAAATATGCTGAAATCTCGAATTCCACTATTGCGATGCAAAAGAAAACCTAATCAGGAGACCTCAAAACGTGTAAATCGGGTGAAATCTCGAATTCCCCTTTCGATAATGTAACCGTACTTTAAAATGTGTATCGAATGACATATTAAAAAAAAAATTAAACATAATTAGAATTTTAAATATTGAAATTTTAAATTATTACAGCGCCATGAAACCTCAAAACGTGTAAGTCAGGTGAAATTTCGAATTCCATTATCTACGGTAGTCGGTTAATGGAAGTAAATAGAAAAAGAAATATTTTTACCTTGAGTGTATTTGTGTCGTTTTGAAACTGGCATCCTCTTTCGACAGATAAAATGTCAGGCGTGTAAAGATAAAATTTAATTTGCAATTAAAATGTAAATCTTTTGTTTATTGACCAAAATCGATGAAATTTGAACTGCAAATTTGTTTGGTGGTGTTAAGATTGTATACTAATTGAAATGTGCGAATTTTGAAAAATTGAAGAAAATAGAAAGTTGCAATTTTTAATCGCAGTACAAAAACACGTGACCTCATTAAATACCAGATGTTTATTTTTTCCGTTCAAGATCGCCTGCCAAGTTAAATTGCTTGTGATTTGTTGCCACCATTTTTTTTTAGTTTACTTAATTTAAAAAAATCTAATTGTCCGATCGATAAGCCGTTTAAACCATCGGATTGAGAAAAAAAAAGCCATTTCCAATGGTATCTTGTTTGTAACAATACGACTGATATTTCTAATTTATTTTCCACTTTTTCCGTAAAAATGTCGCTTTTTAAGCATTTAATCATGAATTCGGGGTTATTTTTCGGTAGACATGGGTCGACATTTTAATTAATATCTCCGCTAATTAGGGTCGCATCGCTTAGCGAATTATCGCGATGTCGAGATGAAGAAATTCTGCGTCTGTCGACACCGGTTTCGAGGCGCTGCGATCATTGGCGCCGGAGATTTAGGGATGACAAAGCATTTCTCACAGACAGACAGACAGAAAGACAGACAGACAGACAGATGCGCACAGATTTTAATAATATAAGGAGATTATTAACGGAAGTACCACGTGAAGTTACGGAATGGAAATTAGACCTGTGTTCTACTCGATTCCTCCAAAGCATAAGTAATGTAATTGGAGGCTGTCCCCCCAGTTAAAATTCTGATGTAAGTTCTGACAAATGACTTCCAGAAAAAAATAGATGAAGCAAAATCTAAATCAGTGTTTGTTCCCTATTTACAGGGATGAATTAGAAACAACATGCAACTAAACTTATGTGGTACAAGTCATTACTATGAATGGTTAACCTACGGAATAAATTAACAACAGAGTTAAACTTGCATGGATTTCTTATGTCCTGTTATATGTATTGTTTTCATTTCGATTAATATAATGTGCTCAAAGATAAGAAGGCGTTTTAAATTAGGCGATGTCAACAATGACTAACAATCTTAAAATACGTATATATATATATGTTACCGCTAAAACACGAAATCCGTTAATCTGTAGATTACCTAGCTAATCTGCAGATTAATTAAATTGACCCGTTAAAGTGCGGAATAAAGAGTTTTCCGCATTTTAACTAGGTAATCTGCAGATTAACGGTTTCAGTATCGTTAAAGTTCAAATGTTTGTTTCGAGTCTTAGTTTTTTTACATTCACTATGACGTCAAACAGCCATGTGATACAGATACGCGAATGACCTTCAAACATAACTAAAACTTTTACCCCTTCACTTCCGCTACGCTATGATGATATTGATAAACAGATAAACGGCAAACGCAAAATGTGGAGGATGGAAGCCATGATTTTAGGTTTATTATTATGACTAACACAAAATTTAAAGTAACAAGTACGTTATAATTGTTTTAATTTTGATTTTATTTCTATCTTTTTTAATTCTGTCAATATAAGTTTGATACGGGTCTGTATTTTATTAATGAAATTTAATCTTAATTAAAAGCTGTCTCTCGTGAAACTCCATTTTGAATTATGAATATTAGATTTACATTACAGTAATTATTTCCTTCCGAACTAAAACTATTCAACCATAACTTTTTAAGACTAATTTATTTTTAAATTGATTTAAATTGCTATTACTTACTGAAAGAAAAAAAAAAGATATATTAATTATTAATTTTGAAAAATATTATGGCATTTAATAAATACTTAATATGAAATTTTTGTACATTTTTTAGCATTTCATTACATTTTTTTTCTCTCTCTTTCAGTTTCAAGTTTCCTGTACATATTTTATACATCATGATTATATTATTTATTTATTTATTTATTAATTTTGTTCGCTTTTTCAGGTAATTTCGTTGTAGTTTATCACATAAAAAGTGTTAATAAAGGTTTTTTTTTTTTTTTTTTTTTTTTTTTTTTTTTTTTTTTAATTAATATATTTGCTAAACTTGTGCATATATAGGTATGTTGCAAAATATAGTTTAATAAAGCATTGAAAACTGTCATTTTAATTTTCATGCATTCTAAAAAATGTTAAAGCAGTTTTAATTATTTGAAGTACTTCTTAAATAATGCTTCTGATTTGTCTACTTTAATATTTCTAGTAATATTTTATATAATTTAATATTTCTAGTATTTAAATAGTAATAGCAATATAAGTTGTTAATAAAACTTTTTTTTTAATTTTAAATTGTTAAATATTTTTATTTTGAAAAGAAATCGTTACTGTATTACAATTCTAACATTCATTTATAAAATAGAATTTATTGAAAGCTATTACATTTCATATTAAAAATGAATAACATCTTCAAACTTATATTGACAGAATAAAAAATATGAAATAAATAAAAAATGAAACAAATATATCTTTAAAAGATATAAAAATTAAAACACATACAGATTAAAATAAGTAAAGAAAGAAATAAAAAAGAAAATAAAACTATTTTTTTTTCCGAATGAAAAAACAAATACAACACAGCATGCTGTAAAATTGCAACACCAGATATCTTATTTTCACTTTAACTAGTACCTAGTAGGTAATCTGCAGATTATCTAGCTAATTCGTAGATTACCTAGGTAATTTGAGAAATAAAACAATTTTCCTCACTTTAACGGATCACCCTAGTTAATGTGCAGATTACCTAGCTAATCTGCAGATTAACTGATTTCTGCACTTTAGCGGTAACATATATACTAGCAGGCAACGCCCGCTTCGCTGGTCCCTATTTTTAAATGAATCACTATAATGAATTCTCAAAATTTCATTACTTTTTATCACGTGAAAAAAAAAAAAAAAAAAAAAAGAGAAACAAAATCTGATTAGGAAAAATGTCGCACCGGGTTCTCACTGCCTTCGGAAAAAATTTCCAACATGCTCTAACCCTTATTTCTATTATTTTCCCACTTCGCACCCTCCCTCCTGTCTATCCTAATAATTTTACAAATTTGAAAATATCCGCAATCGATTTGTAAGTATCAAAAACATCTATGCACCAGTTTTGAACGATATATCTCTATTTTTATTTTTTTTTCCGCTCTACTCCCCCGCCTTCCCGCCCTCCCAATAATTTTAAAAATTCGAAAATATCCGCAATCGATTTGTAGGTATTCGAAACCTCTATGTACCAATTTTGAATGATCTAACTCTATTTTCTTTTTTTTTGCCTCTCTGCCCCCCCTTCCCGGCCCTCCTAATAACTTTACACTTTCGAAAATATCCCCATTCGACTTGCAGGCCTCTAAAACCTATCTGTACCAATTTTGAACGGCCTAACTGTATTTCTATTTGTTTTTGACCATAGCCCCCCCCTTCCCGCCCCACCTAATAATTTTAAAAATTCGAAAATATCCGAAATCGATTTGTAAGTATCGAAAACATATATATATATACCAATTTTGAACGGTCTAACTCTATTTTTATTTTTTGCCCCCCCTCCCCCTTCCCCCTTTCCCGGCCCTCTTAATAACTTTACATTTTCGAAAATATCCCCATTCGACTTGCAGGCATCTAAAACCTATCTGTACCAATTTTGAACGGCCTAACTGTATTTCTATTTGTTTTTGCCCCATAGCCCCCCCCTTGCCGCCCCACCCGCTTCCCGCCCCACCCCCTTCCCGCCCCTCCTAATAATTTTACAAATTCGAAAATATCCAAAATTGATTTGTAGGTATCGAAAACCTCTGTATATCAGTTTTGAACGATCTAACTATTTTTATTTTTTGCCCCCCCCTCTCTCCTCCCCCCCTTCCTCCCCCTCCTAATAACTTTACACAATCGAAAATATCCTCCTTCGACTTGCAGGCCTCTAAAACCTATCTGTATCAATTTTGAACGTCCTAACTGTATTTCTATTTGTTTTTGCCTCTTAGCCCCCTCCCCCCCCCTTGCTGCCCCACCTGGGGCTGAATTTCTAAAATTCCAGAAATTAGTTTTTAGATATTTGCATTAGCTATATTTTAGAGCAAAAATTTCACGCATATCTATTTTTTTGTTTGAGATATATAGGATTATGCGAAATCACGTTTTACGCATGTGAAATCACGTTTTGCCCTCCGCCCCCCTTGGGGACCGAATTTTGAAAATTCCAGAAATTGGTTTTTTGACATTTGTATTAGCTATATTTTAAAGCAAAAATTTTACGGATATCTGTTTTTGTTTGTTTGAGATATGAAGGATTTTGTGAAATCACGTTTTGCCCCCCCTCCCCCCTTGGGGGTCGAATTTTGTAAAATCGCTTCTTAGTGGATGCCTACGTCATAGAAAGAATATTGTCACAAAATTTCATGCTTCTAGGTCCAGGGGTTTGGTCTGGGCGTTTATAGATCACCCCCTCACTCACTCACTCACTCAGGAAGTGTTCTTATATATATATATATATATATATATATATATATATTTTTTTTTTTTTTTTTTTTTTTCGACGTATTTACACTGATAATTGTTTAATATAATAAAAAAAAATGTTAAATTAGACTCAAACTATAAAATGCTTGCAAATCTCAAACCAAAATTAAATACATAGTTGTCAGAAGGAAAAAAAATGAAAAAGGTTTATAACACAAATACAGGTTATTGCTATATATTTGCAGAGATTAAAAAACGAATATTGATTAAACTAGTATGACATACTCACTACGAAATTTTCTTCTGTATAATTTTACACAAACTCATGCAGTACAAATTATTTATTAAATTATTATTTATAAAAATTAATAAATAAATTTTTATCATATAATAAATCGTTATGTATTTCCATGATAAATGTGGACGATCTTTATCTGACAGAATTATAATACCAAATGCAGAAAGAAAGTCAATTTTGTGCCAACATATATATATATATATATATATATATATATATATATATATATATTAAGGAAAAAAAAACAGTAATTTTGTTTTAAATTATCACAGATCTATGGCTTAACCATTTGTTTTAAAGATATTAGCGAAATCTTTCGAAAGATAACCATAATGAAACTCTACACCACCCGGGAAGGTAATTCACCTCCAGGGAGGCGGTAAGCGATACTCCCACATGCGCAAACTTTTTCTTAGTTTACTGCTACAATTATCAGTAATACATATTGTTACGAAATTGTAAATAATTGTGTTTATTTTTGTATAAATTCTTTCAAAGAGGCGTAGTAAGTTGATAAAGTGCTAATTTTGTGCATTTCTAGTCGTTTTAGCGTTGAAATAGCCTTATTTTCCCTTAAAAACGCATTAAAAAGCCCCAGTAATGCACGTAATGGATTTGGCGCCAAATTTGGCGACTTTTTACCACCTTGGCGATTTTTTTGGCGACCTTGGCGAGAAAATCCTTATATGGGATATACCAAATATGGAAGCTGTAAGTTGATTGGTTGACCACTTTCTAGAGTTTTCTCGAAAAATCTGGGCTCCATGGAACAGCATATAAGGAGCGCTTCCTCGCCAAGGGCAGTCAGGTCAGTTCAGTTCAGATCTCAGCCAGCTTCGCTAGTGCTTGCATTGCTCTTAAGCCTCTTTGAGAGAGACTTGCTTCAAGTGTTATTGGTATACAGTTTGTACTGTGGATTTGCTATTGACAGCTGTTGTTTAAGCTGTGTTTACTGTTTGAATTGAAGCTGATACTTGGTTTATAGACCTGTATTTTTCTGGAACTTTCTGTGAATAAATTACTGAATTTTTGTACGTTTGGCCTTTCATTCTCAGACAACTCACGAACCCCCAAGTACGCAACATTTCTGGTGTCAGGAGTGGGGTTTTGTCTGTGAATGGTGATAACGAGAGCTATGGAGCAAGAGATGAAAAAACTTCTAGAAAGCTTAGCTACCCAGATGAATGAGATGAAAGTTACCCTGAGTCAAGAGATGAAAGAAATGAAGGTAGCACAAGAGAAAATGGAAACATCGCAAAGAGAGTTGAAAGACGGTTTGACTGAAGAAATGAAAGTAGCACAAGAGAAAATGGAAACATCGCAAAGAGAATTGAAAGACGGTTTGACTGAAGAAATGAAGCATATGAAAAGCAGTTTGGGTGAAGTTCAGGAAGAAATTAAATCTAATCAAGATGAGATGAAGAGAGAGCTTTCAACGGTGAAAGAATCAATCGAGGGTAAATTAACGGTGATGGAAAATAGAATGGATGGAATAGAAGAGAAAGTTATAAAGATAGAAGAAAATTTTGAAGAGAAAGTTATAAAGATAGAAGAAAATTTTGAAGAGAAAGTTTTGAAAATTGAAGAGAGTTTTGAAGAGAAAGCTATGAAGATAGAAGAAAATGTTTTGAAAGTAGAAAGGAATTTTGAAGAGAGTGTTACGAAAATAGAACGGAGTTTTGAGGAGAAAGTTAAAGAAAATTTTGATCAGGAACTGAAAGGAAGGTTTTCAGAGATAGAAGGTAAACTGAAGAGAATGGAGGAAGATCTGGAGAGAAAAGTAGAAGGAAAGTTAGAATCCATGCCCCAGGAAACTGAAAAGAAAGAGAGAAGAAGCCAGAATCACGAATTTATTAAGCTATCTACCTACGACGGCAGTTCCTCCTGGCATGTATATAAGACGCAGTTCTCCATCGTGGCTGAAGCAAACGGCTGGGACTCGGTTGCAAAGACGGCTCATCTGGTAGGGTCGTTGCGGGGCGACGCCGCAGATATTCTGGAGACCCTTTCGAAGGAACAGCGATATGACTTCGATGCTGTAACCAGAGCACTAGAGCTACGTTTTGGAGCGAAATGGTCCAAAGAATATAGTCGACTCCAGCTAAGGTCCCGTCGCCAGAGACCAGGGGAAAGCTTACAAGAACTGGCATCAAACATCCAGAGGCTTTCACATTTGGCTTTCTCAGACTGTCATCCTGAAACACGCAATGATCTGGCTCTAGAATATTTCATTGATGCTGTCGAAGATCCAGATATTCAAAAAGCCCTCAGACTCTCCGGCGTGAAGGATGTGGAGTCATCCTTGGTGTATGCCCTAAAGCTCGAGACTGCCCAACAAGCCTCCTTTGTATATCGCCAGAACAGCACAGCAGACAAAGTGAACGGCTCTCAAGAGGATCTTAAAGAGATTCAGGAAATGATTGCAGAAATTAATAGAAGACTACGGATTCTTGAGAGGAAGAAAGAAGGGAAGACTCCAACAACTAAATGCTGGGGCTGTGGAAAAGACGGGCATATCAAACAAAGCTGCCCAGTAAGAACACCTAGAGAAGCAACCAAGAATGTCTCTGAAGTATGCCATCCAGAAGGAGCTCTTCGGGAAAATTCAGATGCATTCTTGCGGAAGCCTCCATCTGAAGAACATAAATACATCTCTAAAACCGAGGATAAACACTAAAGAATAAAGCCAGTTGTTCGCCAAGTTACTGTCGCAACACCATCAGAACAAGATCCCGACCCATGGAGTGACGAAGAATTTAGAAAAGCCCAGATGGAAGATCCTGACGTAAAGCCTATATTACAACTGAAGGAGACGACCAGCAACAGACCTACCTGGCAGGACATTTCCAGTTTCAGTCCCATTACGAAAAGTTATTGGGCACTTTGGGACTCTCTTCATATCAGAAACGGCGTATTATACAGAAAGTGGGAATCTGATGATGGGAAAAGCTTCAGATGGCAGATTTTATTACCAAGATCAAAAATACCAGCTGTTTTAGAACAACTGCATAGTAGCTCTACCGGAGGCCATTTTGGGGTAATGAAGACTCTGCAGAAAGTTCGGGAACGCTTCTACTGGTGCAAGGCAAAGGAGGATGTGGAGAAATGGTGTAAATCCTGTGATGCTTGTGCACGTAAAGGCCCGCAGAAACGAAGTCGAGGAAGACTGCAACGGTATAACGTGGGAGCACCATTTGAACGGATTGCAATCGACATCTTGGGTCCTTTGCCACGGACCTCCAGTGGAAATAAATACATCCTCGTCGTGATGGACTATTTCATCAAGTGGCCTGAGGCATATTCCATTCCCAATCAAGAGGCATGCACAGTCGCAGAAGTCCTAGTGCAGCAATGGGTGTCAAGGTACGGCACGCCCCTACAACTTCATACCGACCAAGGTAGGAACTTTACCTCTGATGTTTTCAAAGGACTGTGTGAACTACTCGGCATAGACAAAACCCGGACAACACCCTTACATCCCCAGTCGGACGGCATGGTCGAGAGGTTCAATCGTACCATCCTGAATAACCTCTCCCTTCTAGTATCAAGGAACCAGCAAGATTGGGACTTGAAGTTGCCATTGTTCCTGCTGGCTTATCGAAGTGCTGTCCATGAAACCACCGGCTATACTCCAGCCCAGATGCTGTTTGGACGTGAACTTCGTCTCCCTTGTGATCTCCTGTTTGGTTGTCCACCCGATGCGCCTTCATCGCCCGAGGAGTACATCCAAGATCTCCAGGCACGATTTGAGGACGTTCACAACTTTGCTCGGGAGCGAATTCACATTGCATCGGAGAAAATGAAGACAAGGTACGATCTAAAGGCTACGCAACATGAGTTTCAGGAAGGAGAGAAGGTCTGGTTGTGGAATCCTGTTCGACGCAAAGGACTCTCTCCCAAGCTACAGTGCAACTGGGACGGACCATACACAGTCTTAAAAAGGCTGAATGATGTAGTGGTGCGGATCACTAAAACACCTTCATCAAAACCGAAGCACTATAATAGGCTAGCCAAGTACCACAAGTAACGGTAAAATTAAAATTTAAAATGTAAATACTTGTAAAATTTGCGCATGCGCACTGTAAATATTTGTACATATTTGTGAATTTTGTAAATATTTCCCACTTAATTTATATTTCTATGTTATCTTTATGTGCAACTTATTTTTTGTGTTTTAGATTGTGTAAATTTGTTTAGTTTCGCCTCTTGACCAAGGGTTGCACTGCCCGGGACGTGCAGTCCTTGGGAGGGGGGTAGTGTTACGAAATTGTAAATAATTGTGTTTATTTTTGTATAAATTCTTTCAAAGAGGCGTAGTAAGTTGATAAAGTGCTAATTTTGTGCATTTCTAGTCGTTTTAGCGTTGAAATAGCCTTATTTTCCCTTAAAAACGCATTAAAAAGCCCCAGTAATGCACGTAATGGATTTGGCGCCAAATTTGGCGACTTTTTCCCACCTTGGCGATTTTTTTGGCGACCTTGGCGAGAAAATCCTTATATGGGATATACCAAATATGGAAGCTGTAAGTTGATTGGTTGACCACTTTCTAGAGTTTTCTCGAAAAATCTGGGCTCCATGGAACAGCATATAAGGAGCGATTCCTCGCCAAGGGCAGTCAGGTCAGTTCAGTTCAGATCTCAGCCAGCTTCGCTAGTGCTTGCATTGCTCTTAAGCCTCTTTGAGAGAGACTTGCTTCAAGTGTTATTGGTATACAGTTTGTACTGTGGATTTGCTATTGACAGCTGTTGTTTAAGCTGTGTTTATTGTTTGAATTGAAGCTGATACTTGGTTTATATACCTGTATTTTTCTGGAACTTTCTGTGAATAAATTACTGAATTTTTGTACGTTTGGCCTTTCATTCTCAGACAACTCACGAACCCCCAAGTACGCAACAATATAAATTTTACAATCACATGTTAAAAATAACTCTCATTATATACATTTATGCGAAATTTTCTCCTGTATTGCCATGTTAAACATTTAGAAAAAAATAGATCACAGTGCCACTTTTTTAACGATTATACCTCAATTCTAATCAGAACCAGTTTATGTAAAGAACCAACTAAATATCAAGCGTGATTAAATTTCGTTCATTGGTTTATGAGATACAGCGTCCACACAATTTGTGATACACATGCACAGACAGAGAGACATTTTCTAAAAACAGTCAAATCGTGTTCAGGACATCCCGAAACGTGTAAATCTATTGAAAACTGGAGATATTATCCAATATTTTATCTCTCTTTATATATATGTAGGAAAAGTAAAAATGAAATGAAAATAAATAAATTACATAGTATCAGTTTCGATTTTTTCTAATAGGCTTTAGGGTCATATAAAAGTAAAATAATACTACGTATTTTGACTCGATTTATTAATTATATATATATATATATATATATATATATATATGTTTAAAAATATTTACAATAATATAATATGAGAGAATGTCATTTAAATATGCTTTTGAAATATGGAAAAAATATTGTGTTCTAATCCATAAATCAGATAATAACATCCCTTTTTTTTAAATATACAGTATAAGAAATATTTTTATCAAAATATTTAAAATAGCTTAACATAAAAATATTTAAAATCTTAAACTCATGTTTCTGTGCTAATAAACGGGAAAAAAAAAAAAAAAAAAAAAAAAAAAAACTACGTTATATTACGAATTTTGTTAAACGATATTCAGTAACACTATATTTAGAAAAAAACTATACCATTTATTATGAAGGTTATTTTAAATAACGTATGTTCAGGTTTTATTAAGAGGATTAAATTTTTAAAAGGTATAGAATAATTTGATTTTTTATAAAATAAAGCATAACTCAATAAAAATATTTTTATGGGTAGTTGAAACAAAGGATATTTTGCAGAACCAATGTAATTGAATGTTAAATTACAATCATTACAGATTAATTTGCTTTTAATAAAAACTGTCATAATATCATTTTTTTATATAAAATTACAAAGGTTGTGAAAAATATAGCTCTTTAAAGAATAATTTAATATTTTACGTAACACAAAATTTTAAATATATTTGGGAATTTAAATTTTAAATTTAAACATGTGACATGCAATATTTTCTCAAAATACATTATATTGTTATTTATTATTATTATTATTATTTAAATATTAAAAAAAAAAAAGGAAAAAAATGCATTTTTGAAATTTTATGGGAGATTTTATTTCTATAAATATACACTTTTAAGCATTCATTAAATACTATTTAAAAATGTAACTCTAGTTGAAATAGTAATAATAATAATAATAATAATAATAATAATAATAATAATAGTAGTAATAATCCATATTTTCGTTTTTGGTGCGTGCAAAAGTTGTACTGAGGATAAACTGATGTTTTTGATATGTTATAAAGAGACATAAAACATATTCACTTTTTTACTTATTCATATCATCGTATCCTTTTGAAAATATAAGCATTTCTTCGATATTTCTTCGATATATATATATATATATATATATATATATATAAATTATGTTTGGTAATTCTTTAGTTTCATTTGCTTTATATTTCAAATGTGTTAGATTCATTGTTGAAATATTTGAGTTGTCCGATGAGATTTTATACCATATAGTAGGAGAGAAATTGTTAATTTAAGACAGAAGTTTTCTCCAAACCGTATCGTACATTGCGTTCTATACATCGAAATTACACCCAAGTTCTTTAAATATTTTTAATGAGTCATAAAATTTATGATTTATTGAGGAGATAATTTCAAATTAAAATAAGTTTTCTAAAATAAATAATTCCTTAATTAATAGATAGACAAAGAATTTCCTTAATAATGTATTTTATTAAATATTTTGGTCTCTTATACAAAATTATTATTTTATTTAGTTCAAGTTTAATCTCATTCAAAACCACTTTAGGTAGCACTCAGACATGATTGAATAATAGAGAAAAAGGGGGGTAGTTACTCAATAAAATATTTTCCCTTTTTTTAGACTATAAAATTTTGACTCACCCAGAGACGTATTATAGATGTTAAGCTATCATAAACGGCAGTGTGAGATTTCTCCATCTTTCCTCTTTATAATAACTTTCAAGCAAACCATAGAGGACTTAGATTTCACAATTATAGGGCACTTCGGGATCCTGGAATAGGGAGAACACTTGGTGGCTCCATACGATAAATTCTTTCCAGAGACGAATAAAAGGTGTTTTGCCAGCTCTTCTCGTCGCTCATATCTTTCATATTTTGAGATTAAAAATTCAAAGGCAGTTGATGCGGGATGACGCAGGCTGAGCAGGATATCTGGAGAACCATCGGGAGATGGAACCACTGGGAGATTACTTCACTGTCTCGCCGAAAAGTAGTTGACCAAGAACCAGCTCTCGCAATTCTAAAAAATGCTCTTCGAAAGTCGTGGGCTGGTGGGAGAGTGTGTGGGTTGCTTATAGTTCCCCTAGCATGGAGTTTTTCTTCGGATCCTCCATTCAAGTTTTATGACTGCTATAAACTATCGTCTTGCCTTTTTTTATTCTATAATGTCAACTGGGTAGCCAGTGAGTCTAAGAGACCCCTATCTCATTTCTTTCCTTCCTCCTTCAACTTTACAAGCAGCACTTATAAATCTATATTATTCTTATTTAAAAGCAAAAAAAAAAAAACTTTTTATTTTATCCAAATATTTACATACAGATTAATAATTACTTTCCATTATTTTACCACAAATTATTTTTATACATAAATAGCTATATACTTAAATGAAAAATCATTTATGTATCTATATACATATCTAAATGTGTAATTTTAATTACAACACATATCATATTACACTTTTTACGAAACAGCGAATTTTTATTACTTTGTTGTAAATTGATAGAAGTATTTTGAGAAGTATTTATTAACTTTTTCATTATATTTAATTTATATAAAACATCACATTCATATGTAATATTTTATTAAATAACTCAAGTCCCCATTTCTTGTATTTGATAATTATAATTATGAATTATTACTATATATGCATATGTACACAGAATAATTTGAGCTTAAGAGCATTTTTTTTTTGGGGGGGGGGGACGTGGCGAATTTTGATGGTGCCAATCGTGTAGCCCAGTATTGGGAATCAGCGATTCCTTCACACGTGTACGTCAGGCACACAAGAACAGCGATGGGGTGTAAGTTAACTGATATCCTGTTTTTAGAAATGGCTGTTTAGGAACACATTGTGATCTGAATGATCGCATTAACGCGTATTATTGCATAAAGTTATACTGAACGGCTTTTTCAACATTTGTTTGACTTAAGGGCACTTGGCTCTTTGAATGAATGAATGAATTATAAGTGGGTGGTTCACAAGAAACCAAGCACCGCGACCAGACTTCTATTGTACTAACCCACAAAACCGAATCTTTAAAAAGATCTGTGGCAGAAAGGAAACCCAGCAGACACCTAACCGGAATATCCTGAAGCTCCTAAGGCTCAATTATATGCCGCCCCAAGTGCTCAAACCTATAGGCAGAGAAGACTTCACATTCACATAAAATATGTGTTGCAGTTTCCTCCTTGTACTTGCAACCCCTGCAAAATGGATCATCAACACCCATGACACAAAGATGTCTTTTTAAGCGACAGTGTCCCGTAAGGAGACCAATCACCTTGGTGATGCCATTTCTATTAAGCTTCATGAGCTCCTTAGCCCTTGTACTAGGATTACAACAGTTAAGCTCTTTAGCTTGTCTGCTCCCCTCATTCTTGAGCCAAGTAGGGTACTGCAACGTGGCTCTTTAGCGAATAGCAAGCGTAATCGTTTGTTCAAAATTTTAAATCACTGAAAGTTCGTTACCGATTGCTATGAAATTTTAACACAACATTGCATTCTAAAACTAGCAGTTTCTCTTATACACGGCATTACGAACCTCCACCCTTATCACATTTTCAGGAGTAATTCTACTCAAAATTATATAACTTATTGAATTTTAAGTGCGTGGGTTTTGGGTGAACGCGTGTGTACCCTTTAAGTATGTATACAACACACTTTTAGGTGAAAAAAAAAGAAAAGAAAAGAAGAGATAACAATCATTTCTGAATTCAGCGCGTTAAAACACATTAGAAACACCCAACGCTGTAAAAGAAACTGAAAAGTACGATTTCACAGGCCTCTGTTATTTGATATAATAATTAATTTTTATTATCTGTCCCTCATTTGTATCATAAAAAATATTTAAAAAATGAATTTATAATTTAATAATTTGAGACAATTTTAGTAAATGTTATAGAAAACAAAGTCTTAAAATTAATGTGATAGATGAAAACTTAATAAATCCATTCTACAATAATTTTTAAAACACTCAATATGTTCGTAACAAAAGAAAAAAAAATAATTAATGAATATTACAGAAAAAAAAGCAAATAAAACAAATAAATGAAATGAAGCAGCTTAATCGTTAAATATGTAAGAAAGATTATCCAGAATAATTGAAAAATACTTTATATCAGACATTTTGACAGTTGAATTAATGAAGAAAATATAAGAATAAACGATTCCTATCTCATTAATTTTCTAATTTTTCTAGTTGTAATTCTTGTCAGTTATTGAGTGTTAAACATGAGAGAGAAGAAAATGGTGCTTTTTTTTTTTTTAAACATATCTTTTGCTCCTTTTGAAATATCTCTCTCAAGATTATTATAAGTCGTTCATCGTTTGTGTTTTTCGATATTGGATTATCGGCAACATTAGAAATTTTCTTTTCCCTCAAAAAAAAAAAAAAAAAAAAAGATATTAAAAAAATCATCAAATCTTGTTAGTTTTATCTTTTTCTTGATTTCCTTTTCTAGGGAAATACGTATGCTTTCTCCAGCAGAATTTTTAACATGAAAACTAAGTGATTCATAAGTATTGTAATATTATATCGATCACTATGAAATTCAATTAAGAAAACGTTGATATAGAAATGAAATATTTCAAAGTTTTTAATAACTATGCTTATGATGACAATACATTTTAACACTGAAATTTGGCGTATATATATATATATATATATATATATAAAGAAATCGATTGTAGCTAATTTCTTCAAAATTTATTATTGTACTTATTTCAATAAAACATTATTTTAGTGAAAAAACGACAAAAATTACAAAAGTTTACTTACAATATTTTACAACGGTAAATATTTACAATTTAGGTCCAGTTCTAAAATAAAATCTATAGAAAATATGTATGACACAATGCAAACAATCTTAAAGTATTTTAATCATATTTATCTGCAAAAAACATAAAAAATCAAGCCATTATAATATATTTGGAGCAGAATGGTTGATGCCACTTTAATGTCAAGAATTAATGACATTATTAAATTATGTACGAATTAATGTACGAATGTACGAAACAGAAACTTGATACGATTTTCCGCATAAATCATAAATTTCTAACAAAATATTTTCAGGATTTCACAAACAATTAATTCCACTTATTTTAACGTTTCATCTATACGAATTCTCCAAACATTTAAGCATTACAATGTGTATCCATGCTTTGTGTGGTATTTTGTAAACAATTTTCCGAGATACATTTTTGCTTGATGGGATAATTAAAATGGTATACGTATTTGTTTATATAGTGTTGAATAAAAACAACTCGAAATATGATATAGAAAGTAATCTTTATTCATATTCGCTGATTCGCTTATATAAAGAAACAGCGTAGAGATTATGGCATCACATTATTTTATTATCTAAATGAGCTTCTCATACGAAAGGACCGCTATGTTCTTTATGAATTTTTACAGTATACATATTTTATGTAATTTTTACAGTATGTTAATTCCCTAGCATGCAGCGCTACATGAATCAGAAGAAGCATGTTATCAGAACAACACGTCGCTACTTATTTTTTTAGACAATCAAATTGCTGTTTAAACCTCGATCTTTTGTCTGGCGAAAATTTCTTACAAGATGTTAAAGAAGATTTTTTTCGCTGTAAACCAATAAGCGGACATTTGTTTCCCTGGTTACGATTTATATACATATTATTTGATTTATATATAACTGGTTACTAATTTATGCATAATAGACATGATTTAAATACCACAATGTTCAATAAGAATTATTTATTAACTAAATTGAATAATGAAATATACACTTTATTACAGAAATGAAATTAGTTATGACTACTACCTCATAAAAATCAAAATATTTAAATCAATACAAAGTAAACATACCTTAATTTTATTCGCTGATTAGTTTCTTCAAATCAATATGCGGTAATTTAAAATTAAACAAAAGTGAATCAATATATATATATATATATATAAAAGAAAATAAAAAAGAAAATTACATCAAAAGTATTAGTTATCACAATTTAAGAACAAATTTTGGGAATAAATGTTCAATATTGTAGAGATTTCCCTTCAGCGGAAATCATCTCTACAGTTAGCTCATGAGGAATGTAAGATTTCAAACACTGATCGCTGTATATATATAAATATTAGTATTTAAACATGAAATTTCTTGCAAATATCTAAAATTGAAGGGGCTTACAAGAAGTATCGTCCAAAAAATAATGTTAATGTTTATTTTAGAGGGAAACAAAATGTCATATAATGCAATGGAGCCAGCCGAATAAAAATGCTTTTTTTAAATATTTTTTTATAGAGTATTCTTTTGCATTTACTATTTCTGTAAAAGAAAATTTTGATATTTAAATGTTCAAACGAATTTAAACAGCTAGTTATTTACTTAATTAAACTCGTTATTTCATTATATATTTCTTTTTCATTTAGAGGCTACTTCAGTTTAGGCAACAGAAGTCATTATATGCACTGGTATAAGAAAGGATACAAAAGCCCATAATTCGAAAGCCACAATACGAAAGGACATAATTCTAAAAACGTTTCAGCAAACTCACTAATATTCTTTTCAAGCAACTTGGGAAGTGTCCAAGTAGCTTCGAAAGAAAAAAAAAGAAATATTTTGAAATGAAAAAAAATTTTAAAATGTAATTGGCATGCAACGTTTACCACGAACGTTCTGCGTCAGCAATGCGAAAAGGTAGTGGTCATCGTACGGATTTTGGCCAGAACAATGACAGGAGTAAGCTCAATTTGTCTGCAGTTAGTGCAGTGGCAATCTGTTAAAACCGTTCAGCAAAATTATTGTTTGGTTAAGATACCATCGTGGAAAAGGTTATTTTATGAGTTTCAAGAAACGGAAAATGTGAAGTATAAAAGCTAGTGGGAAGACTTAAACAAGCTATTCAAATATCGAGCTCGTTCATGAATATTTTTGTGCATAGCCTAATGTAATCGATTGTAAGGTGTAGTGTTGAACTGGAAACTCCTAAATCTACAATTCAAAACAGAAGCGTCTAAAGCTACATGCATAGAAAGCGTATGGGCTTCATGAAAGAAAAGTATCTGATGTTCCAAGACGTGCTAAAATGAAAGTCGATATGCTAAGCAAAATTGTTAACGATGATAGCTTTTCGAAGAGTATTTTGTTTACAGACGACGCAGCAATACATCTGAATGGTCTCGTCAACAGACATAACTGCGAATGTGATAGTCTGTGAAACTAACTAAAATTGTTGAATACGCTTACGATTGTCCGAAAATGACAGTTTGGTGCAGAAAGGTGCCTACCGAGATTTAGAACCCTGCATTTTCGTGGAGTATGCAACCACGCTAGTGGTTTATTTAGAAATGCTGGAGTATATTGTTTTCTTACAAGTTTGAATGAAGAGAACATGAGGTTGATATCTCTGTCAATAGGATAATGCCTTCATTATTACAATTGCAATGTCTGTCAAGCTCTAAGCAATCTATTTCCTAATGCATAGATTGCAAGAATCAGGCCTGTGCTATGGCCCTCAAGATGTCCTGAATTAACACTTTTTGACTTCTTTTTCTGGACTTATCCAAAAGACTTTGTCTCTACTCTAAACTTATGGTACTTCATACATTTACAGGAGCAAATTGTGGATGCCATAATGACACCGAGCATGCTATGTAAGAGCCGGTTAGAGATTATAGATTTGATAAGTAGAGTAACAAACGGTTCGCATCGAAGAGAAACTTAGAGATAATAGAATCACTTTAATAATAGGAACTTATAAAGTAAAAAAAATTATAAGTTCCATGCATTGTATTAGAGAAATTGTTTATTTATGTTATGTATTTAATTTTAAATATGATTATATGAAATGTGTCCAAACTTTTCAATGACCCTGCACATTTAAGGTTCTTTAATTCTCTTCGCCTACACATATTATGCATAATATGTAGAACTATTAAAACAAATCGTACAATTTGGTGCGAAATAATATTATTCTCAATACACAAGTTAACACCTTAACAAAAAAAAAAAAAAAAAAAAAAAAAAAAAAACTGTTCTCTAGCAGTATTTTTGAAACATTATGTACTTATCAGCGCAGATACTTTCAAAAATAGTTCTTTGTCATAATTTTCTATTACATAACATGAATAATGGCAAACAATTAATAACAAATTATCCGAAACAGGGAAAATATGACAAACCTAGCTGTGAATACATGGTTTACAATTTACAACACTTTTTTATTTTAAATTTTTGGATATAGTTAAAAATTTTAATATTTTAGAATGAAAAATGTGTTAAGTAAAATATTAAAATATCCTAATACTATTTTAAATACTAAAAATATAAATTACGTTTGCAAATGATGATACAATATCTACCATTAGGCATTTGGATATTTTCGAAGTTAGACCTTTTGCAAAATATCTTGAAAAATTCTTTAGGAATCATCTTTGGTAGTGTAAAAACATGTGTTACCTCATATTTTTCAGTAAAAGTTGTGTCATGAAAAAAAAAAAGAAAAGGACCAGTAAAAAAAAAAAAAAAAAAAAAAAAAAAAAAAGTATTACCCTTAAAAAGGCAATGCTTTGAATAATTTTTGGCTGTAGCATGTAGTTATAAGGATCCTCCTTATCTTTATGAAATTTTATGAGGCTACCACATATATTCATGGAGATATAATCGTTTCTTTAAAAAAATTATAAAAACAGTTTCCATTTTTTAAAATTATAACACGTAGAGTTTTAGATCCAGTGCAAAGCTGTTTTCAGAAAATATGGTATAATACATTAGACACAACAATCAAAATGAAAAAAATATAAATAAATAAATAAATAAATAAATATCTTACGAAATACGAGCACTTTTATTAAATAATTTTTAACTACGTATGCTCAAGCTTTATAAAAATTTCATTTACATAATTTAATTGCCAAAGTTATTGAGCTATTTATATGATAACCACAAACAATTATCATGTAAATTCAAAACGTTACAAAAGATAAAACGAACAGCATTTCAGTTCATTCAAAATAAAAGCTAAACTATAAGGGGTTTTACTCACATTTTTATTTTGATACAACCAATGCTCAGTGGTAATACAGTATCGGCTAATTAGAAATAAATATTGATAAAACCCCTTATCATCTTCCGGTTTTTTTAGAAGAACTTAAATTCTGTTTAATATATCTCTCGTAACGTTTTTAATTTACATGATAGTTGTTTGGGGTTTTCAGATAAGTTGCTCAATTTTTTTGGCTATTAAATTATGCAAATGCAATTTTTATAAAGCTTGCGCTTGCGCAGTTAAAAATTATTTAGAAAAATTGCTCGTATCGTGTAACATATTTAATATTTATTATTATTATTATGATTACTGTATGCTGTGTCTAATGTAGTATGCCACATTTTATTAAAATGGTTTCCAACTAGGTCTAATACCCTACGTGTTATAAATAAAAAAGTGGAAATTGTTTTTGCATTTTTTTTAAAAGAAACCGTTATATTCCCATTGATGTATGTGGTAGCCTCACAAAATTTCTTACAGATATTGAAAAGTGTCCTCATAATCACATGCTACAGCCAAAACCCATTTAAAGCATTAACTTTTACAGGGTGATCCAAAATACTTTGATTATTGTTTACAACTTTTGCTGAAACATCTGAGGTATAACATATTCTTTACACTACCGAAATTTCGAGATGATTTCTAAAGAACTGTTCAAGATATTTAACAAAACGTCTAAAATCGAAAGTGTCCAAATACTTATTGGTAGGTAGTGTATTGTTGGTGTAATTATTGGTGATAAAATAGACGTTAAAGAGTATCGACACTTTTATTGAATAATATTTTTATATGAATTACGGTAATAAATATAGCCTTAAAGGCAGATATGAAATAACAATGAAAATAATTAACCATTTAATATTTTTATAAAATCTCGTACTTCTAATAACAATCATAATTTAATTTTACAGTAAAAAGGAATAGTTATCTCGCTATAAAATGATATTTTTTACATCATATCTTAAGCATTTTTTTTTTCTTTATATAAATATTTCTATAAAATCACGCATTTCTAATAACAATTTAATTTTGCAGTAACAATAAATAGTTATTTTGCTATAAAATGTGATTTTTTACATCATGTCTTAAGCATTTTTTTTTCTTTTTATACATCTAAAAAATCATCTTATTTTTTGTAACAATTGTAGAATTCAATATTTCTGACAATCAGTAACTAAAGATTTACTTGCTGAAAACATAAAGTCTCAAGTTTGATAAATAATGCCATCTGTTCAAACATGAATGATTTCAATTCATTCCTTCAAATGAAATTATTTTTCCCCTTCAAACGAATCGTCTAAAGGATAAAATAAATTTAATAAAATAAAGATTTTTTTCTTTTTGTTTATGGAATTTTAAGAATCAAATACCTCTTTTACTTTGTTAAATCTGACGTATATTTTCTAAAACAAGATAATAAATATGTGAATATAAAACATATTTCAGGTGCATTTATACGTTACATTCTTTAGTGTTTAAATTTATTGTCCCCCTTGAATGCAAATAATTCTATTTTTATATTTATATTATATTTTGTTTTTTAAGAACTTTATTATTGGTATTATTTTTTTTTGTAAGAAATCTCCAAAACTCACCACTATAACTTACTTTTGAAAGTAAAAAAGAATATAAAAAATTCCTTTCTATAACTTTTTGCTTAATCAGAATATTTTGTGATTCCCTGTATATAATGCCTTCTTTATAATTTTTTTAATGGTAGAAATATAATCTGAATCTGAGTAATATATATTTAAACATGAAAATTGATTTACATACCATAAAATAAAGGTATTGTTTACACACCAACATATAAATAAATAAAGACAAAATATGTGGATAGATAAACATAAAATAAGTTAAATAAATATGAATTATTAATAAATAATAAAATATATATATATATATATATATCAAAATCTGAATTTTAGAATTGAGCTGATTCAAAATGTTGCATATTAGGATTTAGTATTATTATATGGCCATTTTTAATATTTGAATCCTAAAAATTTAGATTCCGCGGTTTGTCAATTATTTGCCGTCTGTATGCTGAATACAGACGAAATCTGTCTATTCATAAAAAAAAAAAAAAAAAAAAAAAATCTGCCATTTAAAGGGGGTTTTATAGAGTAAAAATAAATTTAATATTCTAATTCCTTAGCGGCCGTTCGAAATATTTGTACTATATTTTTTTAAGTATACATAGATATATTTATAAGGTGAGAGAGAAAGTGAGAAATAGACAGACAGAGAGAGAGAGAGAGAGAGAATAAATTTGTCGCTCACTCTTCAAGAACAGTACATTTTAACAATATATAATATATATATATATATATATATATATATAATTTCATATATGTAGGTGTATGAGAATAAGATATAAAACATGCAATTTTTATATATCACATTAATAATAAATAAATAATTTGACTGATTAAAGTGACTGGATAGAAAAATATTTTTTATGGGCGATTTAAATTTAGTTTCCGTTAATAAGCTTTTCGGAATTATACATTTCGGAAATTTTTCGAAATATTTCTGAATTATATATTTAACCATTTTTATTATTTATGTACTCAAATAGGTAGGATAATCATTACATTCAGATAAATCCTATTGTTCGTTTTCCTTTTATTGTCGTATTATTAAAGTTAAAGTATATGGAATTCGAGATCTATCCCGATATATATAACGTTTGTGTATAGTGCTCTTCATAAAATGTTTGAACATTTTTCAGTCCCATTGGGGGAAAAAAAAGAAAAAAACAAACATATAATTATTTAAGCGAATACCGAAAAGCTTCATTTAAGAAGTTTACGCGAAATACATTTTCAGCCAATTTATTATTTAGCAGTTATCTTAGACTTTACTCTATTTAAAAGTACAATTTATATCAGTATTTTAGGTGAATTTAGAATTTTATTTCTTATCTTTTCACCCCATCACAATTTTCGTACATTTATTATTATTATTATTATTTATCGATATAAAAATGCTGGTATTTATCCATCGGGGAATCTTCGGGAATTCTATAAGCTCTGGAACTCGGCCCACTGATTGCAAAGTAAGAAAACTAAGGAAGTGTAGAGGGATAAATTATCAGACCATATATGGATGTAATTGAGATTTTTTTTTTGATAATTTTTCTTTTCAATTTGTAACTTTTTTTTAAAATATCGTTACTTAATATCGTTGTTTAATAATAATATTAATTAATAAGTAATAAATTAATTAGCTGGTAACAAAACTAAGCAAGTCTAAAGGGATGATTTATCAGGCAATACACGGATGAAATTGATATTTTATTTGAATTATTTTTCTTTTCAATTTACTACTTTTTGTACTTTTTATCCGTTTTCAGCATACAATAACTTACATTTTACCTTGAATTAAATACTGCAACGCCATTCGATGTATCTGATTAATTTTCCTAAATTCTATTAAGTTTAAAGTTTAATTTTTGTTTATTTATTTAAATTTTATTTCATATTATTTGGAAAAAAATCATACATATAATTTTAAAATTTAGATATTTGTATTTAAGGATAATTTTAATTTTAATTAATAAGTAATCAAATATTTAGTTGAAAGATAAATTGATATATATGTATCACTTATAGTGTTAATATTTTAAAATTATTTATGATTTACATTTATTCTAAGTATATTTTATAATTTTTATTGGTAACATCTAATTTATCTAAAGAAATTTAGTATGAACTCGATATTTGTAAATTTAAAAATATTTTCAATAGCGGCGAAATTGCATAATAAAAATGTGCTTCTAATTTGGATATTTCGTTTTCGATAACCTGTCTTTTCAATTTTTATTTATTTATTTATTTATTTATTTATTTATTTATTTATTTTTATTTTTTTTTTGGGGGGGGGGGGTTAATCGCCCGGATTACTCATTTAAATCAAGTTTTTATATAATAAAAAAACTGAATATGCTGTAGAAACTTTGTACTAGTATTATCTTTTTTTTTATAGTTGTGCATGTAGACACATCTAAAAATAAGAATTTAAAAAAAAAAAAAAAAAAAAACGTAAATTTGACAGTAAAGAAAAGAAATTATGCACTTAAATGTTTAATTAAATCAAATTTTAACAATTTCAGAGGGTAATTTTCTTAAATTTGTAAATTTTGGTAATCACAATAATGGCAATAACAATAAAATATTTTCTGATATTATATGATTCTTGTATAGTCCATTTTACGTAAAATCTAAAAAAGTGTAGGAAAAAAAATTTTGATATAATTCGGATATTTCGTCAAATAAGATCTATACAGAGAAAAAAATATATGTCGTATATATTGGCAAAAAATAACTGATACTGCTCCAAAAGAATGATAAAGAAGGGTCATTCAAGTTACTTATCTTCTTCATAGAAATGGCTAAGGCAGAAATCAAATTGATGCAATTCGATGATTTACCTCTAGAATACTGAGATACAAAAAAAGCAAATCAAATGCTTTTTAAGAAGAAAAAGATGCATAGAGAAGAGTTGCATGAATACTTGCTATGCTAAGGCAATAAAAACGAGTATTTTTTTTTACATATTGTTCGAATATATACAAAAAATATCCGTATAACATGAAATTACCTAAAAAGAAATTATGAAATAAATATTATTTTAGAG
The DNA here is from genome assembly GCA_963930645.1 of Salticus scenicus. Lineage (NCBI taxonomy): Eukaryota > Metazoa > Arthropoda > Arachnida > Araneae > Salticidae > Salticus > Salticus scenicus. The sequence goes on along the minus strand of OZ005654.1, from coordinate 89,207,158 downwards.
ACCTAATTTAAAAACAGATTTTTGTTTATTATTATTCGCGACTTCTTAAGAAAAATATTCTCTGAAATACTTTAGTCATCATTCAGCTCTCATAACCTGTATATGAAAATGTTCTTTTGATCTATATATTCAGCATTGTTATCTAAAAATATTGTCACTACATCTGAAATAACTCAAGAAAAATTATTTTTAAAAACATTTTAAGGGTTTGGATTAAAAAATTATACTGATAGGGCACATACTTTGAAACAAAACTTTAACGAAAAATACTGGAATGGTAATTTGTATAATAGGAAGAAAAAAAAAAAAAAAAAAAAGAACAAAAAAGTATTTTTTTAAATATTTACTGGAAATACTTGAAAAATTAAATACTAATGTTTTAGAAAATATTTATTAATATTTTAATGTCCTGTTTTATAATGAAATTTCTGAGTGAACAGGAAATAAAAGAAATTGGTATGAGGAGCAAATTTTCTACTTATGATCTGAATAAACGAGAAAAAGATAATAATTCCCTGAAGGGATTGAGACAGCTCCATATGAAAAAGAAATATTTCTTAAAACAATTTTTTAATAGATATAGATTTATAATAGAACAATTCAAGACATCTTATTCAAAAATAATTATACTTATAAAAGATTTCCCCGAAAAAAAAAAAAAAAAAAAAAAAAAAACGAAAAACTATCAAAAGTTTTGGAAGAATATGATACGCATTGTAATACGTAGAGGAATGGTGGGGAATTTGGAAAAGTCGGGTAAAATGGAATGCTTTTTTATCTTACTTGTACGCTGCTGTAAACTATCGGAAGCACATTAGATGTCTTCACTCTTCCTCAAATATGAAGTTAGTTCCTTCTTTTCAATTAGAATAGACGTTTTTATGTCATACCACTTTTTTTATTTATCATGATTCATACTTTTCTGGAGGTAAGTATTACGAATTCTGTAATTTATTTACAACGCAATAAAATGACTGATAACTTAGTGGCATACCTGTAGAGGATTTGAGTTAGTTAGAGGTCTGATTTCCATGAACTAATTTCTACCAGAAGGTGGTTGAGTTTTATTTATTCTCCAATATAACGATACGGGCAAAACGGAAAACCGCACATTGCATATTCTATAGTAGTGATATTCTATATTTCCAGATATGGGCGACAACAGCCCGGCCCGCAGAGCACCGAGATCATAATCCAAAGACTGGTTTTTGATACTGGGACAGTCCAAAGACGGTCGTGTAAGCTAATGGTGTCTGCACATAAACTCTCGCTGGTACACGTAGTTGCAATGTCCTCTATGTTCCCATCCAAATTATGCATCTGTGAGTCACCAAAGCAAGGAAGCCATCCCTCTGCGCAGTATCAAAATTGTGATGGCAAGTATTCTGACAATCTAAATTAAGAAAACGTTAAGATGAAGATGCAAAAGAACCACCATTTGTTTTAAGGTTACATGACATTTCCCCTTAACCAAGTTCTTTAAATCTTGTGATTCGAATACGATTAATTCTGCTTCATTTATTTTCAATAGTTCGACCGTCTGAAGTATCATCCTCCACTCAAAAATAAAACGTTGGATAGAGGTAAAAAATGTGAGGTTTACTTTTATTGACAGGATCTCTTTAAATACTAAATTGGAGAAAGACATTGATAGGAGGAAAGCGGAATATATAACAAAGGTGTTCGGAGAAAATGGCAGTGAAGTGGGCAAGATAAACCCAAGGAGGAAAGAGGATAGGAAAAAAAAACAGATGATTACATTAAACTTCAAAACATTATTTAAAAGTGAGACTAGATGTGATGCGAAATCTTAAAATTCTAATAAATCCTTCGAGGTGGACTTCACACCAATATGAACACTGGGAAAAGACAATCCTAAATGCACATTTTCTGATGGTAAAAATTTCGACGATCCAAAAGTTTAATTTGCTCATGTAAATCGAGGACACACCTAGAATACACTGGAACTGAACCATTCGCATACATTTGCAACTTTTATAAAACTTGATTATTGAAAAAAAAAAATTAATAGTTTTTATTTTCAGTTACTTTCAATATAAAATGTTTATTAAATTATTAAATTATTTAAATTTAAGGACTAAATATATATTTAGCATACAAAATTACCTTAAAAATATCCTAAACATGGAAACAGCAAATTAATTTCGACCCCCATCGTGGCCATCTTCAGTGATGAGACACAATCTAAACGTTTCTTCTATTTTCCCGGCGTTGTTTTGTTGTTGCTGTGATATCTTCGCTTCTCTTCGTTTTTCATCATGATCTGTTGCCATTCCGGTGGAACTAGATAGTGTTCTCGGTCATTAACAGTTAATGGGTTATTGATAATTTCTATGGCCTCCCTTTTTAAAGCGTAATTGTAAGAGTTATACGGAGCTATTTTTTTAATGTTTATGGTATTAGTATTAATTGGGTTATTGTTATGGGTAGTGGAAAAGGCGGTGGAGGATTTACCATATTTTAAATCGGCACGGTGCTCTTTTTCGCGTTCATTAATCCTTCTTTTGGTCACCCCACTCCTGACAGAACAATATAATGACCAAAAGAAGGATTAATGAACGCGAAAAAGAGCACCGTGCCGATTTAAAATATGGTAAATCCTCCACCGCCTTTTCCACTACCCATAACAATAACCCAATTAATACTAATACCATAAACATTAAAAAAATAGCTCCGTATAACTCTTACAATTACGCTTTAAAAAGGGAGGCCATAGAAATTATCAATAACCCATTAACTGTTAATGACCGAGAACACTATTTAGTTCCACCGGAATGGCAACAGATCATGATGAAAAACGAAGAGAAGCGAAGATATCACAGCAACAACAAAACAACGCCGGGAAAATAGAAGAAACGTTTAGATTGTGTCTCAGCACTGAAGATGGCCACGATGGGGGTCGAAATTAATTTGCTGTTTCCATGTTTAAGGATATTTTTAAGGTAATTTTGTATGCTAAATATAAAATGTTTATGTTGCAATTATTCATAATTTTCTGTAAAATACTATCATAATCCATATTAATCCTCAATTAAATTAGTATTCCATATTTCCTAATCCATATTATCCGCTTGATCCATGTTACCCGATTTTTTTTCTTTTTCTTAACTAAAATTATTGGTTGTAAACGCTATTCTTTGTGACGTTAACAACAGTTACGATTTTTTAATAATCGAACCCACACTGATTGAAAATACTACAATTTATTATGATGTGTTAAATATATATATATATATATATATATATATATATATATATATATATATATATTATTCAAACATAAGTGGTATATACATACAGATATATATATATGATTGTAAATCTAATGAAGAATTTTATCTGACTTTGTTCAACATAAAGAAGCGTTTAGCATTTAAACATCATTCTATAAAACAGCATAGATTATTGAGTATCAATAATTAAAAAAATTCTGTTAAAAAATATATATATATTTATTATTGTTTTATTATATATATGATTTGATAGTTTGGGAAAAATAAAAGAAAGGTTAATGAAAAAAAAAAAAAAAAAAGAAAAACTTTATCTTACGGAGGATGCTGATGTGCTAACATAATCCATAAAAGGAAAAGAACATTGTATAAGGACAATGAGTTTTAATCAGCAGGACATTTTTCATAATATAAAAGAAAATAAAACAAATGCATTATTTCCCATTAACAAAAAATAACAAATATATTTATTATTAAAGTTTGAAGACGTATTCAGTGAGTGACAGACTTCAAAACATTCGAAGAATAAATACAATCACTACATGGGAAAATTGCTAATTAGCAATCATCATTCATCAGCATGAGTTTTTTTTTTTTTTTTTTTTTTTTTTCGGTCTTAGAGTTGTGTGATAAAATGGCAGACAGTTATTACTTTAAATAGGCACATTAAAATGAAACAAGAACAAAATAAATAGTTATAAGATATGGTCTGTTAAAGAATTTTTTTCTTAGTAAATCAATACCTAAAACAGGAAATCATTCAATTGTAAAAACATTTAGTCTAATGACTATATATTTTTTATTATATATACCATCAAAGCATACTAAACTATAAGATAATGCGAAAATAAGCTATTGAAATATACAATAACACATAACACAATAAATACATAGAAAATCCTTCAATTTACCAAATTTAAATTGTAATTGTATTTCTAAATTAGTTGAGTTCTGTTGCATTTAATTATGATATCGAGCAGAATTGAATAGCTCTTGACAGATATGAATTTAAACTAACATGCGAAATGACCATTCCTTTACAATTCAGATTATTGATAAAATATATCATTATTATAGCTTTGAGACACAGAGTCTTGTGACAATTATGACCTCATTCATAAAATGTAAAGTATGATGTTCATTTAAACAGCCATTCAATTGTATATGCATTTGATTATCAAACGGTTCACTTAATTATAATTTTGTGTATTTACAATAGAATGAATTATGTTCATAAAGAATTACTTGAAAACATATATTTGTCCTTTGATAAGCATCATTCAATACATGCTATTATGCAATTTCAACTGCATTTCATTTTATGTAAGATATTATAATTTGTATATATAACCAAAAAGTAATTCTCTGTAATCAGTTACACTTATAAAAGATCATTTAAAATAATTTTATTATAAAGTGTATAAATTTAAACTATGTAAATCTAAGCGCGGGCAGAAATAGAGACCCTACATCATAAGAGGCTGGACATTGACTCTCCAGCCGAACCGCCATGCTTGTTCAATGTCCAATATTGTCTAATTCCACCCTTTTAACTCCTGAACGGCTGCAATTCTAGTCATAAAAGTGGTGCCTAAGTATGGAAAAGCGACTGCTATAAGATGCGACCTCTTATAGCGCAACCTGGTAAATAATAGCGATGTTGAAATTCCTATTTGGAGAAGTGTAAAAGAAATTGAAAAAAAAAAAAAATAATATTAATAATAAATTGTAGAGTATCATAAATTTAGTACTAAATGACTGAGTGTAAGCATAAATGTTAAAAACAGAATGCTTAAAAAATGCATAAGTTTGTTTACAATATAAAAATGAAAAAAAAAAAAAAAAAAAAAACTGTGAAATGAAGATATGATATGCGAAAGAGAAAACTAATTAACGAAATTTACCTTTAGATTTCAAAGCTCAAACTGCTGTTAATCAGCAATTATGCAAATCTAGATCCTTGTGTAAAATTAACGTAGCATTACGTGTTATTCGTCACTCTACAATGTGTACAACATAAAGTTTACATTCCTTATATGTATTCCGAAACTGATGAGAAATTCTTAAAGTAATATAGGAATAAATTATAATGCACGTAAAGATCGTGAAAACGTCTAAGGAAAAACAGTGAGAGCACTCTATAAATTTTTGTCTGGAAAAATAAAATACTACATTTAGCCTCCAGTGCCTTATATTGAGAATAAAGGGGCGTATAGACATTTTATTCATATAAATACTTTTGACATATCTTTCATAAATTATATTTTAGATGTTTTTTTAAACTAATGGCATTTTAAATTACATTCGATAGATAAAGATTATAACATAGAAAATGAAAATATTTAGTGGAATATAGTTGTCATTTTCTTTCTAAGTTTGTTTAGATATGTCACTCTGGGGGAAATTGTGAACAAACAAATGCACATTCTAAGCGTTCTGATTTACGCATTGATATCTATAAAATTCCTTTTAACGATTTCCTCAACTTTGTAAAACACTATGTACCTCTATCCTAAGCAATATTCGAGATAGACACTAACAGGTCAGTCGTCTCCCTCTCCTATGCTTTATATGCTCTATTTTGAAGAAAACTCTTCGGTACAGATATATTTCCTCATATGTTTAGGTAAGTGAAGAAACCTTCATTCATGTTCCCACTGTTTTCGAATTTCCCAGTTTACTTTCGTGAGAGAATTCGATTTACCGATGCATTCAATTCACTTTCGAGATTGGAATGGATTGCTCTTGACATTTTTGTGCCTAAAGAAAAGGTTTAGATTTCAACCACTGCCCTTAGAAAAAAAAAAAAAAAGTGTCTGTCTTACGCCGTATGCTCTCTTTAAACACGTACCTTACAAGAAAAGGTTTATTTTGCATATTTTTGTTTTTCGTGCCTTACGCATATGTTCTGATAATTTTAGGCTTTCGAAAGAAATTAGTTATTTAAATTCTCTTGCTCATTCTCGCGGCTTTAATCCCTTTGTCATCGATAAAGGTCTGTATGAATTTAAAAACCCTAAATGTTCTGTTTGCAAATTGAATGTTCACGGTCTTATCGCGGTAGTTTTACACTTTTATTCATCACTTTCTTTTAAAATTTCTAAAATTCTTTCATCGTATAGTTTCAAAGTCATTCATAAACTCGTTAAGAAAATTAAATTATCTTCTTTTAAATATCTCATTTTTTCTGAGAATCATTCACGTATTTATTTAATTTTGTGTTCTTCGTGTAATTTAGGTGTTGCATTGGTAAAGCTAGGAAACTTTTGAAATATAGAAAAAATGAGAGCTGTCGAAATGTCCACAGTGAAGAGATTTCCATATATTCTATTACTTTCCATTTCTGGGATAATGGTCATTATTTTGATTTTTCTAAAACTAACATAATTTCTTGCCGTATCTACTTTTCCCATTTGGATATCTATAAAGCTTTTACAGATTAAAAAATTCGAAAATTCATGAATGATATTTCTTCCACTCCGTTTTTTTTTCTTATGCATGGAAATTAATTACATAACTTCGGTTTAAATTTAGTTTTTTAGTTTTGATCTTTTTTTTTTTTTACCTTTTATTGTATAACTTTGCTCACATCAATATTTATATTTACATTCGACTTAATTTTTTTTTCATGTCAGTTGGTTTGTTTTTGTGCTTTGACAGCTTGTTTGCATTGCAGCACTCATGTCTACTCTTTTCATCTGACGGAGAGTCGTGTTTTCTTTCGACAGGAAATAATTATTACGTTTTCTTGCGTTTTATAGTGTTGATTCAAGATTTTGTACTTAATAAAGCTGTAATTATTCAGAATTTATAAAGAAAATGAATACAGGAATGAAAATCATAAATTCAAGATATATTCACATATTCATTGCAGTTAAGTAAAATGTTATTGGATGTAATATATTAAAGATTCTTATCTTATAAATTACAAATAATAATAATTCTTTAATTCTTTAAAAATTGCCAAATATAAAGCGACAATCTGATTTTTTAGAAATAACGTTTTACATGAAACTGATTACTAAAGTTTTTCTTTCTATCTGAGGCATTTTTTTTTTAATCTTGAAACTTTTTGTCTGAGCTAAATTATCCAAGAAAAATCAGAATAAGTCGTTCATCTTCTGTTAGTTTAGCTATCGGTTTATCGACAGTCTTGAAACACCAAGAAAGAAGATTTTTTCGCTTTCTAATGTGATTATTCAATGGTGCTGATAGAAAATCATTTTCTACGTTACTTTGTAAGATTGTCAGATATAGTTAAAATAAATCAATTCGGAAGAAACAGCAGTGCATATTTAATTTAACTTTCCCGTATATTGTTCATAAATGCTTAAGTATTCTTTGTTTCATTTCAATATCGTTATTCAATATTGTTATGAATATCGTATTTTGAAATATTTGAAATATATATACATTAAGTTTTTAATTGTTTAAAATTCTGAAGTCACAAAAGTACACTTAAGCAGGGAAGAAATAATACAAAAGGGCTTCAATCATTATTTTCAACACATGGGTCATAATGAAAGTATATTTTTAAACATTTATTACATAGAAAGTCAAATTTTCTTCTTTTTTTCCCCTACATTTTTTCTTCTTTTTTTTTATGTTCTAATAACGAGTTAGAGTTTCTAAGTTAATTTACATTAAATTTTACGATGCAGAGTGCTTAACAGATTTATTTGACATTTTAGCTGTTGTAAAATTATCTCTAGAATCATTCACTATAATATTCTTCGACCGCATTTGATGAAACCATGGAAGCATTTGCGCAAGTGCTAACTCAACGAGTCCAATGCTAAAATAGGGGTGACAGTCCTCTGACTCAGGGAAAATGAACAATAACACAGCGCGAAAATACTGGATGTTTTCCAAATTTCAAACTGTCGGATATGCTGGCATCCCTTCAATATTTTGGACGCGTCCTCATTGTTAGTTTTCGGATATGTGGCTGCACTGTATATTGATTGCTTCATCTATAACATTTTTAATAATACTTATTAATTCTTCACTTTATTGATAATCCAAAAAGAAATGTACTATATAATTTATTATTATTTTTTTACTATTTATTTTACAAGATGTAAAATTTTAAATATTTACAGCAATTTTCATATTATATTTTATAAATATTACGTTTTCTCAAATAAAAAATCTGATCCAATTATAACATAATATATGTCATTTATTATAAACTTTGTGTAACTCCACTTTTTTAAAATAGGTATATATTTTATGTTAATTATATTCAATTTAGTTATATCATTTATTTTAAGAATAGAGCAACTTAGTAATTGCATTAAAATTAAGTAAATGACGGCATTTTTTTTTTTTTTTTCAGGGAACTAAAACTCTTATATATTTATTATGAAAGTTACTTCAAATTAACATTCTTATAACAAATAAATTCTTATAACTTTGTATTGTATCATACAATAAAAAGTTGGTAACACAGACTGGATACTTGTATTTTTTTTTTTTTTTTTTTTTTTTTTTTTTTTTGTCTGCACATAAATTTGTAAAAAAGCAGATTGTTTCAAAGCAATTTAAAAGGAAATAATTCACTTATACAATGTATATTTTTTGTAATACATTTGTATATTTTTTGTTAATTATATTCCATTTAGTTAAATCATTCATTATAAGAGTAGAACCACTTCAGTAATTGCATTAAAATTACGTAAATGACGTTACTTGTTTTTTTTTTTTTTTTCAGAGAACTAAAACTCCTATATATTCATCATGAAAGTTACTTCAAATTAATATTCTTATAACAAATAAATTCTTATAACTTCGAATTGTATCATACAATAAAAAGTTAGTAAATTATAATTACTTTTATGTAACAGAATAACATTTTAATTCTGTGATATAAAATTAATTTTTTTATTGTTAAGTGTTTTTAATTATCATAGTCACAACTCACTTAATAATTTACTAAAATACTAATGAAACCTATTCTTCTAGCTTACACATTAGAGGACTCTGACAATTTAAGGAACCACTGAATCATGCAATAAATGTTTTTGTTTATAAATTGAGAGAGCTACAATGTATTATCCCAGTTTGTTCAAATAATAGATTTCCATTATAACATTGATACTAATCATTGTTCTTCAATAATTGCTTTTATTTTAACTTAACAATACAGTTTCGATATATTATAACTGGTGAAAACATGGAATTCATTTTAACAATTTTATGTTATTTATTTATTTTATTTTTTATATAATGTGGTAAAAAATGTTAGGTGATGAAAATATGTAATAGAAAGGTTGAGACTTCAAAATCATATAAAATGTCCACATTATGAGGGTGGAGATAACTTCCCTTGGTATTATATTATTATGGTAAGTAATTTAATTCTGTAATTTCCCTTCGCATTCTATGCTGTCCAGAGTTCAGGGATCACTCATTTTGCAAAAATGCTAACTTTTGTTAATAATTGCGTTTATTTATTAACAAATTAATTTATTGTGTTTCTTGGTTTTCATAAGCATATATTTTCCTGCCACGATATCTACATCAAATAATTTAGATGTAAATAAAACCTTATGGTCCTATACTAACAATCTTTGTCGACAGCCAAAGCCAATGTTACTATATTGGGAAATTTGCTTATACAGTCGCTTAATACCTAATGTATTTTTTTATTATGTTTTTGTATTTATAAAACTCACATAAATTAAATGATAACTCAATTTATACATATATGTTAAGTTTTAAATATTTTATATTTTAGATTAAAAATACGAAAAATTAACTTTTGTAATCATTAGCTTTAAAATATTAAATATTGGGGAAAAAAATATCAGGTTTTAGAAAACGGGTACTCATTTAATGGAAGTGAAATTTCTTAATGTGGAAACGATATTAAAATGAGGTGGTGTGATGAATGAGGTTGAATGATTATATCAGGTGTTGAATGATTCTATAAAAAAATTCCCCATCCGAAAACGTTGACTTGATCTGTCGGCGTAGGTATGTATCCTAGGCTATTAAGAAATGTGTCAGATAATAAAACATCCAAACAGGTCGAAAAATTATAGGACAGCATTTTTTTCTAATAAATCAGATTTTGCTGAATCAGAAAACACTCCAGAAGAAAAATTATTATTATTAATTTTATTTTATTTTACATTCAAAATTTATTGTATGACAAACGTTTTATATATTCAAAATTTTGTTTGAAATTAAATTCTTATAATTTGATTCTGTGAAAAATTCAAAATATAATTCGTACTATCAATCTACTATTTATAGAAGTATGCTATGATCATCATAAAATTTTCTGTTATATTTTCCTGTACAAATTTATGCAGAAAAAAATATTAACAAAAATGTATTTGCTAAAATTTATATAATATTTATTAAAATTATTTTCATAATATATGCAGAGGATTTTACTCTAAGAGAAAACTAATGCTAAATGCATGCCAAAAGAAAGTGAACTTTGCATATATATATATATATATATACAGAAACGTCTGTGTATCAAATATGAAAATGGTGAGAAAAAGCTGACTATATTCATTTCTTCTATCCATTGGAGCAACACAAAGTTCAAGATCGACAAATATTGATTTATACATCTGATTACAGCACACGCTTTCTCTCTTTTTCAAGATATGTATTATATATATAAACTTCGGTAAAAATGGTGAGAATTTAGCTGACTAATTTCATCCCTCCTTTCCATTGCAGCAACAGTAAGTTCATGATCGGCAAATATAGATTAATAATGAGCACTAAAATGATTCTAAGAAATTTTCAAAACCACCTATTTACAGCACAATATAGCATAAATCTGACATCCGTTGTGCATAACTAGTTGCAAAAATGTTAACAAACCGCGATGCTCTTACGTTGAGATTTTTTTTTCAGCACATTTTTCTTTTTCAAGGGAATTATAATACACACACACACACACACACACACACACACACACAGGTTGGCAAGACGTGCAAACTGAGGACTATGTGTATACACCGCCAATCGGGGACTTCGTAAATAATTGACTTAAAAGCATATTTTTGATAAATAACTATTAATAAAACTCATTCAATTATGAATCAGCTTTGATTTTTCTTAAAATTCCAAAATTTCTCAATATTTCTTAATATGTACTTTTACCGTCTAAATGGGGACCTCAATACACCGCAACACACACAGTGAACTCGATACACACAATCAACTGGGGACTTTGTAATTTTACAATCAAATGAGGACGTTGACTATGTTGATACACACAATCAAATGAGGACATGAAGATTTTTTTTTTTTTTTTTTTTTTTTATGTTATGGTACAATTTACATTATACATATTGCACATAGTTTAAGAAAATATTTTACAATAATAATAACGCTTAGACTTGCTAAGTGACTCTGTGACGATGCACGATGGCGAATTAAACGCCGCATAAAGTTTTCGGGAAAAAGAAATTTGTTAAATGTGTTGTAATGAAAGTATTTGTAATTATGTGAATAGTTTTTGTAATACAAGTGAATAGTTTTACTAGTATTTTAATGAGTTTCAAAGTGGCTTCTGGTGATCAAAATACCACTTTATAATTTATTATGAATAAATGAAATTTCGTACACAATATTAAGTATATTGTATTGTAAGCCTGTTGATATTGTATAATTTGAAGCTGAGATTTCTTTGATGTTAATACGTTGCCTCCTAAACTAGATGCCTTCCGCGTGGCTCGGAAACTTGGCAAGAGTTCAAACGGTAAACAGCGCCACCTGGTGCAGATTGCGCGACTTTTTTATTCAACTGTCACCAATAATTTTTATAAGTGATATATGATATATATAATCGACGTTTCTTCGATTCTATTCGCCTTTTATGTATATCAAATCACACTTTAAAAATTTTTGGTGGCTGTTGAATAAAAAAAGTCGCACAATCTGTACCAGGTGGCGCTGCCTACCACAAAGTTTCCGAGCCACGCGGAAGGCATCTAGTTTAGAAGGCTATGGTTAAGATAATTTACAGCGCCCCCTAATGGGAAAAATGTATTAACAGTGTTGTATTGGAAGGGTTTGTTTGAGATTAGAATATATTGCTTGTTTATGTGAGTGTATGGTTTTCATCATATTTTAGAGTGTGTTACAGCTTCTCTGGTGGTCAAAATACGAATTTATAATCTATTATAAATATTATTTCGCACACATGATTAAGTATGTTCATCACATGGTGGGAAATTAGGATTTTATTGTGATAAAATGCTTACAGTGCCCCATAACATCAAGAATCTTAACTGAATGTGTTGTAATGAAAGAATTTGAGTGAGATTAAGATACATTATGTGTTTAAGTGATTGAATAGTTTTAAAAATAATTTAAAAGTGTTTCGCAGTGCTTCCTGTTGGTAAAAATATCAAGTAAGAAAATTGTGCTAATACAAACTGACATTCAAGAACATAATGCAGATTGGTAAACCAACTTATAACATACATCGACAAACTGAGACGAATACATAGCGGCAAGTTAAGACATAATACACACTGGCAAGCTAGGACATAATACAAACCGACAAACAACGGCATAATACACACGTGCTGAGATAGGACGTAATACACACTGACAAACGAGGACATAATACACACCTGCAAACGAAGACTTAATACACAACGGCAATTGAAGACCTTTTACACACAGGCAAATGAGGACATGATACACACCGGCAAGTCAAGACCTTTTACACGCAGGCAAATGAGGACGTGATACACACCGGCAAGTCAAGACCTTTTACACGCAGGCAAATGAGGACGTGATACACACCGGCAAGTCAAGACCTTTTACACACAGGCAAATGAGGACGTGATACACACCGGCAAGTCAAGACCTTTTGCACACAGGCAAATGAAGACGTGATACACACCGACAAATCAAGACCTATTACACACAGGCAAATGAAGATACGCACCGGCAAGTCAAGACCTTTTGCGCACAGGCAAATGAAGACGTGACACACACCGGCAAATGAAGGCGTGATACATACAGGCAAATGAAGACGTGATACACACCGGAAAGTCAAGACCTTTTACACACAGGCAAACAGAGACATAATACACATCAACTATTTAGGATGTAATGCTCGCCACCAAGCGAGGAAATAATGTATACCTGTAAAGGACCCTTCAGAGACTGGCAACTTTAGAAATCTGCAAGTCGGCTCTATTGATATTTCTTTGATGTGGTTTAGGAGATCGACGCTGGCTGCATTCGAAGATCACAAACCTCCTGGTGCGATAATTGCATGAGAAGGGGGTCTCTTTTGTAAAAGAGCAATAAAAAGTAATGTCCTTCATTGTAAATGTGTGCAAAATATCAAGGGTCGCTTTCGGACAATGGATAATTTATGAGTTTTGACGCTCTGTATGTTGCTAGTATCTGAGGGATCCTTAAGGCAGTACTTAATGAACTATAGCCATAACTAGCCGACTAACAGATGGTTCAACAGGTTTTAGCTTCCATGAAGAATAAAAATACTTTTATTAATATGAATGAAAGTCATTCTATATATGATTGTATGTCTTTCATCTCCTAAACCCCTGAACCGATTTCAACCAAACTTGACACAATCAGCGCTTATCACAATGTTCGAAGCACTGCGGGTGTTTAAAAATTTCAGTGCACGCACAATGGGAGGGGGTGAGAAAAAACTCGCTGGAAAACCACACTTTTGTATGTTTCCTATAGTAATAATGTATCTAGAAACTTCAAATTTGATATTACCGCTGATTTATAATTTTTTCTAAGTGGATGTTTCAAAAAATTCGAAATTAGAAAATATGAAATGATTAGGAAACGTTCTAAAACTACGTTTTAATCAAAAATGTTCCGAACAGTCGGAAGCAAGGGAAGATCTCTTCATTACGAGCATTCCTTCGGTGCGCAAATTTACACGATATTTTAAACGCCTTCTAAATCAGTTTACTTTCGAAATTGAAAAGAATAATTCTCTATTTTTTCTTGACGTTTTGATTTCTATATAAAATGATTAGTTTTTAACGACTGTCTTCAGAAAACTTTACTGTGTCTCTCTTCCACATAATCTCTATAATCACCCACCCCAACAGAAAATGGCTGCTTTCTGTATTTATTCTTACCGGTTTCATTTGCTTTCATTTTCTCTGATTCTTCTGATTTTAAGAAGAAATTAAAATTGAAAGTATCTCGCTCTTTCTCTAGCTATAGTCCCTCTATGACCGATAGAGCTCTAAAAATCAAAAATTCTAAATGTTCTCTTTTTAACTTGAATTACCAATGTTTCAATCATGTAATTTTACATTGTTATTGTTCCTTTTTTTTTTTTTTTTTTCAGAGTATCTAAAATTTTTTCATAATTTGGAATTAATATATTTTTTTAATTCGTTAACAATATTAAATTCGCTTTTCCTAAAAATTCCATTCCAACTGAGAATTGACATGGTGTTTAATAATACCTAAATTATTTGTTGAAATAGATGAACTAGAAGCCTTTTGAAATATCATATTAATACCACACACAACAAAATAAAATTAAATAAAAATAAAAATTAATTAAATAAATGCTCGTGAAGAAAATATCTCCAAATTTTCTATTACTTTCCCTTATTGGTCTCATGGGTATTTTTATTTTTACTATTTATTTTTTTATTTTTAATTTCTAAAATTGGCATTATTTCCTCTCCTATCCCCTCTTCCCATTTGGATTTCTTGGAAATTTTTTTTTACATTTTAAATTTTTTAAAAATCTTATTAATATTTCTTCAACGCCTTTCATATCTGATGTTTGGAAATTACTCATATAACTTTCTCATGATCGGGCTTTTCTTTCTTTCTTTCTTTTTTTTTTTTAATGTCACCATTTACTTTTTGATTAAATTTATTTTTGATATTTTTCCTGTTCTTTTATATAATTCTTATCGCACCAGATCTTTTATTGATTTTAATTTAGCTTGTCTCTTGGATCATTTTTGTGTTTTGCCGCTTTGCTACATTCTTTCGGACTTTATTTGTCTGACTCAGGGTCACAGTTTCATTTCGATCTTAACCTCGGAACATTTGTCGCGATTTATTCCATTTTGTGATGTTTACAGAATTTTTTTATACTCGTTGTTAAACAGGATTAGTTAAAATAGTTTAATGTGTTTTAAAGAAGTGAGTGGGCGACAACTCGTTGCATAATTTGAAACATATTTTTAAATTTAATAAAAACTTAAATATTTTTTTGTTAATGTGTACATAATATTCAAACAGCGGATTGTGAATCGGCGAGGCTATAGTCTTTCAACTGAAATGTATGTCATTAAAAATAAAAGGGTTTTTAAAACAATTTTTTTTAACTAATTTTAAATGTTTTTAAATTACTCTAGAAATTTTGAAATAAATAACTTCTTACACATTAAACTATAGTAATATTCTGCACTAATGTGGATAACGGAAGGAAATGTCAGTGATACACCAGATTACTCTTTTTCGATTGGTCAGGGGGAAAAAAAATGATTTCATCAATTTTAGAAAATTATGGAATGGAAGGCTGATTTTTTATACCAACTATGTGAAAAATACCAGAGCCGGGAATAGAACTCTGGATTTCCGCTTGAGCATCCGCAAGAAAAGCGGAAGTCCCGGGTTCGATTCCCGGCTCTGGTATTTTTCACATAGTTGGTATAAAAAATCAACCTTCCACTCCATAATTTTCTGAAATGAACTTTCAGGCTTGATGAATAAATTTCTAAATTAGATTTCATCAAAGTTATGAGTAAATTTGAATGATCCACTGGCTGCTGACGAGTTCTTTAAAATGTATTTTCCAGGTTTATCCTCAGTTAGATCTGATAATATTAAGATCTGACTGTATATTTATAATCAAATTCGTCCGTGTTATATAGGCCCTGCTTAAAAGTTGGTTCAAATGTTCACAAGCAACATGGAATTATTTGTATATTTTTTGTCGCTTCATTACAGACCATAGGTTGCATTTTAATACTGTTAATTTACATTCGATATAATATTATTAACGTGCATTTTTAGAGTGCTGAAAGTGAAATACTTTGTATATATTTTTTAGCATAAATAAATATATAGATAATTGTATCGTATTTAGTATTCTTAAACTGTTCTTGCTTTGTGTAAATCTATATATTAATGCATAATAACTAGAATTTTTTTATTTGCACATTTTTACATTTATTTTAACTCCTAGTAGAAATCTTTGAGATTTTGGACAATGATAGTGATTTTACATGATTTAATGCATCACTGTCTCAGAAACAGCTCATTATTTTTTAACCCTGTTACTGTAAATGCCGTTGTTAGAGATATTGCAATTTTTGGACAATCTCAAAGGTATTTTTCTACGTTAATTGAATTGTTCAACATATTTTCTTTTATTTCTATGCTTCATTTCCACATATAATAACTTAGTACTTGGATGACCGAGTTCACTCGGTCTCATCGTAAAAAATCATTCGCAGTGTAGATACTGTGATTTGTTTTTAGGTAAACATAAATATGTTTATTATTTGTTTGCTCAAGGCGGAGAACGGGTTACCAATGCAAGTTAATTTTCATCGATATAAGGAAAATTCAAATCCAATTATCATATTAAATCTCTAACTACAGTTTATTACCAAAATCATTTAAGTAGTTTCTTAAAAGACAAGGTTTCTGCTACACATTATTCTAGGACACTTAAGGTTCACTTTTCAAAAAATGATGATAAATGAAGCCGTTTTTCGTTTTAAAAATAACCTCTAACAGTTTTTCTTTAATCCTTTCAGCAGTTTCTATTAAAAAAAAAAAAAAAAAAAAAAAGGCTATGACGTAATTTTTGTGGTATGCGGTTTACCAGTGAACGCTAATTATAATGAAGATGAGTGTTATTCAAACTCAAATTGAAATATCATCTCAAAAACACACCAACTCTAAATATTTATTAAAATTCGAGGGTTAAAAAAAAATCAATTCAATTGTAAGCTCAAAAATTCCTTAAATCTAAGTTTTTATCAAAATTATTGAAATAGTTTCTAGAAAAACATGTCTTTTCCATATTTTGCTATGTACGAAACGAAGGTTTACAGTAAACTCTAATTTTTATGAAGATGGGGATAAATTAGATGGGTTTCTCCTCTCAAAAATAGGGTTTCTCTAGATGGGTTTCTCCTCTCCCATTTTCTGGAAAGTTTCTGTCGTAATTTTGTAAGAGGCAGAGTGAGTGCTAATTGTGTACGTTAATTTTCCTAAAAATGAAGAAAATTCAAATTGAATCGTCATCTAAAAAACCCATACCTTAAATACTTATCAAAATCGTTCGAGCAATGTTCTTAGACTGACTAAGAAAATTATTCGACAAGGATTTATTTAACAAAACACTATTAAGTGTAGTTTTTTTTACATAGGAATTATTGCTAGCACTCGAATGATTTTGCTGCCGACTACGCGAATTTTCCTCAAGATGACGATAT
The DNA here is from genome assembly GCA_963930645.1 of Salticus scenicus. NCBI lineage: Eukaryota > Metazoa > Arthropoda > Arachnida > Araneae > Salticidae > Salticus > Salticus scenicus. Next base: position 89,189,448 of record OZ005654.1, on the reverse strand, counting down.
TTCCAATCACTTTAACTCTTCAAAAAATACTTAACCACAAATTTTCATCAGAATTATTATATTCATTTTCAAGTAAACAGAATTTCTGCCATATGACGCAATTGGCCTATAAAGGGTTAGCACCGAACGGGAATTTTCCTGAAAATGAGGATATTTCCCATCGATTTAGCTATCTCAAAAACACTTAACTCCAAACTTTTATTAAAATAGTTTTATACATTTCATAGCACACCCAATTTATGTTATACTGTGCAAATGATCGATAAAGGGTTAATATCAAAAGGGATTTTTCCTGAAGATGAGCATACGTCCATCCATTTTATCTCCCTTAACCCCAAACTTTCATTTGTATTGTTTTATCCCTTTCCCAGTAAACCCAGTTTCTATCATACCGTGCAAATGGTCGATAAAAAGTTAACAGTGAACGGAAATTTTCCTGGAAATTCGTATATGTCCCACCGATTTAGCAATCTTAAAAACAACCTCCAAACTTTCATTAAAATCGTTTCATCCATTTCAGAGTAAACAAAATTTCTGTGATGTGGTGCAACTGGCCGATAAGGTGTTAATATCAAACGTTAATTTTCTTAAAGATAAGGATATGTCCAAACGATTTAGCTTCCTAAAAAAGACTTACCCCTAAACTATCATTAAAATAGTGCATTCATATTCGATTAAACCCAATTATTGCAGTACGGTGCAACTGGCTAATAAAGGAATTAATGTAAACGCGAATTTTCTTGTAAATGAGGATATGCCCACTCGATTTAACTTCATGAAAAAGACTTATCCCCAAACTTTCATTAAAATCGTGGCATCCATTTTCGAACAAACCGATTTCCGCCATATGGTACAACTGGCCGATAAAGGGTTGTCAGCGAACGCAAATTTTCCAGAAGAACTAAATATGTGGAATAAATTTAGCTCCCTAAAAAAGCTTAACCCCAAACTTTCATCAAAAATCATTGTATTTATTTGTGAGTAAATCCAAATTCTGCTATATATTACAGCTAGCTGATTAAGGGTTAACAGAGAACGTGAAGTTTTCTGAAGATAAGGCTAAGTCCAATTGTTTTTTGGACCCGAAAAACCCCTAACCCCAAAGTTTCATGTTTCATGAAAATCATACAGATGTTCCTCAAGACAAATAAATATAACATGTCAAGCGATTTACTCGTTTAATATAAGAAAACGATTGATACTTTGCTAATTCAAGTCTTCACACCTTGTGTTCGATCATTTTAAAGATGAAGGATTATAATATATATATATATATATGTGTGTGTGTGTGTGTGTAGTGTTCTATGAGTAAATGTATATATATATATATATATATATATATTAGGTTTTATTTACCTTCATATTAACTTTTGGTTTAAATATATCTTGCATTTCTTTTCACTCTTTAAATAAATCGGTCATTTCTGTCTGTAAATATTTTTGGTTATATGCTTACAATATTCAATCAATGCCCCTGATGGGTGTCGAGTATTTTATGCTTCCATTATATGGATTTTTATTTATTTATTTATTTTAATTAAATATTCCGTTTCTTCATTTGATATTTTTTTTTATTTCTATTTTTATTTTATTTTTTTGTTTAGCTATGAAATGTATAATAGAAAGCAGGTATTGTAAAACAAATATGATCGAATGTCAATCGATCAAAAAGGTTCAAAAGAAATATGTATCCATGAATAGTTAAAATAATATTAATTAATCCAAAGTATTCTCTCTGTAATCATTACGAGTCATTCCATGAAAAAAAAAAAAAAAAAAACTGCATTTTTAACCTGCCTCTTAGATTTTTATGAAATTGGGCTCATTTATTTGTCCTATTGAGAAATGAATGTATACCAAATAATTAGTCCTTATCTCTTTTAGTTTTTGATATACAGGGCTACAAAAATGGGTAAAAAGTGCAAATTTCCGAAATTATTCTACTACAAATGTGCCCATATATTTCCTTTCCTACTAAATTTAGTGATAACAAACAGGTATCATTAGAAAGCTTATAAATACAGGCTTTCAAATGATAGATCACATGTATATATTTTTTAATTTTTTAATATCAAACTCAAACATTTTGTCCTTTGCCCTTCAATATCTCAAAATAATAATAATAATATAGATATATACAGGGTGCATAGGAAAGTCCCTTTAACCTGAAAATACTTGCGAACGGAGAGTGCTACAGCCACGCAAGTGAGGTAACGGTATAGTGAAGTGACTATGCCCGACCTAATGCAAACGACAGCAGCGCCCCTAGTGGCAAAATGTGGAAGTTAGCCATTGCAAATCGAAAACGAAAAGAGATAGAGCAAAATTTCCAATTAGAAAGTTTTAGAGCATCAATTAATTAGTACGAAACGATATTTGGCTCACACGGATAAGATAAATAGGCGCCTGTATACCCAACAATGTCCGTAATCTATGCGCGACTGTTCTACTCTACATATTCACATTTCGGAAATGTAGCAGTGTGAAAATGCAGTTTGTGACTTTGTACTGTACTGTAATGTCTGAAAACTTTAATTTCCAATGCATTTAAAATTTTAGTTTAAAAGGTGTTGGTGCTGGCTTGATACAAACAACATAATCTCATAGCATAAAATTATTGATGGCAGACGATAATTTTATTCCTAATGTGCGAGCGCTTTCATTTTAAAAATTTTATTTTCTGTGTTGTGGCAATTTCAATCGTTGCCTAACGACGGGTAGAAAATATGTGTTCTTTTTTGAAAGTAACAAAACAAATGGAATTTTGAATGATTCTAAATGAATGAGATCCTACAAAAGATAAATTTCTTAAAAATAAACGTTTGGATTTAGAATTTTGGAGCTGTGTGAGAATGTCACGCTTCACTGACTTTCAATATTGCGAGATGGTGCTTATTTATGGCGAATGTCAACGAAACGCAACGCATGCTGCACGGGAGTATGCCGTTCGTTTTCCAGGTGGGCCACATGGAGACAGGTAGCAATAAAAGTCGTCCGCGTTCTGGCAGACCAGTGAGTGCAGGTATGCGTATACCGCCAGAGAGTATTTTGGCATATGCACTAGCCTATCCACACAGCAGTACAAGAGAAATCAGCATGGCTTGTGGCTTAACACGGGCCAGAGTATGACAAATACTGCATAGTCAACATGCACATCCCTATCATGTCACTCTGCAGCAAGAACTGTTGCAACGGAATAATGAGCGTCGATTTGATTGGTGCAACTGGGCATTAAATAATGTTGAAGATAAATCAGATTTTTTGTCCAACATTGTTTGGTCGGACGAGGCACTGTTGCAGCGTACCGGAGTACTAAACTGACATAATGCCCACTACTGGGCACTGGAAAATCCCTCGTGGGGACTGTCCACAAAACACCAAGTGCGCTGGTCCATTAATGTGTGGGGCAATATCTGGAAGGATCGCTTACTGGGACCTGTGTTCTACGAAGGCACATTAAACGGACAGAGGTACCTCCAACTATTACAGGATATCATGCCCGACTTTTTGGATGATATTCCCCTGTCCGCATTACGGGACACGTGGTTCCAACATGACGGTGCTCCTGCACACCAGCAAGCTGGAGTGCGAAGCTTTCTAAAACATTGCTTTGGACATCAAATTATTGGGCATGGTAGTAGTATTGAATGGCCTCCACGATCGCTGGACCTGACTCCGATGGATTTCTTCCTGTGGGGTTACATAAAAGATCAGGTTTATGCAACTCCACATACAAGTGTGCTGGATCTACGTCATCGTATTACAGATGCTTTCAATAGTGTAGCACCTTCCATGCTGAGAAATGTGGATGCAGAATTACTCATACCAATACGAACGTGTATTGTGAGCAATGGCGAACTTTTCGAACATTCTCAACATTAACTTTTTATCACTATGAGACTTAGAGTTTAGTTTACCTATTTTGTTTTTGTGTGTGATGTTATGAAAATGTATTGATGTAAGTACATAGTATTTATTCATTAAATTGTGCATATTTCTTCTTTCCTCTGGCTATTCCTTTCAAATATTTACACAAAATGGAGTGCATCGATTTTGGATATTTTTTGGGTATACAGGCGCCAATTTATCTTATCCGTGTAAACCAAGTATCGTTTCGTACTAATTAATTGATGCTCTAAAACTTTCTAATTGGAAATTATACTCTATCTCTTTTCGTTTTCGATTTGCAATGGCTAACTTCCAAATTTCGCCACTAGGGGCGCTTCTGTCGTTTGCATTAGGTTGGTTATAGTCGCTTTACTATACCGTTACCTCACTTGCGTGGCTGTAGCACTCTCCGTTTGCAAGTATTTTCAGGTTAAAGGGACTTTTCTATGCACCCTGTATATATATATATAAAAGGGATAAAAATAAATAGTTTTAAATTATTAAAAAACCCAATTTAAGAGTGAAAATCGCTAATGGAAATTATAATCGTGAATAATTCGTAATTGCCCCTCTAAAGATTGTTTCCTAGCAGAAGACTTCATAACTCAGAAATCAGAAAAGGAACGAAATTCTAAGTAGAAATTCGCTGACGTTAGTGCAATTTGTAACTGTCACTGCATTGAGCTGCATATTAATTAATCCCAGAAATTCCTTTTAAGAGTCCAGACGATCTAAAGAACCAATCAGGAGCTCAGAAAATTAGGTATGAAAGCCCAAACATTAAACAAACGGAGACACTTGCCACGATTTTGATTTGTTAAACAATTCTACGCTGCAGTCTTCCTCTGATATTACTTAAGTCCTACAGGCCTCCCAACAGATTCGGCGGCCCGGGGCGCCGCGTGAACCGCCCGTGGATCGGCAGAGTGTCGGACTAAGACTCCATTCGCCTTACCCTGTCCCGACTTAGAAATATTGAAGCAATAAATATGTTTCCTGAAAGAAATCTTAGTCCTCATTGTGTGCCACGCTTGTCATCTCTCTTTTATCCAGTAATTAATACGTTACATTTATTTTTTAATTATGCATAATTATTTTTAATTATTTACATATATTATCTTTAATTACTGTAAAAACATGGGACGGACATAGGCTGCTGAGTTTTAAATTAAAACGTAACTTTCCATCAGTATTTTCATAATATCATAACGTAAGGTTTATGCATATTTTGTTCCCTAATTAACTTATAGGTATAAAATTGGTATCATTAGAAAGCTTATTTAGTTTTATTTTTATTTATTTTTTTATTTTTTTTTTTACATGTTTAGGGGCTATGCAGAAATAACTGTATAATTTTTTTGGTCTACATATCGCTTATTTTTCGTGTACAGGGACACACCAAAGATAGAAAAATAATATTTATCCATATGTTATTCGGACACAAAACTCAGAGAGTAACACATAACAAGTTGGCAAAGGGAACTATTCAAATAAGAAAAATTATAATCGAGACTAATCCCAATTTCAAAAAAGGTTCTACAAATGGGAGATTTCATTGATAATTAAATTAACTATTTTAATGTATTATTTTTGTAATAATTCTTAAATCTTTAAAACTGTCATGAATTGGAGTTTAATTGCATATATATATGTATATATATATATATATATAGATAGATAGATAGATATATGCATATTTCGAGATGTTCTCAAATGAGAAGCTGAATTTCAGGAATTCTTTCTGACATTAGATTAAAAAATAAATAAATTAATTAATTAATTAATTAATTAAATTACTTTCTCATACGTAAAAAAATTAGACCTACTAGTGCAGTTTCTATAAAATCACATGATTCTTTCTTTTTTCCTCCAAATTAACTAAAAAAATTCAATAATAAATTTACTCTATTTTTTTTTTTTTTTTTTTTTTTTAACAAGCAATTATATACCAAAAAATTCATTTCCCAAATAGTAACAGAAATTTAAAAGCCACCAAGAGAGGTCATATAAATTAGCTGTAACGCAACATGGTCAAGATATTGCGAATTTCTTTCTAATTAAAAAAATAAATAAAATAAAATAAAAAATTGTTGATTTTAAGCGTAATATTAAAAAAAAAAAAAGTGGTATTAAAAATTATGTATTTTAATTTGACTCTAAATATGGGCTTTCTATAATATTTTATTATTCCTATTTAGTGAAAGGCAACGCAGCGAACAAGCGGCCAGAGCCCCGCAGGGATTAGTAAGAAAAGCGGGTCGGGGGAGGCGACGCTTCCTTCTGGAGTTGGTGAGAGGAACGATAAGGGGGCCGAGCCCTCTAATTATGCTAAATATATATATATATATATATATATATATAGTTAGGGGAAAAATAAATTAAAAGTAAATTACGCAGAATCATTCGTTTAGAGACAGGTTTGTTATTTTAAAAAATACAGGGGGGAAAAATCTTCTTCTTGTTTAATTTTAATTTTAATTTTTCCTTTGTTTCTCTTGAAAGAATTTCGTTACTGAAAATCATTTCTAACACCTCTAGTTCAGGAGATGAGGGAACGAAGTGAATTTCAAACTTCAGAATTAGTTATATTATAACAGGAAGAGGTAAATACTTAGCATATATATCTAATGACGCAATCAGCAAATTTCAGGTGTGAGGAAGCCGGTGGTGCGAGGGTAGATAACTCCAACACATAAACAAGTTTGGTGAAAAAGATACTGAATGGTAACCTATTCGTATACATATTTATATTGTGTAAAATAAATAAAAATATTAAAAATATATGTTAAATGAAGATAACATTTAAATGATGTCATTTTGAATTGTATTATTACAGCTAGTTATTATGTAAAATATCTTTCATACAGTGTGACTATATTCTAATTTAAAACCTTGTATCATCTGAAGACTTATTTGGCAGTGTTTGACAGAAAAATCAAAAATTAAAATCTTCACTTATGAGACTGAAAGTATTGTAATAAATGTAACAATTTCTTTTTATTATACATATACAGATATATGTACTCATGTGCGTGAGTATGTATGCATATATACACACACACACATGCTCGCACGCTTATAGATTTTTTTTTTTTTTTTTTTTTTTTTTTTTTTGTAAACATATTCTCATTTTATATTCTAAGAAATAAATAAATAAAATCGTAACAGTAAAGACGTTGTTCCACTTACAATACGCAATGCCCACAATTATTGCTGTGTGTAAAAAGATTGCAAATTATACGAATCCCTATATCGACTCTGCATATATCGGGCAATGAAAATGAATTGAAACGTTTTCTGACAGAAAAAGGTACTAATGAATCTTTGACTATAGTAAAGCTTTCTTATCTACCTGAAATAATTCTTGTCCGGTCAGATCCCCCCACACATTCCCTCTCCGTAGTCACCCTTTCATCTTGTGGTTTGCCCCCGGGTTAAATTTGGATATCAGAGGCACATATGTATCATCTACAACCTGAAGTGTGACACTATTGGATTTTGTGGAATATCAATCACCCTGAATAAGACACGCCCTTTGTTGGCAACACGAGTTTTTCTGGAATACGATTTTACTTTCCAGGCCTGCCAAGCGGAGCCTTAAAGCAAATAATTAAAAAATAAAATTAAATAAATAAATAAATAAAAATTTATTTTTTCCATATTTGTAACATGAAGTTCTGACATATTCCTGGACAGAAAAACAGAGTTAGGATTAAAATAATAATAATAATAATAATAATAATAATACATTCTACACATACGTATGTATTATTTTGATCGAATGACTTTTTGAAAATTTTGACTTAAACTTTTAATTCTTTTTTTTTTTTTTTGTATTTTTTCATGCGGGAAATTCACTACAATTTTGTCTGTTTTCAAAAATAAACGAGTGAGATGGCAGACCGAAATTTATTGAATTTCACACACCAGGGACACGAAGTACTAAAAAAATTACAGGGATTTTTTTTTTTATTTATTTAATTAAAAATTATTTTAAAAAAATATATATCACTCTTATGCAAATTTATGTACATTACTTCTGTGAAGTGATTTTATGTTTTATACTAAATCTATCAAATATAAAATTAAAATATGTGAATAAATTTCTAATAAAAATGAATTTACATTTGTTGCGAGACTACAAAATTGACCTATAGGTTACAATTTGCTTTAAATCACTTCTAATTTTGCATTATAAGAAATAGTCCATTATAGACTTAGAGTTTATAGATACGTAAAGAGAAAAGATCCGAATCTAATACAGGGCTCGAGTATTACATTTATTTTCTTTTAAGAAAAATGTTTTGTATGCATAGATATAATACAATATAATCTTAATTTTTCATTCAAGTATAGGAAAACCGTAAATAAAGAAGAAAATAAAAATAAAAATAAAATATTTGCTTTAAAATATAAAGTTTAATTCTTTAGCAACGTTTACCATATTTATTTCAATAAAAATTCAAACCTTTATATATTTGTCTCCACCCCCTCTTTATTTATTTATTTATTTGTTTTTCCACCTAATTTCTAAACAGTTCGAAATTTTTATCATTTTATATTCAAAATTTTTATTATAGAAAATTCAAATTAAACGATGAAAAAAAAAAAAAAAAAAGCATTTCACGAGCGGATTTTCGAATGATTTCTAGTTTCTATTCATGGAAGTTTCGGAAGAAATCACGGGAAACTCGAATGGCTGAGCCAATAAGCCTGCAAAGCAAAACTTTTCGGTCACTGATGGGATCACTTATCTTTTTATAACATTGATGTTAAACATTTTCACTATTCTTTGTCACTTTAATAGATTTTTTCCACGGCAATACGACCAAATTCTCAAAACCAGTAATTATTTGAGAAAGAGTTTGAAATATCTTGCGTAATCTGATGTTTTAGAAGCAACCAGATTTATATCACTCTATTGCATAGTCACTACTGTATAGTCACCCTACTATAGTGTCACTTTACTGCATAATTATATATTTTTCCGCCATTTATACATTTATTTCATTGAATCTCCAATGAAGTCTTTCTAATCACTTTCGTCCACTTCTTAAATTTATACCTTATGAAATATTAAAAAGAAGTATATCATGTTAAGTAAAAACAAAATTGTCTCTTTGTATAAGTTGATAAATAGATTGCATGTACAAAATTAAAGGAACAATCTGCTTTCCCATTTTCTTCGTTTACACGTAATTTTCAAAGAAATAAGCATAGAAACATAAAATTTGGATAGCATATTTGTTATCATATAATTAATCAAATTTTATAAATCGTTTTTAAGTAAATTTTTTAAAATAAATATATATATTTTTTTTTTTCAAAAATAAATTTTGAAAAAAAAAAAAAAAAAATAACAATTTTAGAAAGGGTAATGTGATGAAAAATGGCCATAAGGATGCATTAAAGACAGTGAAGATGCTTATACATCCATGTGTTAGATTATAACCAGATTTTTCTTCCTGTATTCATTTGTCTGTTTGTTTTTTTTCTTTCATTCATTTTTTTGCATGTGAATAACTTTTTTTAAAAAAATCATACTAACATAAAAATTCGATAAAATGTTCATTATAAAATTATTTATCAATTTTTTTATTATTCTGATGATTCTCATAGTTTATAAATTAGTAATTACACTGCTCTGAAGAAAAAAAAAAAAAAAAAAAAAAATCGAGATCTGATACCATTTTTACAGATTCTTATGTAAAATGAATCCGAATATGACCACCATTTTGCCCAATCAACCACTGTTTTCTAGATACACCCCCTCCTTCATTGTTATCATTGTTTGGTAATTTTATACCCATCAGTTTGATTTGGAGAGGAACCATGATTATTTTAACCGTTAAATGAAGAGCTTGTTTCCAAAAGGCGTTAAGTCAAAAATTTGAAAAATTGACTTTTCCATGCAAAAGGTCGCAGCACACGTCTAACTATATATTTTCAATAAGTAGAAATTCTAAACGAAGTTTAGTCATAATGAAAACAGAAAGTGAAATCCGTGTTTTTTTCCAAAAAGAAATAAGTCACAAGTAAGTTTTGTGCCAAAAAGGATTAAGTCAAGTTTAACCAATTGTAGCGTGCCTTGAGATCACGTGGTTTGTCTGGCCTTGACTGAAGAGTTAAAAGTAAGGAAAAAAATGTTGTAGATTGTCACATTGGGACAGTTTGTTTTTTTTTCCTTAGAAAAATTTAAGGATGAATGTATTTATAACCTTTATTATAATGTGTTTGCAATTTTAATCTTGGTTTCGGAACCCGGATAACAGACATTTGTTCCTTCTGTATTAGGAAAAAAATACAAATGAATTCAGAAAAATGTACAGAAAAAAGAAAAGATCCTGTTAACCGAGCTTTTGATTCATAAACATCGGAGCAAAAAAAAAAAAAAAAAAATTCACTTTTATTGGAAAAGCTTTTAGGAGAGGATGAAATTACAATATATTTTGACCTGATGCAAAATCAGGAATTACCACACAAATAAAAATTATACCATGTTAGGAATGTTTTCAGCAATGCCTGCTCAAGAGGACTTCACCTTCACATACTATTTACCAGTGCGTGGTAACTCCTACTTACCAGTAAATAGAAGATTCGGACGAGCGGAGACTAGTTTAAAGAAAGTGGATATAATTTTACTTTTTAATGAATATTTTCAACATTTCTCTAAGGTTGGAAATGTTTTCGAGTATAAGAAGCAGTGGAATATTTTTGATTGGAAAAATTTTGCGCATAGTCCTCTCAAAAGCAAACAAGGTTTCTTGATTTAAGAGGCAAAAGTACTGGAAATTACGAAGCTAGATGTCGGAATTAGGACAACGTACTGTGGTTCGTTTTGCCGCCAAAACATCCTGAAACGAGGGACAAAAATTCTCCCGTGCGCCCCTTCTGAAATAAAAACAAAAAACAATATGAAACAAGCAAAGAAAAACAGATGTTTTAAAATTACTTAACGCTTTGGGAATTAATAAATAGCACAAATGTTTTTATTTTTTGAATAATCTTGCAATGATACTGCTAAAACAAGGGAAAATAATGATAAAGATGGCAAAATAGAATTTGTAAATGAAGATTTGTAGTAACTAACTACCTTCCAAAACTGTATAGCTAAAATTTATGCTGCATTCACATGAAAAAAAAAAAAAAAAATACTTGATTACTTTCAAATGGAAGTAAGTCATTTCATTTCGTTATTTGTTTGTGCCAGAAGGGCGTAAGTCATAGTTTTGTTCCAAAAGGAGTTAAGTCATTTCTTTCTTTTTTTATTTCTAAATAACTATATTGTCAGGATTTTTTTAAACATGTAATTTAGTGTTATTATCATCCATAGATTACTGGGAAAAATTATCTTTTCCTTAAATTGAATAATAAATCTTACATAACAAAACCGTGTTTTCTCAAGAACTGAAAAAAATGACTTAACGCCATTTGGAAACAAGCTCTTCAAATGTCTTCAGCCCTGAGGAGCTACAGAGGTAGAAAGTTCTAAAACGCGAACATTTGTAGTAAGGAGGAAATTTGAGGGGATTTGTGCCCAGAAAACAAAAGAAAATCAATAAAAACAACCAGTTTCTGTTTCTTTTTCCTTTCTTTCTTTTTTTTTTTATTCCCAATGTTTCTCTTATTTTTTACATATTCCAGCTTCCAGTTTGTCATTTTCTTATCAAAACACCCCAAGTTATAAAAATTATTCAGTAAAAATTTTTGAAGTGAAAACTTCTTTAGGTGCGTTGAGCACTTTTAGGTGAACAAAAATCATTGAACTCACGTCATCGACAGCTAACGCTTTCCATTTGAAGTGAAAACTTTTGGGTGAACAAAAATCATTGAACTCGCGTCATCGTCAGCAAACGCTTTCCATCCTTATATGATACAAATAATGTATCATACGATTAACTTGCTAAAGTGAAGTGTTAATAATTATATACTGTATATTTTTTTTAAATCTGGTGCGGCTCTACACGACTTCTCTCATCTCCGGGCACTGTCTCTATTGCAGTTAGACCTCACAAAACCGTGAGAAAGCCCAAAGCTGCCATTTTTCTTACGTTTTTACAATCTGTTGCGGCTCTACACGACTTCTCTCATCTCCGAACACTGTCTCTTAAAGATTGCAACCGGAAACGTACCAGTTAGACTTCACAAAACAGTCAGAAAGGCCAAAGCCGCCATTTTTCTCACGTTTTTAGAATCTGGTGCGGCTCTACACGACATCTCTCATCTTCGAACACTGTCTCTATTCCAGTTAGCGCATTAAATAAAATTGTAATATAACTTTTGTAGTAGTAGTTTATATTAATGAATAACAAAACACTTCATTTAAAAGTATTTCCTGCAAAATAAAATATTTCCTGACGATTCAAGAAATACACACGTAATTGTTCACGTTTTCACTTCTGTCGGCACTCCCGGAGTGCAACTTTGTTTTTTTTTCCAAATGTTGGTGAGTGGAGTAAAATCTCAAAGCCCTCGCAAGAAAGTTTGACTGATTCACTGTTCGACGCGATGTTTGCTTTCAGTAACTCCCCCCTTAAATGTTTTGGGCAGTAAAACATGAACAGTAAAATATCCTATTTTGACACGTGTTAAAGATCACCACCGTCAAGAACACCATAAAGTTCACTCTCTTATCTCAAAACGTGTACTAAAGGTAGATAATGACTGACGACTGCAATGATAAGAGAAATAACCTTTGACATGTGTCAAAGCAGGAGATTTTACTGTTCATGTTTTACTGCCCAAAACATTTAACGTGGGAGTTATTGAAAGCAAACGTCGTACAGTGAATCAGTCAAACTTTCTTGCGAGGGCTTTGAGACTTCACTCCACTCACCAACATTTTGAAAACAATTTTCATTGTATAATTTTTATTATTTTGGGTGTTTTGGTAAGAAAATGGCAAACTGGAAGCTGTAATATGTAAAAAAAATAAGAGAAATATTGCGAAAAAAAAAAAACAAACAGAAACCGATTGTTTTATTGATTTTCTTTTGTTTTCTGGGCACAAATACCCTCAAATTTCCTCCTTACTACAAATGTTCGTGTTTTAGAACTGTCTACCTCTGTAGCTCTTTAGGTGAAAAGACATTTAACGGTTAAAATAATCATCGTCCCTCTCCAAATCAAACTGATGGGTATAAAATTACCAAACAATGATAAAAATGAGGGAGGGGCTGTATCTAGAAAACGGTGGGCGATTGGGCAAAATGGTGGTCATATTCGGATTCAGGAGGTCATTTTACATAAGAATACGCTGAAATGGTGTCAGAGGCAATTTTCATGACGAGCAGTGTCATATATTTTCAAAACATCTGTTGTAAAAGTGAAAGAAAAACGGAAAGAAAAATCGCGATTAAGTTTAACATTTGAAGGCAAAGGCGTCGTTATCTATCTGTAATGAATCCTTAACACCAGTTTTCATTACTTTTTTTTTTTTTTCCAAAGCTTACTTTGACATGCCCTTCAAATTTTCAGTTTATTTTTTTACTTCTTTAGAAATTATACACAAATGAAAAATCATCGTTTAGAATTGGTTGAGGAGTCTCCCCCTCCCCCTCCTATTATTGTAAACTACATTCTACATCGCATGTTTTTTAGTAATTTTTTCTCTTTCCTTTAAATAAGCGCTCCATCTTGTTTAGTTATTGAAAACAGTTTTGTCAAACAGGTTGTGAAATGATAAGAACAATCCTAGGGCAAAGATCTTTCAATACGTGGTTCTTTGGCTAGGGGTCATTGAGGTGAAAGTCGATCCCTTGGTTTGGTGAGTGATGAGATTCAGAGAGAAGAGAAAAATTTTAGATAAAGATAAAACGGAGGACTCTGATTAAGAATTTTAAAAGAAGACATACATATGCATATGTACGCTTGTCTGTATATTTCTTACAGAAGGGTTACTTTCATGAAACTGGACGAAATTATTATTACATAAATTAGCTGTTTCTTTCAGAAAGAAAAAAAAAAAAAAATTTTTCGTATGTTATCTTTATCGGCTGCTTCTTTATACTTATGTCTGTCTAACTTTTATTAGAGAGAGAGAGAGATGGCGGGGGGTGGGGAGGGGGGGGTGTTAACGGGAAAAAAAAAAAAAAAAAAAAAAAAAAAAAAAAACACCGAAAAAATGGTATGCGGAAAAATAGTGCAGTCTTCTTCATAAATGAAAAAATCGGCTTTTTAATAACTTTTAGTTTTTAAAATTGTTTCTTCTATTTCCATTTAGATGTAGCAAAACTACCTATTATTACTATTGTTTTCAGATTTTTAATACATATGAGCGAGAAAAAATTGCCAAGCGTGCAATGCCCACAATATTTTTTTTAAATAATTAAATTAATTAAAGTGATTTTTGCATTACTTTCAAATTCTTAATACATAACAATGAGAAAATGTCTTTTATTAAGAAATACTCTATTATTCTTTTCAATTCTGTTCTATATATATCATTCTTATTATTTTTGCAAATGTATTATAATTGTCCCCTACCACCCTCTAATATATATCTGTACTGATAAGTATAAAGGATTTAAGTCCATATTCTTGATTTTTCAGGAGACGAAAAATAAAGTTAAACTAACTAAAAACTAATCAGCAGAATCGATTAGGAAAAAGGGATTATGTTGGTTTATACGCTTTATACCATTCAGTGATCGTCAATCTTCATTTAATAAAGAGAAAAAATTGAATTAAATATTTTATACCATACATGAATGGTAAATTTCTAACTTGAATCTTTTTTTACCAATGGATTTTCTCAAAGACTAAATGACATGGATTTAAATCCTTTATACCAATCGACAGAGAATTTTTTTCTGAGTCTGACTATGTACTTAACTCAAAATCGACATTTTTGGACTTAAATCCTTTATACTTATCAGTACAGATATATAATGCAATGTTTGAAAAGGTTTTCAATATATCTGTATATATATAAAAATTACGTGTCACGATGTTTGTCCGCGATAAACTCTTAAACTAAGGAACTGATTTTAATGAAATTTTGCACGCTGTGCGCAGTTTGGTCCAACTTGAGAGATAGGATAGTTTTTATCTCAATTTATTGCTACAATATTGTTTTATTTCAATTATTTGTTAATTATAGACCTTTGTTACAGTTGCTCCAAAATATCTGTGAGTTCCATAAGTTTAATTGTTGCCAAAAAGAAAAAATACGAGTTCATTTTCTTTCGACGTAAAAGTAAATACATTTAATCAAACGTGAACGTTAAAAAATTACAAAAAGTTAAATTATACATCTCACGAAAATTCACGTCATAATCAATTTAAAGATTTTATTCGCATTGATAAAGTATGTAGTTATACACAAGCGAAGTGTGACGTCACTGACCGTCTGTGAAATCAAGAAAAAGATTTATTATCATGTGCATACGTTAGATTGAGTTATTTTGCTGTCAAATTGACAAAATTTTAATTTTAAATTTCAAAGCTCTATCGTCCTTGGAGTTTTTCGCATTTAGCGATCAAAAACGTAACACGAAAATATACAAGCTAGATGTATATTTTCGTAATATGTATTGTACGAAATATTGTTTCATATTATTCATTACTCTCTTAATATAAGTTGTTAAAATAACCATGATTTTTGAAAGGAATTAAATGTGTGTGCCAGATAATTTGGCGATATTATTTTTTTTTTTCCGCCAAGGATGATAGATATGAAATTTATT
This sequence comes from Salticus scenicus, assembly GCA_963930645.1. Lineage (NCBI taxonomy): Eukaryota > Metazoa > Arthropoda > Arachnida > Araneae > Salticidae > Salticus > Salticus scenicus. The sequence goes on along the minus strand of OZ005654.1, from coordinate 89,173,873 downwards.
TCGCTGCAACATGTTAATATCTTATATCAAATACATTATGTATATGCTACAATTTATTTCACGTGACACGTGTGTTAAAAATTTATTTACGACATAACCTTGCTTTTTCAATTTTTGTTGCATTATTCTAATCTGTATCTTTTCTTTAAGAAATTTGTGATCTATACATAACGTTCTAAATAAAAAGTAACCATTTCAATATTTTAAAACTTATTTAAAAGTCTGTTTTCTTTAACATTAAATTTTAAAACTTAATTTAAAACTTATTTAAAAGTCTGGAAGAGGTTAAGTCTGTTTATTTGTTTTGTAACTCTAATCTATATGATCGATGTTCGAAACTTTAATTAATTATTTCTCTTATTTTTTTTTTTTTTTACTTTTTCTTTAATAACTTACCAATTTAACGTTCCTGATTAAATTTGTGATTTATATATGTATTTTGCATTAAATTTTGACTCACTTATTGCTGAAAATGCGATCTTAAAATATTGCAATTTTCTTATCTTAATCCTCAATGCTTTCCTTCTTGATTAACTTGAATTTACTATTAAAATTTTAACATACTCAGAATCTTCTCACCACTTCGTTAAAATATATTAATCTTTTCAGTAATATATTAATCAGTATATCCCCACAACGATATTTGGCGATTTTTTGTTGGCGATTATGGCTAAATCATAAATCTATAAATCATAAATGATAATCTAAATCATAAATCAAAAACATAAAATAATAAATCCAAAATAAACAACATATAGGCTGCCATATTATATCACAAACAGTCCAGAGTGACATCGTTATCGTTCAAAACGGCGCCAAATAAAAATCGCCAAATTCAGCTGTGGGGATATACTGAAGTTATAACTATCCGAATATAAGTACTGAAGTTATAAGTTATAGTTGTGGGTAACAACTATAGTATTTCCCCACAACTGGATTTGGCGATTATGGCTAAATCATAAATCTAAAAATCATAAATGATAAAATCATAAGCTAAATCATAAATCTAAAATAAAAGCATACAGGTTACCATATTTTATTGCAAAGAATCCAGAACGACTTCGTTATCGTTCAAAAAGGCGCCAAAAAAAAAAAAAAAAAAAAAAAAAATCGCTAAATCCAGTTGTGGGGAAATACTATATACCTTATCAAATTATCAACTTATTACTTAGCCGCAGCAACGCGTGGCCGGGTCTGCTAGTATATATATATATATATATATATATATATATATATATATATATATATATATTGAACAATATATCTTTGCTATTGTTAGCTATATTGTTTTACGTAATCTTGCAGCTCTCTTTCTGCTTTAAAGATGTACATGCTTCTTGATGTGATAATGCTTCTAATTTAAAGCATTTTTTATTCCAATTAATATTCCTGTGATCCTTTATTTATATTTTATTTATTTAATTCTTCTTTTGGAACTGGATTCTTAATTCCTGAATCACTTTTAAGACTTTTAATGAGTTCCTTCGTCAATTCTGTACGTCAATACGTCCTTTTACTCATGTGGGTTTAATTAATTTAAATTGATTTTGGCTCTTGCTGGATCTATATGAATTGCAACATTTCTGTGCTAGTTTTTGCACTGTGTTACAATCAGTTTTATTTTTGTTGTGTTGGTTTTAGCATGTATCTATTAAATGCTATAATTTTAAAGTCAGACTTTATTATGATATCTATCATTTATGTATATATATATATATATATATATATGTATATGTATATATATATATATATATATATATATATACTTTTATTATTATTACTATTATTACTTTGAGTGAAAAAAAAATATTATTTTATAGTTTGAAACGAAAAAAATATTTTATTACTTTAAGATTCTTAATACGTAATAGCTAGAAAAGTAATATTAAACATTTTGCCTAATCTATTTTTTTTTTTTTTTTTTTTTTTTTTTTTCGATCAATTAACATATTTTGTCTTGTATCATATCAATTAATCCAGGATATAATATGGAAAAAAAAAAAAAAAAAAAAAAAAACTAAAAATTACCTAAAACACTGATAGTTTATTACTTTCATACTTTTAATAGGCAATATTGAGAAAAAGTTGTCTTTTATAATAATAAATTATTTCATTGTGTAAATAAATCAAATATGTTTTTAAATTTTTGTCGTAGTGCATTTTTTAAAGCAATCTGCATTTAAAAAATAAAATGAAATAAAATAGTTATCAATATGTGCCCTTTTTCATTACTCATCATATTGTAGCTATGAAGATATTAGACAGTCATAAAAATTTTCATCCTGGGTTTTTTAAAGATTTCTACATGCTTTGAGGTGGTGTGAGGAATTTAAAAATCATAAAACTGATATGGTTTCAGTTTTTTGGCTCGTTTGTGTGCTTGTTAATTAGCATGTATACATGACATCCCAAGAACTTTTTTTTTTTTTCTTCAAGAAATTAGAAACTTCTTATACATTCAGAAATTAAAAACAAATCCATTTTTATTATCGATTTTAATGAATTTTAATTTAAAATAAAACTTTAAAATACTTGAATTTTTATATTTGAATATATACATATATAAATAATAATCGGTTATTATACATAAAAGCTAAGCAACAGATACAATATCACTGAAACCACATAGACCAATAAGAATGAATTTATATATATATTATAAAAGCACCTATTAATACATACATACATATAAATAAATGTCATAAATCACCATTTTAACTCACAGAATATATGATTGATTTAGTTCTTATAAATTGAATTTATAAGTATCAGTAATTATAAAGTAAATTTTTTCACTTAATAAGACGGAAAACTCGAATGAAATATTAACAATTGGTGTATGGGTAGAAAATATTTCGAGAAAAATTACTCCATTATTTGCTGACGTTTCGAAATTCACCATCACACCATTTTTATTTATTTATTTATTTATTTATTTATTTATTTTTACGCATATAAAATGCTGAGGTGCCATTACCTTCTTTCGAAAAATAAACGAGAACAACAGTGAAAATAAATATGCGGCGCATAGATTACAAACATTTTCAAACACTGTGCATACACATCTGTAATTATTCCATCTGTACACACGCGTAGTTTACTCATCAACTTTAACGTATTTGCCTCCATGATGACACTTTATAAAACATTTAGTTTACAAATACGTATATATATATATTTTTTTTTTTCCCTTTCTTTCTTTTTTCTAATTTCTAAACGGTTTGAAATTTATATCATTTTATTTTCAAAATTATTGTTATAGAATTTTCAAATTAAACGATGAGAAAATACTTTCCGTGGATAGTCTTTCTAATGGTTCTTAGTTCCTATTCATGCAAGTTTTGGAGAAAATCACGAAAAAATTCGAATGGCTGTAACAATGAATGCTACTTGTGTTTGAACATGACACCTTACATTTACCAGATTTGTTAGTAGATCAACTCAGCCATTAGTGGGTCTGGATGATAATGTAAATGAAATATGAAAGGTTAAAAAATTTGTTTTATTTGAAATTCATTCTTCGATTAAATTCGTTAGTATCAATACACCAATATATTATCTGGCACTACTAACTTTACACGATTTTGGTTGAAGTTTAAGTTTCTTAGAAGCTAATTTGTTATTTTCGATGACTTGTAATTTAGTTTCAATATTAATGCTAGGTTTCGTTTTTCGTTCTAAAAAAAATGCATGTGTCAATATGTAGATTAATGCCAATTCTTTGCGAAAATCTACATCTGCGTGCGGCATCCTCCTTGCATATCTATTGAAATATCTTCAGGCGAACTTCGGAGAAAACCATGAAAAACTCGAATGTTTAGGCAAACATGCAGGGCCATGCTTAGTTAGACAGATGCAAAAAGTGCAGTCACACCAGGCCAGAAAATATAAGGGGTCGCAAATATTTGTTTCTTTTCCCTGGAATACTGCATCATATTACTTTTATTTAGAAAAGAAAAAAAAAAAAAAATTCAAAAATTAGGCTCTTTGGATAAAAGATAAAAATAAAAATAAACACTACTTAGAAATGTAATCTAAAAATAATCTTTATTAACACTTTCCAACAAAGTATTTAAGATTTTGTCTCTCCATGTGCTCCTGCTTTAATTTTCCGTTAATATTTTTAGAATGGGTTGAAAATGACAGGAATAGAGCAAACGTTATCGTATGCATAAACTCACAATAGAATTTTGAATCGCTATCATCTGAGAGAGGGCATTTCTTTAAAGTATATATTAATAACTTTACACTCTGTACAATGTAAAGAAATTGTCATAAATTATTCATATTTACAAAACACACCTATTTTTTTTTCTAAGAATACGACAAAGTAAGTACTTATGATTGTTTACAGTCTCCCAAAATGAAATTCAATTACGTTATGGGATTCCATGGAAATTACTTAATGAAAAAATTCTGTAATGTTACACTTTTATTTTTATTATTATTTGGGGGGAATGGGGGAGGAGCATGTAATTTTAGATTATGTAGAGGGCTACATAAAAAACAGTCTACTTTATACTTTCCCTTTACAAATAAAGTTTTAAAGATAGTTTTTGTGAAACTTCTTCACCTACAGTTGAAAAATAAAATAAGAACATAAAAATGTAATGCTGTAATAGAAATGAAGAATATAGGGGTTCGTAGTGTAATTTAGTTTTTTTTAAGGTTCATGTGTGACAGATCTACAATGAAGTGATGATTGTTTATTGCAGTGAAAGTTTTATGGGTATATTCTTATGGAAACACTGTATATGAATATGATAGCTGTCATACGACACTGTTCTGTAGTGGAAAAATTATTTTTAAACTAGCCACATGTCTCTCAGCCATGTCTCTCAAAGACAGGGCCGGTGACGGGGGCGGGGGGGGGGGCACAGGGAACAACTGCCCAGGGGCCCGGGAGTTGGGGGGGGGACAAACAGAACAGAAGTGACAAAAAATCTAAATTTTAAAATATGAAGTTTCACTTTTTTTTCTTCTTAAAAAGTATGTACTTTCCACAATTCTAAAAACATGGAAAAAGGAACAAGAAATTTATATAAGAACCGCTTAGCAGTCGTAAATACTAGCGGCGATAATGAGCCCGCGTTGCGGCGAGACTCTTAGGACCTAAAAGGGATAGGGGAGCGATATTATTTTTACCTATGTTTTTAGCCTTTACCGGCTACATCCCAAATAGCACAGTTTGACAGCTGTGACAGCTGAGCAGGTGCCAAAAAATATCATTAAGGACTTCCTTTTCTTAAGCGGCTTTACTCAATAAAAGCCGAAAAATAATTTGCTATACGACCCCCGAAACGTTTGCTTCCCATCCAGCACAGTGTGATAGCTGTGACAGCTCTCACCCGTCTTCTTTAAGGAAGGTCGTTTCCTGTATTGTTGGGATGCATTTAAGACATATTATGTTTACCCATACATATTACCTCTTCTGGTTTGTGTATAGGGACACACGGAAGTATTCCAAAGCACTGTATTCTATGAGAGGTATCTTTATAAACCAAATTTTAACAACTTTACTTTGTACAAATCTCAATAAAATTGAAATTTATTCATATGCATAAACGAATGCTTCCTATAGAATAGTATGATTAACATTAAAATTTACAGGACCATGCAAAAATATTCAGTTACATTAAGGGCTTTTATTGAAAATTTGCGAGAATTGCATTTCTGCTCACATTAAGTATTTTTTTTAACACTTTCTAATAATTTTGAAGTTTAAATATGATTTGAATATATGTATCTGTCTGTCAGACTGCTCATCTTTTATCTGTTCTTCTGCTCGCCTCCAGCATTCGTAAATATTTTCAGAATTTAAAAAATGATACATATTATTCATTTTTACTATAAGGAATGTTCCCTATTTAAAATGGCATTAATAGGTCATGCACAACTTGTTTTTCTACAGGGACACCTCCCCCTCCCCCCCTCAAAAAAAAAAAAAAATAAAATTAATTAATTAATAAAATAAATTAATTAATTTTAAAAAAATGGCCAATACATTACGTTTTAGGAGACGCGTTTTTATTAATCCCATTTATGTAACTTTCTACTTTAAAAATGACAATAAATTTGACATTTACTGTTAATATGCTAAAATAACTTTTTTTTTTTTTTTTTTTTTTTTTTTTCAGATTTTCAGGGCTGTTCTAAAATATTCAGATACATTAATTTCAGATACATCATAGTCAGCATTTTCGTTTGTGTTAAATATTATCAACATTAACAATAATTATGAATGCAATTAGTCAATTTATATGTCTTTCAGTCATTTGAATGTCTTTTATATGATAACATAGGCAAAGAAATTTGAAAGTTATACGATACAAGTACATACAGTTTGAAAGATTTAACTTACAATACGTACCGCATGATTTTTCGATCTTGTTTATTAGAAAATACCTACTATTATTTTCTGTTCTATTATATATATATCATTCTTTTTATTTTTGCAATATCTATTATCCTTTGCTCCTACTACCATTTGAAGTGCATATCAATATATTATTATTTTTATTATTTTGAGCCTATTTTGTTACTTTGGATTTTTAATGATAAAAAAAAAATATATTATTTGCTACTTTGAAACAAAATATATACTTCATTACTTTAAAAATTCTTTAATCATCAACCTCAATTCATTTTAGATAATTTGGAGTGGAAGGCTGATTTTTATACCAACTATGTGAAAAGTACCAGCGCCGGGAATCGAACCCGGGCCTTCCGCTTATATATATATAAAAAAATACTTCATTACTTTAAGATTCTTAATATGTAATAGTTAGAAAACGTAGCTATAATACCTAATAGCTAAAGTTAAATTTAATATTAATCATTATGCCTGAATTAATTTTTACAATATTAAATCAGGACAATAAATAAATAATTAAATTAAATTAAAAATAAATAAAAAATTAAATTAAATTAAAATTACGGAAAATACAGATTATTTATTACTTTAAGATTCTTAATAGGTAATAACGAGAAAATCTTGTCTTTTATAATAATAAATTATTTTATTGCATAAGTAAATCAATTGCATTTTTAAATTTCTGTCGTATTACATTTCTAAAGTAATCTCCATTTCATATATATGTAATATATCTATTAATTTATGCATATTTTTAATTACCCATCATACTATAGGTATAGGAATTTTAGGTTGTGATAAAATTTTCGAACTCTGTTTCTTAATATTTTTTCAAGTTTTGAGGTGTAAGGATTCTAAAAATCATAAAACTGATATGGTTTCCGTTTGTTAGTTCGTTTATGTCTTAGTTAATTAGCATGTGTACACGATATCATCATAAGAACAATAAGAATTTTTAAGAAATTAATAGCTTTTTATACATTAAAAATTGAAAACTGATAAATTTTAATGTTGATTATAAAAATAAATTACATATAACATACAAATAATAATAATAATAATAATAATACATTTAATTTCTCTTCATATATATATTTTATTTATTTATTTATCTTTTTTTTTTTTTTTTTTTCCGCATCATGTTCACATGTCTTAAATTGTAATACACACTAATTATTTACAACAATGCAAAAAATTCGACTCTTATTTTCTTCAGAATTAAATTCAATAGAACTATAGAACATTTTAATATATTTTCGTTACTTGAACTTATATAGTAAAAACATTTTTATACGGAAAATTTCAATTGGGCCTTTTTTGTATAATAAAGCAAATGATAAAATACAGCTTAAGCAGTGAAGTTCTGTGCACTGGAGTTCGAGATATTGCTTCTTCAAAAACAAGGAAAGTTATATCATAACAACGCTATTTTTCGGCCGATATACACACAAATTTAATCCCGAGTAAGGAAAATATGGTGTAGTTGTGCACATTAAATTTTGAGATATAGTTTTTACAGAAACAAAGAAAATTATTGCATAGCAGGGCCACATTTCAGCCGTAATATGCACGCATTTAAACATGAGTAAGAAAATCATATGATACTGAATGTGTAAAACAGAAGTTATTCATTAATAAATAAAACACCTGTTCTTGGTATTTTTTTATGATTTTGAAATGATATATGTATATGTTACTTATCCTATACCGAAGGTTTTTTATTTATTTATTTTAAACATGATTTAAAGAAAAAAGAAAAACATTCGTTCAATATATATACAAATTAAAAATGAAGTAATTATATATGTAAGATTCTGAGACATAGGTTTTTCGTTAACAAGGAGAACTACAGCATGACAGCGCCACCTTTTAGCCGATATACACACAGATTAAAACCAGAGTGCAGAAGATATAGTATAGTTGGGCATATTAGATTTTGATATATATAACTTATATAGAAATAAGGGAAATTACAGCGTAGCTGCGTCATCTTTTGGCCCTTTTACACAGCACCATTAGATTTTCAGGCATAGCTTTTTCAGAAACAAGGAAAATTCAGTACAGCAGGCCACTTTTCAGCAAATATACACACAAATTTAATTCCAATTAAGGAAAATATAGTATAGTGTACATATTATACTTTGAGCTATAGCTTTCATTCAAACAAGGAAAATTGCAGCATAGCACACTGCATACACACTATGCAACACGATCAAAATTTTCAAAATTGTTTTCGCGGTGAGCGAACGGGTTATTTCAAAGAAAGAGAAAGTTACAGGCGCTACCGACCGGGAGTTTACTACGGTCAAAATTTTAAAAGATTATTTGCACGATGAACGAACAAGCTCATTTCGGATCATGAATCGAGAAAAAGGCGCCGCAGGAGCCACCAAACAGGACTTGCTACAATTGAAATTTTCAAGGGTGCTTGCCCTAAAAACCAATAAGCTCTTGTAGGTCATGTGATGAGTAGAAGGCGCCGAGTCGTCACCGACCGAGGCTTTAATACGGTCAGATTTTTCAAGGATCATGAACCAGCTAGTCGCCGGGTGACTAGCATAAAATAAATTTTCCTCGTCACAAAATTGATAAATCATGTTAAAAAATATTAAAAATGCAATTACTGATACATTAAGTTAAAAATTTAAATACCTGAAAAATAGATTAATAATAGTTTTTAACCATTTATGTGCATTGTTTACTTCAAGTGTACAAAAATATGATTCAAATATAGTTTTTGTAGTTTATTGTTTAAAATTTATATTGTATGTATGCATATGCTTGATTTTCTTTGTTTAGTGCCTTATGCGGTAATGTATGTTCATGTTGTATATAATAATTTGAGAATGCGTATATTTAATCACGGAGTATTATATGTGTATTATGTTTATAATAGTTAAAATTATACCAAACAAATTTCTGCTTATTATGATATCTTTTAATAGGTGTTTTCAAGTCTCTCAACCTCTTGAAAGCAAAACCCGACACGCAGAAAAAAATTCAGCCAACCTGATCTAAACCCGAATCGCAAGAAAAAATAGTATGTTGTGCCCACCACAAAACTTTCTTCAATATTTTCCTGTAGAAATTCACTGAGTGCGAATGATTTATTAATTCTATTATTTATTAAAATTATTTAACATGATTAATGCAAATCCTTTTCATCTTAGGAAAATCTAACACCAAGTAGCCAAAGGAATACAGTTTTATCCCCTATAAATAACATCTTAAAAAATGCGTTTTTATAATGGTTATCTCATATATCAAGTTTCGTACAGTTATATGCCCCAGACGTTGAGATATAGCCATCAATTATTGATGAAATTAGCAGCATAGCAGCGCCGCCTATTGACCAATAAGCATCCAAGTTGAGTCAGCATAATGTCTCATAATGGCCTTTTTACATATCAAGTTATGTTTGATGATACGCAATAGAATCCGAGATATAGCCTTCCATTAAATTGTGGAAATCGCTGTGAAGAAGCGCCACCTGTTAATCTGTTTACACCAAAAGTTGAGGGCAATACTTTTTATTAAGATGCATCTACATACAAATTTATGTGCAATTGTGTGCAGTAGTTTCTGAGATATAGCCATTCCTTAAATTGCGGAAATAGCTGTATAGTACGAAATCTGTTGGCCGATAAGCATTCAAATTGAATAAGCATAATATCTTATAATAGTCATCTCACTTATCAAGTTTTGTTTGATTATACGCAATAGGACCTGAGATATAGACTCCCTCGTAGTTTCAGAAATTGCTGTGTAGCAGCGCCACCTGTTGAGCGGTTTGCACCAAAAGTTGACAGGCACTAATTTTTGTTAAGATGCACCAACATACAACTTTATATGTAATTCTGAACAGTAGTTCCTGAGATATGCAAAATTTGTTTAAATTTTATTCATTGGTCCTTGAAATACAGCACCCACAAAATTCGTGATACTGACAAACATTTTCTAAAAACAGTCAAATCGTGTTCAGGACATCCCAAAACATGAAAATACATCGAAAAGTTTCACGAATCCAATACTTTTTCTATATATACATACAGAAGAAAGTGATAATAGCTTAAAAAGAAAGAAACCTCGATTTTAAACCTCGATTCTGATAACTGCTAATTTTTTCAGTGTCTTCGTCGCTTATGTCATGTCGGATCTCGGTCACCACTGCCTGCTGAAGCACCTTACCTGGGCAATCAATATTGAAATTTATTGGATGTTAATTGCTGCTATTATTCCGTGGTTTTCTATTAAACTCGCTTATAATACGGCTTAATTCCCTCTAGATTTCCATGACAGCATCACAAACAGGCGTGGGACGTAAGTGTTGTCAATCGCTATTAATTCGAAAATTTAGAAAGCACAATTTAAAAGTCTATTGTACAATGCCTTGTTAAACATGTTTAGATTAATAGCTACATAAGAATGAAAATTGTTCTTAAATATGTAGTTTTTTGTCTAAATTATACACAAAATCTTGAAAATTCGAACACGGAAAAAAAGAGAAAATCCCAGAATACTGATAATTCAACATTTAACTAAAAAGTTACCCTAAAATAATACTATTAGATAAGATTTATAAATACTGATTTTCAGCAAAATGACCCTTATCTATATAAATAAAGAGAAGTGTCTGTGTCTGTCTCCGCTCTGGTGCTCACACTAACGATCACAGAGCTATAAAACTTGTCATATGGGTACCTGGGACCCTGTAGCTGTGCACCTCATCGAGATTTTTTCGAATTTGAACTTTTTTTTTTTTTTTTTTTTTTTTTCAATTTTAAATATTGGCTTTTATGTTTCATCTTTCATGAATTTATTCTTCCATTGTAATCGTCTGCATTCTTAGCAACGGCTATTGCACAATTTATTACTTTCTCTTACCCATAGGGTCGAGAAAGTACTGTTTTAGGGTCAAATTTTCGAACGTGAGTTTTTGTTATACTTACAAGTTCTGAGGTCCCCTGAATACGAAAATCATGTTTTTAGCGAATGGTCTGTGTGTCTGTCTGTTATCAGCATATCTCAAGAACAAATAGTAGCAGAAATTCCAAACTCGGTATTCCAAATGTGTATCATATAGGGATTTTGCACTAAGCTTTCCGTTGAGATGAAGCCAATGGTTCGTGTACAGGAACACTCAAAAGTATTCAAATACATTACGTCTATAGGAGAAGTTGCAGGTAAGTAGAGTTTAACATCTATAGACTGCACTAAACAAAATGAAACGAATATATATTTTTTGTAATAGAGATAGTCAACTGGGAAAAAAAAATTGTGTATGTAGGAGCCTCATTGAAACCTCATTAAAACCTTTGGACAGCCCCTGCCTGCCTGGACGTGCCAAGCTTAACGGGTTGGATACTGTCCGCCGGAGCGAATAAATCGCCGGATCACTGCATGATAGCTGCCTACTGCCAGACAGTAATCTAGTCGCAACAGAGAATGAGCTGTGTCCGATGTGCTGTGTTCAGGCTTCTGGCTTCGATCGGGAGAGAGAACTGCTCTTCTGCTAGGCAACAATGTGACATCAAAAGACAGCTCTGGTAAGGCAGGGTTGCGACTTCTGCTTCTGGACACATTAAGCTCGACTGGCACACCACACCTCCAGATCGCACAAGGTAGAAAGCGCACAGACACGCTACCTGGGTGCTGAAATTTTTTGAAAATGTGCACAAATATCGGAGAGGCAAAGAGGAGGAACTGAATTTTTTTTTTTTTTTAATTTTGGACAGGGGGGAAGCGCTAGGGGAGCCAAGATGATAAGTTGTGCACTCAGAGTTACGCCGAAAAGAGGAGGCTTTGTTGGGGGGGGGGGAGGGGAGCTAAACACCAAAACAGCTGAACGACAGACGAAACTTCAGAAAAAAAAAAAAAAAAAAAAAAAAAAAAAAAAAAAAGGGAAACTGGAATTTTTAGATCTTGCCACTGGTGGGAGGAAAGAAAGCTTTTGTAGCGCATAGTCTAGAATTTTGAAGTGGCTGGGCGAGAGGGGGAATGGAACCATGCGCTAAAGGCCTAAAAGGAGAGGAAAGAGGAACCATCACAATTTTGATCCACCACGGGGGGATGGTGCCCCGCGTTGGTAGCCCGACGACTGCTTAGCGACCCCATCGAGCACTTGACGGTGCAACACATTTTTACGAGGACCAGACACCGCCACACCCTCGGGAAAATGGCAAAAGAAAAAAAAATGAATATTGAAGATTAAAGTAATTCTAATCTGTAAGGCTGTTAATATGAGATACTGAACATTTGTTGAAAAGTTAGTAACCCTCGAGGCTTCTGGGAGCAGCAAAAAGGCGAGAGGAACACAGAGGGGCCTGATGAAAGCTGGAACGAGATGGTTCTTAGATGGAATCAATCACTCCGTCAGTGGGCCGCACAGGGGAACCAAGGGATGAAAAAAGAAAAAAATGTAAATGGTAGATGGGAAGGATGAGCCACTCAAGCTTGGCCCCCGGTCACCTTACCCGCTTAAGGGTCCGGTTCAGGAATACCAAGGGGCTCAGAAAATAATAATAATAATAATAATAATAATAATATTAATTATAATAACATATAGTGAGGGGAGAGCCACTCAAGCTCGGCTACCGGTCACCTACCCATTTGAGGGTCCGGTTCAGGAGTACCAAGGGGCTCAAAAAAAAAAAAAAAAATGAGGGGGGGAGAGCCACTCAAGCTTGGCTCCCGGTCACCTTACCCATTTAAGTGTCCGGTTCAGGAGTACCAAGGGGCTCAAAAAAAAAAAAAATGATGAGGGGGGCGGAGAACCACTCAAGCTTGGCTCCCGGTCACCTTACCCACTCAAGGGTCCGTATGTAGGAGCCTCGCCTCTCCCCTGGGGGGAAAGTCCCCACTCGAGGAGGTAAATTTTCATGATGGGTATCTTTAAAAAGCGCTCGCCAATTCTTTTAAAACGAATGGTTGAACCATCGATCTGCGATAATTCAAAATAAAGTTATCGATTTTTTTTCATTTTTAACATTTCTTTTTTTTTTTTTTTATATATGTAATATTGAGAATAAATTAATAAATTCAACTTTTTTTGCATATTTAGTGTTATACTATTTCTCTAATATGGAAATCGTCTGCATTATCATGGAAGATATTTTTTTTAAATAATAATTTTTATAAATTATTTTTACTGAGTGAATTTGTATAAGAAAATATAGAAGAAAGTCGTGTGGTGGCCGCCACACACTAGTTATTTGTTGTTAGTAGATGTGCTTTACTAATGATATTTTACCATTTGCAAGAAAGCTATTCGGGAATTGAAATAAATTCCTCATAGAGATATGGTAAATAATGTATGTTTTAAGCTAAACATTCATCGCTTGTTTTTTGTATATTTACACATTTTGAGGCTTCCTGATTACCGTAGTCAAGTTTTTTAACGTTTGATCTTTGTCTGTGTCTTTTAGAGTAACTTAAAAACGAATAATTTTAGGAGATCCAAATGTTGTATTTTGAAGTTAATATGTTTGTTGCCGGAAAAGTTTGATCAATATTGATAAGTTTCGATGTATATGTTGCGTGTGAAAATTGTCTGTATAATTTTAAGTAAACTATTAATTTTAATAACAGAAAAAAATTCTATATAAATGTAGGTGCATAGCCCCCCCCCCCCCCACACACACACAGAACTAATTATCATATAAAACTCTTCCGAAGCTTAATTTGAATTGTTTAACATAGGTTTACATAATAGTACTCATTATCTTACCCCTTAATCTCCAACCTGTATTTATAGTATTAAATTTCAGGGTAAGAGAAAGTCGTGTGAGTGACACACCAGATTGTTTTAATTTATTATATATATTGAAAATAAAATGGCAATGCAGTAGAAGAGAAAATTAATTATATTAAATTTTTAATTTGAAAACTTATTTATAACAGTTTATGCATAATTTTTATAGTATAAGAACTTTTTATTTTTCACTTTTAAATATTATTCCTTTAAAAAAATATTTTTTTTTCTTTCTCTGTCTTTTTTCTTTTATTCATTCATTCTTTTATTTTTAATTTATAGTATTTATCGGGAAAAAAATGGTAGCATATCATAGAAACCATTAAACTGTTTTTTTATTAATTTAATTCCTTTTAAAAGAAAGTATACTTTTTATTTCATTTATTATATTGCTCGGAATGATATGATAATATAGTGGAAATAGAGAGAAATATAAAATACATGGTTCAAAAACTAAACTATTTAATAGATGTTGAGATACAGTCACCTTTAAATTCGTAGTTTTTTTTTTTTTTTTTTTTCTTTTTAATAATAGCAGATCCACCTGTCGTCGATAAATATCCAAAATGAAATATCCTGGAAAGCATTTCTGCAGGCAGTGGAAACCCGGACCCGCTGTAGTGCGGGTAGAGAAAAGGGGGCTGTAGGCAGCAGGTACCCGAAGCGAGGTTTAGAGCGATTTCAATACAATTTTTTTTATTTTTATTTATGATGGGATGAAAAAAATGAATACTAATCCAACTCTTTTGAAAATTCATTTAAATATATTGAGCAGCGAAGTGGGCGAAGCCTGAAAGCTTTATATAAAATGGAGAAATAACGCACGCATTTAAAATAAGAGACTAAAATTTTAATGCCTGTGTTCGCCTTAATTTAACACCTACAGTGCGATTATAATAGATCTATATTTCATTTCTTAAAAATAAATAAATAAATAGCATTATAGATGTTTATGTATTCTCTCTGTCTCTGTCTCTCTTTTAAATTTCCTAACAAGTTTGAAAAGTGTTAATGACTTCGGTTTGTCTCTCTGTGTCTGCATGTCTTTTTGTCCGCGTTCTAACTTTCGAAAATATTCATGAAATTTCTTGAACTGACATATATTATTTAATTTTACTATTGGATATTTCTTATTTAAAATGGTGTGAATACCTCTACTGGTTTGTCTACAGGGACACCTAAAAACATTCCAAAGCATTGTGTTCTATGAGAGGTATTTCTAAAAATCATATAATAATAATTTTACTTCTCACAAATCTTAATGAAACTGAAATATGTTATTCAAGTTTACCATCGGATGTTTCCTTGAAAAAAAAAAAAAAAAAAAATAAGAAGAAGAAGAAGAAAGAAAAAAAAATGGAGTACATACCACCGCTGATTTGTATACAAGAATTCCCGAAAGTATTCCAAAGCATTCCGTTCTATGAGAGGCATTTCTATACACCAAATTTTAATAACTTTACTTTTCACATATCGTAATAAAATTGAAGTGTACTATTCATATGTAAACAAAAATATTTTCAATTGAGTATAGTATGATCCGCATTAGATTTGTAGGGCCACACAAAAATATTCAGTTACATTATTCAGTTACATATTGTTAGAAAGTGACTGGAATTGCATTTCCGTTAAACATTAAGCGTGCTTAACCCTTTCTAACAATTTTTAAGTGTGAATATGATTCTAATTTGTATGTCTATCTATCTGACTGTCCATCTGTCCGTTCCGATATTCTATAAATATTCTGGAAATTTTTAAATAACGATATTCAGTTGTTCAAGTTCACTATGGAATGTTCCCTATTTAAAATGGTGTTAATAGGTCCTGTACATTGGTTTGTGTACAAAAACATCCCGCTCCCCCCCCCCCCCCCCAAAAAAAAAAAAAAAAAAAAAAAAAAAATGCATTGCGTTTTAAGACAGATTTTTATAAACCCCATTTAAATAACTTACTACTTTAAAAATCATAAAGAAATCAACATTTAATGCTAGTATACTAAAATAATGCTTTGTATACAATATGATATGGTTAACCTCGAGATTGTCAGGGCTGCAGAAAAATGTTCAGATCTATTAAAGATTGCAGTTAAAATCTGAAGACTGCATTTTCATTCGTGTTAAGCATTTTAAACATTTCCAACAATATTTAAGAGTGACTATGAATTCAGTCTTAATATGTATGCCTTTCAGTCCTTCTGTCTGTCTTGAAAGGAAGCAAACAAACAAACAAACAAAAAGATTACTGTGCATATTTATACGCAGTTAAATATCGTTTCTACATTTTTCATTTATTAGTCTTTTACGTTTTATATATCTATTTTGTACAGGTATAGTTAAAATTCTTTCCTATTGATTATAATACAAAATTGTTTGGTTTATACGATTCGAATATCGACTATAAATCTTTTTTTTCTCTTTTCTAGTATTAGAAAACTTTCTACCTAAGTCCTTATTTCTTCAGATATTAATTACCTTAAATTTTGTGAGAAATTTTATGATTATGTTTATTATTATTATTCTTTTTACGTCGCTCTAAGGAGAAAAAAAGCAAAAACTTTATTCGTAATGCTAAATTTAATACCCATAGAAAATCAATGATTCAGATATTTGTTTATTAAAGTTATTTTGCAATTAATGCCTATCTTTAATGTTTAATATTTATTAATAATATATTTTTATTCGTGTTCAAGTTAAGCAATCATAATTAGTACTTTTATTTTAAAATTTATTAACTATCTTTAATATAAATAATTAATTAAATAATTAATTCAAATAAAATAACACGTATATTTTGATTTTAAGTCTTTTTAAATATCGTTTTACGTCATTTCCTTGAAAAATGTATATGGTCTCAAACTAAAGAAACAACTCGTGTCTTTTACCCTTCATACAAATTCATGCATGTGGCAATTCTTATCTGTTGTCCTTTTTCTAAGAACGCACAACGCACCTGTAGTTTTAAAAGAAGAAAATAAAGGGACAATTTCTTCTCCGTTTAAAATCCTTTATCTCTTCACAGAGGAGGGCAAAAAAACTATTAATCCTCATCGATCACTTCAGGTTGTGAAATTTGGGAATACACCGAATACACGGTATTGGCTGGGGTAAGTGCTGCCTCTGGAATTAGATGCAGGAAGGGTATTACTCATAGACAAATAAGATGTGGAATAATAAGGAAGCCTCATAATCGTTTCTTTAACGCATTTCACATTTGGAAAACCATTAGTATCAACTACTCAGAATTGAGTGGGTAAACTGTTGCTAGAAAAATTTCGCAATCAGTCAAAAAAAAAAAAAATAAATAAATAAATAAATAAATAAATAAATAAAACGAAGGAACAAAGCCAAAGAATTCCGAGTAGAATAGGAAAAATATTTCGTATGTGCAGAACTTCCTTCGAAAGTTTCTAGTCAACTCGTTACACTGCACGTATCCAACCTGATATATTCAAAGAAATTTCTAATTGGAAGGACGTTTTTGGTGTTTGGGTATAAGGCCGATTGGCTGTACTAGGGTCCAAGGCCGGAAAGCGAATGCCTTATGTGGAGGTTTTTCTAAGGAGTCCTAGCCCGTATTTACACAAGTTTCGTAGAAAAACACGAAAGACTCCGAACGGATAGATCGACGAGTGCGACCTAGGATCGAACCCGGCACATCATGTCTACCAGCTATGAGCGCAGAACCGCTCAGCCGCTGGTGGGCTTCTAATTGGGATGAGAGCGACCAAATAAATGCACAAGAACTATAACTGGCCGGATATTGATAAAAAGTTACATAGATGCAATGCAAGATAAAGATTTACTAAAAATGCAAAATTGTTGAGAAAGTATGAAGTAAAAATCACAAGTAAAAAATAATAATAAAACACTGAATTTCATTTATAAAATTTTAGAGGAAAATGTAAAGCATCGTGAAATATACAGTGACCATTTTTTTCTTTTTACACGCACGCAAGATGAGAAGACATTAATAATAATAATAATAATAGAAATTCACTAGGGTTTAATTAAAAATATGCCTAAAATTTATAGAAAATAGGGTTTTATTTTTAGACAAAACTTAACTCGAATTTTTTTATTTAATTGAGAAATGAAGTTATCTAAATATATAATCTGGAGCAATAGGAGAAAATATTGCACAGGATGGGAGGTGGGAGGATTTTTCATTTAATCTAATGCAACAAAACTTTTCTGAAAAAAAAAAAAAAAAAAAAAAAAAAAAAAGATATATATATATATATATATATCTGTAATATGTATTTGAAAAAAAAAAGTTTCAATTATAAAATATACTTTGAATATCCCTCCTCTCAGATTTTTTTTTTTTTTTTTCTCCGCTTTATTCGAATGTCGATATATGATTGTATAAAATATATTTTTCTAACAAATCAAAAACCTTATAAAACCAAAACGAAAGATTTTTTTTTTTTTTTTTTTTTTTTGCTTTTAAATATTAATCAATCGTAATAAAAATAACTAAGTATTAACAAATATTAACATATCTTCAAAATCGCAGAAAAAATTAGAATTTCTATATAGTTCAGCAACTTCTTTTTTTCTCTATATATTAGTTTAATAACAAATATTCTAATTTGTAGAGTTGCCTGAAAGATACACCCGTAACAATATGGTTGCCGTGTTTGAAAAATGAATATACCTTCATTTAATTCTTTCAATCAGATTTTTAAAAAAAAGTCAAAACGTACATGTTTATAATTATTCATACTTCTAAATAGTGTTTCATTATCTAATTCTAGTATTGATTTTTTGCAAGCACAAGGAATTAAATATATGTTTAGTTTAACAATAATGATTCTCTGAGTTGTGTAGAAAATAATAATCAAAAATTTTGTTTAGTTTTCATAAATTTTTATGTATCTATACTTTGAAATCAAAAGTAAATCATATGTAACTTGCACAATAAATTAATAAAAAATATATATATGGCTCCTGTCAGTAGCTGAGATGTTCTCCTCAAGAAGCTGGTAGATAGGATATGTCGGGTTCAGACCTAGATCAGGTTCATCGGCCTAGACGTTTAGGTTTTCCAGTGTTTTTTTTTTTTTTTTTTTTTTTCAAAATTCGCATGATTGCCATTTCTTTAACTTCTTAAATTTCAGAAAATGATCTAATTAAAATATTGTTGATATAGTATATTTTAAATTAGTCTTTAATGCTTTCCATTTTTTTTTTTTCAAGAAGCAAAAGTTTTAATTAAAGAAAGTTTTATTTACTGTGTTGTATCTATTTAAAATTTCAATCAGTTCATTCCTAAAATCAAATAAATCAAATACAATGACTGAAGGTTCATGTCAGTAATTCATTATTCTAACTCCGGAGCAGAAACGGGAGTACAATCAATAAACTCTTATCTTTTATGCAGATCAAAAGGTGTTGTGAGTTGTGTAGTGTTTCTGCTAAAAATGTTTGGTCAAGTGAAAGGATGAAACACATCGAAACTTGAAAGAGTAATCGCTGCTCATCGTTAGCCACCATAGTCAGTATTCATCTAAAAAAGAAACAGATGGGGTCTGCATCTCATTTGGTGCTTTGCTTATCTCGCAAGCAGTGAGCCCAATCTAATCTGTGCAATGTCCATTGGCCGCTGTCCATGGGGATGAGGGTAAAATATATGTAATTACCAAAATTCTCATTTAGGAACATGGTTAACAAACGCAAACGCTAAACATTACTTTTTACATTCAGATTGTATATTTTGATAAATGAAAAGAAGAAAATTATCAATGATGAAATTATCAATGATTTTGCAATAAAAAAAGCAAGAAAGATCCATTTCTAAAAAAAAAAAAAAAAAAAAAAAAAAAAAAAAAAAAATACTATAACGTTTTTTTTTTTTTTTTCTTATATATATGTGTGTGTGCATACAATATTTTTGAAACTTTCGGTATACATGTGTATTCAGATTCAGAAGATACACTAAGCGACAAAAAAAAAAAAAAAAAAAAAAAAAAAAAAAAGCCGCACTGCAGAAAAAATGAAGTATACCTTTTTTATTTGCAATAACTTTAAAATAAAAGGTTGAAAGAAATAAAACTATCATGTTTGCATAATATCAAAGGTACGAAATTATAGCTGTCTACATTTTCGATTTAATAATTCGCTTTATTACACTCTACGAAATACTTTTTAAAGATCTGCATAAAATTTTCTTTTTGAACATAATGCAATAACCATACACTTTGTATTCTATTATTATTTATTATATGAAATAAACAAGTTATATTTTTATATATGAAATAAAATAATTTATTTGTTAGATCTAAGCAATTTTTTGTTAAAAATACGTATTCTGCATTGGGTGGTTAATTCCACCTTTATATGGAACTACTGCTTTAATGCGCAATGGCATAGTTTTATACAGTATTTTAATATAAATTTCAGAAATTTCACTGTGCCAAATATCACAAATAATTTTTTCTAGTTCTGCCAGAGCTGTAGGCTGCAAATTTCGAATTCTCTCCCCTCTCCCCTGCCTTTTTATAGACAAAACATTTCGAGGGGATTCTGAATTTTGTATTCTAGTATTCTTAGAATCTAGGTTTTTGCTTCACCTGTGAGATTTCTGTATTTTACTTCCTTTCTTGTTCCTACTTTTATTTTAACGTATCTGAACCTAAATATTTTAAGCAACACCATTCATACTAATAGTGTGCATGAACTGGATGTTCAAATTTACAGTTTTGTAAGGATGTAATAATAATAATATATAAACTGAAAATCGTATTTGGAAAAGCATAAAATTGTTTTAATTTTTCTTAGAAATGTTTATTGCAATAACTGTGAATATTTTAATAAGAAGAAATTTAAAAGGAAAAAAAAAAAAAGAGTATTTTAATAATTTCTTTTTTAGATATATAAATTAAGGATAATCAGAAAAATTTCATTCTTTTGATAATCATTTTGCATGAAAATAATTACAAAATAATTTTAGTTTGTCAAAATCCTGTAAAACTAAAAAAATTTCGAAATATGCTGAAATTATTTCTGTTCACTGTTTTAATGATGGTGTAAGCGTCAGACCTAAAGCCAGTTGACTAGGCTTGGACTGTATGGTGTGGTTTTAGCCCATATTTAAGCAAGTTAATAAAACAAAATGGAAAATCTTGAACAGCTAGGTCAAAGTGCGGCCTAGGATCAAACCCGGCACTTCCCGTCTACCAGTTTCGCCATTAGGACTACTAGTTCATTAGGACTGCTGTATTAGGAATATTTCGAGGTCTAATAAAAAAGATATTCTATGATATTCTTTGTGGAATTTAACTTAGAGTGAAAAAAGATGTTATTATTTTCAGTATTATAGGTGCTCAGGGCGATGGATAGGTAATTTTAACAATTTGAATCAAATAAACGCACCACGGACACTGTATAGCAAGGTGCATTATCATCTGGAAATGCTGTTTGTGGAAATGTCCAAGATACCTCCAAAATAGTCGGTCAGGCACCACTTTTATAAAGACTGTGTTTTATATCGAGTTAATTGATCCTTTGAGCATAAAAATTTGCCCGACTGTTTGAAAAGTTATGCACCTCCGTATCATAATGTACGGAAAATGTGTCACTGTTTTAAAAGTGCGATTTTCATTAAGTCGGTCAAATTTTCGTTGTCAGATCTGCTTGTTTTCTTTAACTCGAAATAAGTTAAACTTGACTCATCAGAGAGAAACAGTTCAGCCCAATAATTAACTAACCATTTTTTAATTTTTTTAGTCTTCTGAGGTCTTGCTTTCCCAATTCTCTTCACTAAGAATGGAATTTTTTCAAATTTTCTGCCATTTAAATGTGATTTGTTTAATAGTTGCTACACTGTAGTTAAAGAAATTATGCTGCTAAACACTTTTTCTGAGTCTCTTTTATGTTCTAAATGTTCTACAAACCGATTTTATAAGGAATAGCTTTTTAACTTATTGTCATCTCGCTTGGATGAGCAACATGGCCGCTTAAAACCAAATTTCCGGTTGAAACGGCTAAAAAATGTTATATCTTGTTAAAAACCCTTTTACCAATATTTCGTTAACATTTAATTAATTTGCCATCTCACGTATTAAAATATTTTTTGATTTTCCTTCAAAAATTATTCCTTTTTGTGGCATCGTTAACTGTCTTATTCTTACCATTTTCGAAATAATGTCTAAAATTACAATTTTCCTGACAATTGCATTTTGTTTTTAACACTGGACTCAAAGCTAAAGTGTATGTGGAGGACGACATAATAAAATCTGTTCGAAAATTTGCATTTTAAACGATAAAATTGGCGGTTGTAGAAGGCGAAAAGAAAAATATCCAAGTGCGGCTTTTTTTTTTTTTTTTTTTTGTCGCTTAGTGTACATGAATAGTTTCCAAACCGTGGCCCTCAGCATTTAAAAGTAGCATCATTTCAACGACGAAAAAAACTTTGGAACTAGGTTATTATACATAATCTCTTCAAGCACAATACAAATAAAAAGTTATTATTTTTCAGTTTTCTAGAATCGTATTCAAAAAGGCTGGAATCTGTACTCTACAAGAGCATTCTGATAATATACCATTTTTCTTAGGTTGATAAATCATCTTTCTGGGATCAAAATTTACTCACTTAAAAGAACTACTCACTGCTTAAGAAATACAAAAAACATAATTATATATATATACTTCTTTTTTCTTTTTTTCTAATTTTTAATATGTATATTTAATAATAATAAAAAAAACTTATAATAATAGCCCAAGTCATTATGCCTTTACTTTTGTTTGTTTAAAAAATTACTATTTTAAATCTTGTTAATCACAGAAAATAAAGTATTAAAAAAAAAAAAAAAAAAAAAAAAAAAATGGCAGAAAAGAAATTATCAGAAAACTTTCAGCCTATTACTGTCGGCAGCAAAATTATTCGAGCGCTAGCAATAATTCTTATATAAAAAGTACACTTAGTACTGCTTTATTAAATAAATCCTTGTCGAGTCATGTTTTTAGGCAGTCTAAGAACATTATTCAACAAGGATTTATTTAATAAAACAGTATTAAGCGTACTTTTTTCATATAGGAATTGTTGCTAGCGCTCGAATAATTTTGCTGCCAATAGTATATACTTTTATGAATCTACTCAGCTCGCTCGGTAATTATTAATGTTCACTTAATTCAAAAGTTAATTTTTTAAATATTGAATTATAGACCAAACAGATTTTCAGGGGATAGCTTATTAAATACATAAAATTCAAGGTTGTCAAAAAGAAAAGCAGAATTTTTAAATGAAATTTTTAGATTAAATTTCATTTTTTCAAATATATTACATTTATATTTCAATCATGATATCTTTATTTTAAAATTTTATATTTAACTTTAAAGTGCAATAGATAGTACATATATCAATCACTGATTGATCACAAGTCTTTTTTTGTAAATTAATTATATTGAGAATGAAATGCAAAGCAATTGTATGTTTTTGTCAGCCTTCTTATTTAATCAAATTTCATTACATAAATGTATAGTTCGATAATGTACTACCTATTGTATCACTGTATTTCATTGGAGCTATTTGAAATACCACAGTACCCAAAAATTTAAACCATTTTTCGATTGCAATTTAAGAAGTGATTATGTGTAGGGGGGGGGGCTTACTTTCATTTGCCCAGGGGCCCGTAATTCTTGTCACCGGCCCTACTCATAGACGAAGGCGATCGGAAAAATGAAAGATTACATAAATCACGTATGATGTTGCCTGGCACAGTAAAGAATGTGAAGCAGGGGCGTCGACTTTAAAATATGCTGTCGGTGCTCTGCTCAGGAACAAAGCTTGAGCGGGGGATGTACAGTCCCCTCCCCACCAATGTTTTTAAAAATATGGCGGCATATGAGATTTCTTTTCTATGTGCTGTTTTGCACCTGAAAGAGGTGGATCATAATTTTGTTAATAATGTTATCTGTGAAAAACGCATTCATGTAACACTGGCCTTCTCTGTAGACCAGCTGATTCACCGGCTAAGAAAAAATGTTGCATTAAAGAGTATGACTGTAGCAAATTCTCGCTCTGTGAGGGGCTGCGGCGCCTTCTTCCTGCTTCAGACACTTACAACAGCCTTTTTGCTTACCGTACAAACTACAAAGTACCCTTGAAAATTCTGACCGTATTTACGATTTAAAAAAGAAAAGGAAAAAAAAAAAAAATCTGACCATAACAAATTCACGTACGGTTCAAATGGCAATTTTCCCGGTCTCAGACACTTACAACAGCATATTTATTTATGCATAGATTTTTGAAATTTCTAATATTGGCGAATTACTGCAATGTAGCGACTGCGGCGCCCTTCTCCCTTTTCAGACACCTACAACTGTTTCGAAAGTAAAAAGGGGATCTTTCTAAGTAGTCTAAGCTCGTATGTATACGTGTTTTAGAGAAAACCATGGAAAACCCCAAATGACTAGATCGGTGAGTGCTATCTGGGATCGAACCCGGCGCTTCTCGGTGAATTTTAAAAAGCCAAATTGCTTTGTGCCACTGTGAAAATCCGCTCTGTAAAATGTAGTTATGGAAAATTTTAATGAATGGCAATAAATTTCTTTCAGCTGTATCTTTAAATACTTGACAAAACACTTTATCCTAATTTCATTATAAGAAATCCAAGAAAATGTATTTTCCCTTTTACTTTGAAATTCCCTTTTGGAGGATCCTTTTTTGAACCCTGTTTCAGGTTGAATATTCGATTCATTTGGCTTTGAATAAGAATTATTTTTATTCGGTGATGTTGATAATCTTATTAAAAAAAAAAAAAAAAAAAGAAAAAGAAAGAAAGAAAGAAATTTATCCATCTTTTTAAAGCATGTAAGAATAAATTAGTATGATATTTAGGATGTTAAGCACTGTTAAATAACCTACTGATTGTATGACTGATTCTAAACTATAAAAGAAAATCTGAAAGTCGATATTTTCTAAATTAATCTGTTTAGTCTGACATTTCCATTATTCCTAGCCAAACAGAAAAAAGCCAATTAGAATTCTTTAAATAATCCTCATTGTGATTCCCTATCGTTAATAACATTGAAAGTCCTCCTATCCTTCTGAAATTGGCGACAGGACTTCGCTTTCTACTTTATGGTAAAACCAGATGTTTACAACACATGTTTACTATTCATTTAAACGTATATTGCCTGTAAAGAATAGTTACCTTGAAAAGTTAACTGAAAAGGGGAAAAATACAAAGAGAAAGAGTGATTAAAAAATAAATCGCAAGTGTGCCTTCCGCTTTAAGCTGGTGTTATAATTTCTTTAACATAACTAAATAAATTATTTGAAGGAGAAAGCTAAAATATTTAATAGGTTATATTTAATAGCATTATTTAAATATTGATTTTAAAATTCGTATTGTAACTTTTAGAAAGTTAAAATTTACGATACTTATTCTTAAACTTTAAAGTGTAATTTTTATATCAGCACCATAAGATTATAATTTTAAAAGATGTGAAAGAAAACCTAAATTAAACATTAGAAAAACAAAATTTTAAATATTATACTTCAAGACATTTTCATTGAATTTTAATGCATAGAGGAATTTTAACCATATATATTCCTTTAAAAATTGTTGGTAATATTAATAATTTTGTTATCTCCGATTTTTACACTTATTGTCATGGCAAACCTTGGGATTTCATTTTTAATATATGAAGTATACTTAAATTTTGTATATTGAAATTTCATGAAATTTATCCCTCCTCCCTCCAACCAAAAGAGAATTGGTTAAAGCAAAGGGTTTTAAACCGATTAAGGGCAATGCGAAATATTCAAACAAGGGTGTTTTAAACTTTATGCCGTGAAAAGATTTTAGTTGCACATCATTCGTCAAATTTTGACGGGTATTAACTAGTAACAATCAAAACTATTATGACGTTAGTTTTATATTTAAAAAAATAATAAAAAATAAATAAAAAATAAATCATGTTGTAAGTTTCATTTTTCAATACTTTTTATTCGCATGAGTAAAAAAATATTTCTTTTTATGTAAAAAATAAATGAATAAATAAATAAACATTAAGTAAAAATCGTCAACATTCAATTTTATTATCATCAGCTTGAAAATTTAATTTAAATAAATAATATTTAAGAAAAAAAAAAAGAGAAAAATTGCATGAAATTTAATTTTTTAAAAGTTCTAATAGGAATATCGAAAATATATGTTGCAAATATGCACAAATTTCTTTTTATAGAAGAGAATTTCTAAACTAAACGTGCCATAGTTTGTACTGTACGTCAAACACAGACAGGCAAATTATTTCTTCTATTAATATAGTACCTTTTCGAAATTTGAAATTTAGCACTGAAATAGCTCAAACATTCCGCGCCAATGGCTTTACTTACGCAATAGAGATATTCATCTTAGTACATCGCGAAAATGGGAAAAAAAAAGTTATAAATAGCAATAGAAATAAACACAAGAATTAACATATAAATAAGTAAAATGTCGTCATGGAAATGTCAGTAAAATGTCGTTCCTTTAGCAATGCTGTATCTTATCTATTTACCTACACATTAATGTTTAATTCATATAATTTAAATTTTTCTACATTTCGAAAGTCCTTCTTTTTAGGAATTTTTCTGTAGAATATGCCTAAAAAAGTCACAATTTTATAAACAGTTATTAATATTGCCTCACAAACACATAAACTAATATACTATTTGTTGATTTTTTTCTATATCAATCCATTTTTAGCTAAAATTTGTTCATCCGTGCGAAGCCGGACGGGTCCGCTAGTAATTATGAATTCATTTATGTAATACATAAAAATCTATTAATAATTGCATTAAATCAAATATGATTCAAAAATTAGTTTATATTTTCTTAAGTATTGTAATTACCGTTTTTTAATTAGTAAACAACATAATTTTAAATTAACATCATCGTAACAGTATTTTATTAAGATTGTTAATGAATTTATTCAACATTACAGTGAAATAATTTTTTGAGCGACCATAAAACTAGTTTAGTTCGCTCTTACATTTGCTCTGTATAATGAATTTGAAATGAATATGAAAGGTTATATGAAACATTTATTAAGTTTTCATTCATATTGCTCTAAGTGCTATCATCTCTCTATGTTTAAAAAAAATTCCATATGTGATTGTTTGTTGAATAGCTCTTATTTTTCTTCCTGGTTTTGATCAT
The DNA here is from genome assembly GCA_963930645.1 of Salticus scenicus. NCBI lineage: Eukaryota > Metazoa > Arthropoda > Arachnida > Araneae > Salticidae > Salticus > Salticus scenicus. The sequence goes on along the minus strand of OZ005654.1, from coordinate 89,146,603 downwards.
TTTAATGACGAATTATTATACATTAAGTAACTAAGCTACTTAATATGTAAGTTACATTGTTTGTAAGTTTAATTTGTTGTAAGAATACAAATTTCCTATATAGCACAAAATAATAATAATGATAGTAATAATAATTGTCTAAGATTTAAGTGTTTAAGGAATATCATGAATATTTTTCTTTTTTCTGAAGTATCTCAAAGTATTGAAAATAATTAAATGAAATGAAATGAAATATGAGAGAAATTAAAATACAAATTACAAATCAATGATGAAGATTGTGATATATATTTTATACAGATGTAACTTTCCCTCTAACTTTCCATACACACCGTAGGACCTATTTCTTATAATAGCTAATTCCTATCTGTTTCTTATTTTTCAAGTTTAGCTATGTAACAAATTTCATCTTTAATTCAATAATAAACTATAATATAAATTGTTGAGAGTTTTAATATAAAAATACATAATAACAAGATAGATTTTAATATAAAATGTTATTCATTAAAAAAAAAAAAAAAAAAAAAAAAAAAAAACAGTTGATTTTAAAGAAGAAGAAAAAACTGGGCAATTTTTACCGTTAGTATAATTTTGTGTCCCTCAGAAATTTTGTGCGCGCCAAGGAATAAGTCTTGGGTTTCCATGCGATAGCCTTGGGTTCCTGAGCCCCGTTGGCTGTGCATTTTAGTTAAAATAATTTAAAAAAAATTAAAGCAAATGCATTGTTTACTTGTATGTTAATGTTGGCATATAGCATTAATTTTGTTCTAAAGAAAAGGTTGTTGATATTGTACATTTATAATTACATAATTAATAAATATTTTTCGAATTTGAGTGGGAAAAACAAAATTTCCTGAGCAGTTTAATAAATTGCTTAATTAGAATGTTTGCTCAAACTGTTTGTTAAATATTTATTGAATTCTATCTTGTGCTAAAATTTTCTACAAATCCTAGATATTTTCGAGGAAAAAAAAACAGTTTTAAATGCAATATTTTTTCAAAAATTCACGTTTATTTTATCGACGTTTATTCTACGTTTATCGACGTTTATTTTATTCGACGTTTATTTTATCAAAATAAAATCACGTTCCAGATTTTTTTTTTGGAGTGGTCGTACCTCACACCGTTTGGGAGGCCTCTTGCTTATTATTATATGTAATATATATGTATGTATATATATATATTATAAAAAGTGACCTTCCAATTTGTTAGAAAAGCAAATTTTTTGATCAGTACATTTTGCCTGTTTTAACTTATACTTCAAAAACTTGGTCTTTAACATGTAAAGCTATACAAAAATTTCAAATAAACCAGAGAAGCATAGAGAGATGCATGTTAGGATTCACTCGAAGAGACAAAAAGAGAAACACTTGAATTAGGAAACAAACAAAAGTTGTTGATGATATTTCTAGAGTCAAGAAGTTAAAATGGAGCTACGTTGGGTATCTTGCGAGAAGAAATGATGATAGATGGATCACCAAAGTTTTATTTTGGATGCCGAGAGATAAGAAAAGACCGAGGAAGAGACACTGTGTCGTTGGAGAGCTCGTTTAGAACGAGCAGAATGGAGAGGAACTACAGAAAATAGGGCAGTTTGGAATCACCTAAGAGAAGCCTTCATATTGCAGTAGATGATAAAGGCTGAAATTGATGTTTGATGATGATATAACGACGGAATAAATAATGTAACATATAATTGCTTCATTTGAATTTCAATAGCATTCATCACCATGCATTCTCAATTTCAATGTAGTTTAATCAAATAAAACTGCAAAATGAATTTCAACTATTCGAAATATATACATACATTATTCTTAATTTAAACTCGTGTTTTATATTAAAAAAAAAAAAAAAAAAAAAAAAAAAAATCAAAAAAAGATGTATATGGTATTATTTGTTAGTTTTAAATTGCGAAAAAAATGTTTCCCACAAATTTAATTTCAGCCTATATCTATTAAACAGTTAAAAAATTTACTTTTGAGTACTGCATCCTTTTGGCAAAATTTTATTAAATCTCGTTCGCTTTAGTAAAATATAGATAATCAAAAAATTTTGTTTATTCTTTTGTTTTTTAATAAGCTATGGCTTGTTAATACTTTGCTTTCAGAAAGTGCGAAAATTATAAAAATTCAAGTACCACATTTTTTTTTTTTTTTTTTTTTTTATAAATCTCATTTGCTTAAGTGTCTTTCGGACTTCTGTGTTTCTTGCTACGTCATCAGTATTTCTGGTTCCACTCTTTCGAATTTGATGACCAAGCCCTCATCATACTCTCCAGCTTTGCTTTTAGCCCCTGCTTACTACAGTTCTGTATTCGCTACTTCCTGGCTTGTAGGTGCGGTGTGTTGTACATTACGTCCTAGGTTGCCGATGTATAATAAGTCTTCATTTGGCGGTATTGTCTTCATTTGTCTTCATTTATGTCCTTGTTTGCATGTGTGTATTGTGTCCTTACTTGGGGGTGTGTAATGGATCTTAATTTGCCGGTGTGTATCTCGTCTTCATTTGCCTGTGTGTAAAAGGTCTTGATTTGCCGGTGTATAAAAGGTCTTCATTTGCCTGTGTGTAAAAGGTCTTCATTTGCCGGTGTGTATCACGTATTCATTTGCCTGTGTGTAAAAGGTCTTGATTTGCCGGTGTGTATCACATCTTCAATTGCCTGTGTGTAAAAGGTCTTGATTTGTCGGTGTGTATCACGTCCTCATTTGCCTGTGTGTAAAAGGTCTTAACTTGCCGGTGTGTATTAGGTCCTAAAAGGGCGGCGTGTATGATTTTTCTTTTATGCTGTATTTATCAGAATATAATCCGTGTATTAATTTTATGCATGTCACCATATTTTTAATTTACCAATTTCGTTTTTTCTCAAAGCTAGATAAAATAAATAGTTTTACAGTTAAAATATGTAGTTATCTGCACAATTATGCAATGCTATATAAATAACTGAGCTGCCCTTTATGCGTCCGTAAAATTATTTATTTTTGACATTTCAGGTGTAAAAAAAATATATATATATTATTCTGGATATTAGACACTAAATCCTTTTTATGGTATCAAATAATTGATTTTACTTTATTACACACTAGCCGCTTTTAGTAAACAACTGTTTCGCTACATATGTAACTTATGGCAGTGTAAGTCTCTTACTCGAGAGTTTTGTAGTGCCATAACCACTAATCGAGTGTATTGCTTTAATGAACTGCAATATTGACAAACATTATCAGGCTTTTGGTGTGCCGTAAAAAATACTGACTCTAATGACAAACTCCTGTTCATAAATGTCCGTGGTGTTTTCTTTCTTTGACAGACATTACCAGACTGTTCACGTATCTTGAAAAAACCCACCGTTTATATTTCTACTTGCTAATCTTTCCAATCTGATGTATTGCATTAAGCTCCCGGGTCACTTACATAACTTAATTAAAATCATTATAGTAAAATATTAAATAATTTAACATCGCTAAAATTTCCGTTCTACATAACATTTAAAAGTAAAAAACCTCTCCCCCTCACCCCATCCCCCTCAAAAAAAAAAAAAAAAAAAAAAAAAAAAAAAAATCCCCCCCCTTTTTTTTTTATGACGTAAGTTTTCACCAACCCTAGGAAACAAAGTTCGAAAACAATATACAAAAATACCGTACTTATAAAAATATTATATAAACGTAAATTATTATTATATATAAACGTAAATTATTATATATATAAACGTAAATTATTTATTATTGCTAAAATTTCATTTCGATATATAGTATAAAAATAAATTCAAACAAATGCCTTTTTTTTTTTTCCTTTCTTTTTATTTTAATGATGAAAATTTTACAAAATATTCCATTTTCACAGGTAAGTATAAAGAAAATTACAGAGTATATGCATCATAATTTATTTAATATAGTTATAATAGTTGTAAAATACCTAAGGCACCCATAAATTTATAGTCCATTATAAATTCATATTTTGACCTCTAGGGCTGCTGTGAAGCACGTTAAAATAGCCTCAAAACCATTCAACCATTTAAATGCACAATATATTCTAGTCTAACATAAATCCTTTCATAACAAGAATTTTTCGCCGTAAGAGATGCTGCAATTCTTTTCTTTTTCTTTTTTCCTCTCTCTCTCTCTCTCTCTCTCTTTTTTTTTTTTTTTTTTTTTTTTTTAACATAACAAAACACTAATATCACTTCATAAAATGGTTATAAATAATTACGTCTAATAAACATTATTTATTCATATAAATTAATTATTAAATACAGTTGATAATTTTCTTCCTAAAATAAAATATTGTAATAATTATTGATTAAAAATATTTAAAAGGTATTAAATCTAGCTGTTAAATAACTATTGCACATAAAACCTACAAAATGTGTACAGTAAGTATCATGAAAAAATCATATGTCAGCACTACGGATAATATAAATATTAAATAAGTATTAACAAATTCATCTAACCAGACTACATTCTTTAATAAACAAAGTTAAACTTTGCATGTAAAAATTAAATGCTAAACTAAGTATAATAAATGCATTTATAAAATCATTTTTAGGCAAATTCTATTATTCCTTTTATGTTGAGATTACTTTTTTAAAGAAAGCATAATAGCCCCAAACTAAGTAGGTTTAAAAAACTACTTTACTATTAACGTGGGGAAAAAAGTACAGTTTACTACAACGTAGTAAATAGTAATTATTTGCCCCTCCTTCTAAACAGGTTTCCCATCTGTTCATTCATCAATCGCCTGATATGTATTTTTACCGACAAAACGAGGACCTGAGATTTTCTACTATACACACTTCTTCCTACCTTCCTTCTCCGACACACAATCTAGATACACACTTTGCTTTAAAATACCTCCAAATGAAGACTTCCTAAATTTTTTATTCTGTTAATGTCCAGATACTAAAAATCCATTATTAAATAGTATAAGATGCGAATCTTAAATTTTGGCAACTGAGGACGTCCCCATTTGCGTGTGTGTCCCGAGTTTGAAGGTGTGTATACACACGCAAGTCCCCGATTCGCACCCCTTGCCAACACACACACACACACACACACACACACACACAGGTTGGCAAGACGTGCAAACTGAGGACTATGTGTATACACCGCCAATCGGGGACTTCGTAAATAATTGACTTAAAAGCATATTTTTGATAAATAACTATTAATAAAACTCATTCAATTATGAATCAGCTTTGATTTTTCTTAAAATTCCAAAATTTCTCAATATTTCTCAATATGTATTTTTACCGTCTAAATGGGGACCTCGATACACCGCAACACACACAGTGAACTTGATACACACAATCAACTGGGGACTTTGTAATTTTACAATCAAATGAGGACATTGACTATGTTGATACACACAATCAAATGAGGACATGAAGTTTTTTTTTTTTTTTTTATGTTATGGTACAATTCACATTATACAGGTTGCACATAGTTTAAGAAAATATTTTACAATAATAATAACGCTCAGACTTGCTAAGTGACTCTGTGACGATGCACGATGGCGAATTAAACGCCGCATAAAGTTTCCGGGAAAAAGAAATTTGTTAAATGTATTGTAATGAAAGTATTTGTAATTATGTGAATAGTTTTTGTAATACAAGTGAATAGTTTTACTAGTATTTTAATGAGTTTCAAAGTGGCTTCTGGTGATCAAAATACCACTTTATAATTTATTATGAATAAATGAAATTTCGTACACAATATTAAGTATATTGTATTGTAAGCCTGTTGATATTGTATAATTTGAAGCTGAGATTTCTTTGATGTTAAGACATTGCCTCCTAAACTAGATGCCTTCCGCGTGGCTCGGAAACTTGGCAAGAGTTCAAACGGTAAACAGCGCCACCTGGTGCAGATTGCGCAACTTTTTTATTCAACTGTCACCAATAATTTTCGTAAGTGATATATGATATATATAATCGACGTTTCTTCGATTCTATTCGCCTTTTATGTATATTAAATCACACTTTAAAAATTTTTGGTGGCTGTTGAATAAAAAAAGTCGCGCAATCTGTACCAGGTGGCGCTGCCTACCACAAAGTTTCCGAGCCACGCGGAAGGCATCTAGTTTAGAAGGCTATGGCCTATGGTTAAGATAATTTACAGCGCCCCCTAATGGGAAAAATGTATTAACAGTGTTGTATTGGAAGGGTTTGTTTGAGATTAGAATATATTGCTTGTTTAAGTGAGTGTATGATTTTCATCATATTTTAGAGTGTGTTACAGCTTCTCTGGTGGTCAAAATACGAATTTATATTCTATTATAAATATTATTTCGCACACATGATTAAGTATGTTCATCACATGATGGGAAATTAGGATTTTATTGTGATAAAATGCTTACAGTGCCTCATAACATCAAGAATCTTAACTGAATGTGTTGTAATGAAAGAATTTGAGTGAGATTAAGATACATTATGTGTTTAAGTGATTGAATAGTTTTAAAAATAATTTAAAAGTGTTTCGCAGTGCTTCCTGTTGGTAAAAAAAGCAGGTAAGAAAATTGTGCTAATACAAACTGACATTCAAGAACATAATGCAGATTGGTAAACCAACTCATAATATACATCGACAAGCTGAGACGAATACATAGCGGCAAGTTAAGACATAATACACACTGGCAAGCTAGGACATAATACAAACCGACAAACAACGGCATAATACACACGTGCTGAGATAGGACGTAATACACACTGACAAACGAGGACATAATACACACCTGCAAGCGAAAACTTAATACACAACGGCAATTGAAGACCTTTTACACACAGGCAAATGAGGACATGATACACACCGGCAAGTCAAGACCTTTTACACGCAGGCAAATGAGGACGTGATACACACCGGCAAGTCAAGACCTTTTACACGCAGGCAAATGAGGACGTGATACACACCGGCAAGTCAAGACCTTTTACATACAGGCAAATGAGGACGCGATACACACCGGCAAGTCAAGACCTTTTGCACACAGGCAAATGAAGACGTGATACACACCGACAAATCAAGACCTATTACACACAGGCAAATGAAGATACGCACCGGCAAGTCAAGACCTTTTGCACACAGGCAAATGAAGACGTGACACACACCGGCAAATGAAGGCGTGATACATACAGGCAAATTAAGACGTGATACACACCGGAAAGTCAAGACCTTTTACACACAGGCAAACAGAGACGTAATACACATCAACTATTTAGGATGTAATGCTCGCCACCAAGCGAGGAAATAATGTACACCTGTAAGGCAGTACTTAATGAACTATAGCCATAACTAGCCGACTAACAGATGGTTCAACAGGTTTTAGCTTCCATGAAGAATAAAAATACTTTTATTAATATGAATAAAAGTCATTGTATATATGATTGTATGTCTTTCATCTCCTAAACCCCTGAACCGATTTCAACCAAACTTGACACAATCAGTGCTTATCACAATGTTCGAAGCACTGCGGGTGTTTAAAAATTTTAGTGCACGCACAATGGGAGGGGGTGAGAAAAAACTCGCTGGAAAACCACACTTTTGTATGTTTCCTATAGTAATAATGTATCTAGAAACTTCAAATTTGATATTACCTCTGATTTATAATTTTTTCTAAGTGGATGTTTCTAAAAATTCGAAATTAGAAAAGATGTAATGATTAGTTAACGTTCTAAAACTACGTTTTTATAAAAAATGTTCCGAACAGTGGGAAGCAAGGGAAGATTTCTTCATTACAAGCATTCCTTCGGTGCGCAAATTTACACGATATTTTAAACGCCTTCTAAATCAGTTTATTTTCGAAACTAAAAAGAATAATTCTCTATATTTTCTTGACGTTTTGATTTCTATATAAAATGATTAGTTTTTAACCATTGTCTTCAGAAAACTTTATTATGACTCTCTTCCACATAATCTCTCACCCACCCCAACAGAAAATGGCTGCTTTCTGTATTTATTCTTACCGGCTTCATTTGCTTTCATTTTCTCTGATTTTAAGAAGAAATTAACATTTAAAGTATCTTGCTCTTTCTCTAGCTATAATTCCTCTATGGCCGATAGAGCTCTAAAAACCAAGAATTCTAAATTTCTCTTTTTAACTTGAATTACCAATGTTTCAATCATGTAATTTTACATTTTTATTGTTCCTTTTTTTTTTTTTTTTTTTTTTCCCAGAACATCTAAATTTTTTCATAATTTGGAATTAATATAATTTTTAAATTCGTCAACAATATTAAATTCGCTTTTCCTAAAAATTCCATTCCAACTGATAATTGACGTGGTGTTTAATAATACCTAAATTATTTGTTGAAATAGATAGAAGCCTTTTGAAATATCATATAAATAAGCCCACACACAAAAAGTAAAAATAAATTAAAATAAAAATAAATTAAACAAATGCCCGTGATGAAAAGATCTCCAAATTTTCTTTTACTTTCCCTTATTGGTGTCATGGGTATTTTTATTCTTACTATTTATTTATTTTTTAATTTTTAATTTCTAAAATTGACATTATTTCCTCTCCTGTCCCCTCTTCCCAGTTGGATTTCTTGGAAAGTCTTTTTTACATTTTAAAAATCTTATTAATATTTCTTCAGCGTCTTTCATATCTAATGTTTGGAAATTACACACATAACTTTCTCATGATCGGTCTTTTCTTTCTTTCTTTCCTTTTTTTTTTTTTTTTTTTTTTTCTCTTTTAATGTCACCATTTATTTTTTTTATTAAATTTATTTTTGATATTTTTTCTGTCCTTTTATATAATTATTCTTATTACACCAGATCTTTTCTTGATTTTAATTTAGCTTGTCTCTTGGATCATTTTTGTGTGTTGCCGCTTTGCTACATTCATTCCGACTTTATTTGCCTGACTCAGAGTCACAGTTTTATTTCGACCTTAAACTCGGAACATTTGTCGCGATTTATTCCATTTTGTGATGTTTACAGATTTTTTTTTTTTTTTTTACTTATTGATATACAGGATTAGTTAAAATAGTCTAATGTGTTTTAACGAAGTGCGTGGGCGACAACTCGTTGAATAATTTGAAACATATTTTTATATTTAATAACAATTTAAATATTTTTTTGTTAATGTGCACATAATATTCAAACAGGGGATTGTGGATCGGCGAGGCTATAGTCTTTCAACCGAAATGTATGTCTTTAAAAATAAGAAGATTTTTGAAGCAATTTTTTAAACTAATTTTAAAGGATTATAAATTACTCTAGAAATTTTGAAATAAATAACATCTTACACATTAAACTATAGTAATATTCTGCACTAATGTGAATAACGGAAAGAAATGTCAGTGATACACCAGATTACTCTTTTTCTGGTCGGGGGGGGGGGGATGATTTCATCAATTTTAGAAAATTATGGAGTGGAAGGCTGATTTTTTATACCAACTATGTGAAAAATACCAGAGCCGGGAATAGAAACCGGGACTTCCGCTTGAGCATCCGCACGTGAAGCGGAAGTCCCGGGTTCGATTCCCGGCTCCAGTATTTTTCACATAGTTGGTATAGAAAATCAGCCTTCCACTCAATAATTTTCTGAAATGCACTTTCAGGCTTGAGGAATAAATTTTCTAAATTAGATTTCATCAAAGTTATGATTAAGTTTGAATGATCTACTGGCAGCTGACGAGTTCTTTAAAATGTATTGTCCAGGTTTATCCCCAGTTAGATATGATAATATTGAGATCTGACTGTATATTTATAATCAAATTTTTGTCCGTGTTATATAGGCCCTGCTTAAAAGTTGGTTCAAATGTCCACAAGCAACATAGAATTATTTGTACATTTTTTGTCGCTACATTACAGACCATAGGTTGCATTTTATTACTGTTAATTTACATTCAATATAATATTATTAACGTGCATTTTTAGAGTGCTGAAAATGAAATACTTTGCATATATTTTTTAGCATAAATGAATATGTAGATAATTGTATCGTATTTAGTATTATTAAACTGTTCTTGCTTTGTGTAAATATATATATTAAAGCATAATAACTGGAATTTTTTTTATTTGCACATTTTTACATTTATTTTAACTACTAGTAGAAATCTTTGAGATTTTGTACAATGATAGTAATTTTACATGATTTAATTCATTACTGTCTCAGAAACAGCTCATTATTTTTTAACCCTGTTACTATAAATGCCGTTGTTGGAGATATATCAATTTTTGGACAGTCTCAAAGTTATTTTTCTACATTAATTGAATTGTTCAACATATTTTCTTTTATTTCTGTGCTTCATTTCCACATATAATAACTTAGTACTTGGATGACCGAGTTCACTCGGTCTCATCGTAAAAACCATTTGTAGTGTAGATACTGTGATTTCTTTTCAGGTAAACATAAATATGTTTATTATTTGTTTGCTCAAGGCGGAGAACGAGTTAACAATGCAAGTTAATATTCCTCGATATAAGGAAAATTCAAATCCAATTATCATATTAAATCTCTAACTACAGTTTATTATCACAATCATTTAAGTAGTTTTTTAAAAGACAAGATTTCTGCTACACATTATTCTAGGACAGTTACGGTTCACTTTTCTAAAAATGATGATAAATGAAGCCGTTTTTAGTTTTAAAAATAACCTCTAACAATTTTTATTTAATCCTTTCAGCAGTTTCTATTTAAAAATAAAATAAATAAAAGGTTATGCGCATTTTTTTGTGGTATGCGGTTTACCAGTGAACGCTAATTATAATGAAGATGAGTGTTATTCAAACTCAAATTGAAATGTCATCTCAAAAACACATCAACTCTAAATAAAAACATTCGAGGGTTAAAAAAAAAAAAAAAAAATCAATTCAATTGTAAACTCAAAAATTCCCTAAATCTAAGTTTTTATCAAAATTATTGAAATAGTTTCTAGAAAACCATGTCTTTTCCATATTTTGCTATGTACGAATGAAGGTTTACAGTAAACTCTAATTTTTATGAAGATGGGGATAAATCAGATGGGTTTCTCCTCTCAAAAATAAACCTAATGCTAATGTTTTATCAAAACAGTTAGAGCCATTTTCTGGAAAGTTTCTGTCGTAATTTTGCCAGAGGCAGAGTGAGTGCTAATTGTGTACGTTAATTTTCCTAAAAATGAAGAAAATTCAAATTGAATTGTCATCTAAAAAACCCCATACCTTAAATACTTATCAAAATCGTTCGAGCAATGTTCTTAGACTAAGAAAATGATTCGACGGGATTTATTTAATAAAACACTAGTAAGTGTACTTTTTTTTACATAGGAATTATTGCTAGCAATCGAATGATTTTGCTGCCGACTGTAAAGCCGTATGTTGCAATTGGCCGATAAAGGGTTGAAAACGGACGCGAATTTTCCTCAAGATGGCGATATTTCTAATCACTTTAACTCTTCAAAAAACACTTAACCACAAATTTTCATCAGAATTATTATATTCATTTTCAAGTAAACCGAATTTCTGCCATATGATGCAACTGGCTTATAAAGGGTTTGCACCGAACGGGAATTTCCCTGAAAATGAGGATATTTCCCATCGATTTAGATACCTCAAAAACATTTAACTCCTAACTTTTATTAAAATAGTTTTATCCATTTCATAGCACATCCAATTTCTGTTATACGGTGCAAATGATCGATAAAGGGTTAATATCAAAAGGGAATTTTCCTGAAGATGAGCATACGTCCATCCAATTTATCTCCCTTAACCTCAAACTTTCATTTGTATTGTTTTATTCCTAAAACTCTACCAATAATAGCCCAAATGTATAGAAAATCACCAAGACTCTTCTTGAGGATATTTCCAAAAACTTACTTTTTTTTTTTTTTTTTTTTTTTTTTTCCGATTTGCAATATTTGGGGGGAGGGGGATATACGAGGGGACAAATTGGACCCCATCTTTTAGCGCTAAATTCGTCCGTGGAAATCTATAGGAGGTAAGGTCACAAATTTTAGTGTGTGGCTTATTTACGTGTGTCCAACACCCATTGTAACAGGATTTTGCGAAAGCCCCCCTTTCCCCCCTTGGGAGTAGGGGGGAATAAATACGTTTCGAAGCATAACTTTGCTTCAAATTATCTCAGTAATATTAAATTTTATGTGTGGGTTGTGTATGCGTTCCCAACACGCACTATAAAGGGATTTTACGAAATTTCTCGCTCCCCCCCCATTTAAGGGCAGAAGGGGGGATAAACACGTTTCCAAGCATAAATTTGCGTCATATTATCTCAGTAAGATTAAATTTTATGTGTAAATTATTTATGTATTCCAAACACGCACTATAAAGGGATTTTATGAAATTTCTCCCTCCCCTCTTTAAGGACAGGAGGGGGGGGGTAATAAACACGTTTCCAAACATAACTTTGCTTCAAATTATCTCGGTAAGATTAAATTTTATGTGTAGGTTGTTCATGCGTTCCCAACATGCACTATAAAGGGATTTTACGAAATTTCTCCCTCTCCCCCTTTAGGGGCGGGCAGGGGGGCAAAAACATGCTTATGAGAGTTATTGTGCTCCACATTATTTCAGGATAGCGATTTTTTTTTATCTGTAGATTGGTTGTGCGTACACAAGACACACTCTGCAAAGGAATTTTGTAAAATTCCACCATATCCCTCTTGGGGTAGGGGGAGGGGGAAATCGTTTTTCCATGCGCAAGCTTTGAACTATCTTAGGCGATTTTTTATGCGTGGGCTGGTTATGCTTTCCCAACACGCATTATAAAGGGATTTCGTGAAATTTCCTCTTACCTCCCTTTAAAGGCGTGGGGGGGGGGGCAAAAGCACGTTTTAAAAAGTAACTCTGCTTCAAATTATCTCAGGAAAGCGATTTCTTGATATGTCGATTGGTTATGCGTATTCAACACACACAAACTACAAAGGGATTATTTTCAATCCCGTGTTACCCCCCACCCCTTTTAAGGGTTGGTGGGTAAAAAACATGTTTCTACACGTAACTTTGTTCAAAATTATCATAGAATAGCAATTTTTGATGTGTGGACTGCTTATACGTATTCAACACACGCTACAAAGTAATATTTAGAAATTACACTCTTCCGCCCCATAGGAGGCGAGATGCAAAAACATGTATTCATGCGTAACTCTGCAGTAAATTATCTTAGGAAGGACCTTTTTGATGCGTGGGTCAGTTACATGTACCTAACTGATAATATAAAGTGATTTCGCAAAATTTCCTCCCCCTTTTTTCCTTTAAGAATGCGGCTAAAAAAACACAGGGGGTGGGGCTAAAAAGCATGTTTTAAAACATAACTCTGCCTTAAATAATCTCAGGATCTCAATTTTTTAATGTGTCGGTTATGTACGTGTATGCAACATGAACTATAAAGGGATTTTGTGAAATTACTCCTACCCTCCTCTTAGGGGTGGGCGGGGCAAAAAAAAACACGTTTTCAAGCTTAAACGTGCTCCAAATTACGTTTGAATGGCAAATTTTGTTGTGCGGGTTTTGATTAAATGTATTTCATATGCACTTTGATGGGATTTTGCAAATCTTCTCACTTTACCCGCGAGGTATGGGGAGTAAAATGCAAGCAAGGCGCTACCGAAGGCATTGTTTCTCCAGACTAGAAATGTGGCGTGTGGGAAAACCGCTACCGAAGGTAGCGAGAACTTTAACTTAGATTTTGACTGATATCAATGATTTTTTTTTTTTTTATTATAATTTTGATATGGTATTTTGAGAAATTATTTCGATATAATGACCAGCGAAGCGGGCAAAGCTTGCCAGTAGTTTATAAATTAGTAATTACACTGCTCTAGAAAAAAAAAATATATATATTGCTGATTCTTATGTAAAATGTCCTCCTGAATCCGAATATGACCACCATATGCCCAATCACCCACCGTTTTCTAGATACACCCCTCCTTCATTTTTATCATTGTTTGGTAATTTTATACCCATCAGTTTGATTTGGAGAGGGACGAAGATTATTTTAACGGTTAAATGTCTTCTGAACTGAGGAGCTACAGAAGTAGAAAGTTCTAAAATGTGAACATTTGTAGTAAGGGCCCTCTTCACTTACCATTTGCTTTTCTTAAAGACAATGTTAATCTATGGGAAACTTTCTTTGCACTTAAAACAGTGACATATTAATTGATTGAGACGCGTTTTTTTTATTGGATTACTCTCATTTCGTAAACTAACGCAGCTTTTGTAGATTTTATGAAAGAATAACAGTTGTTTTTTAAAAAAGCTGTTTTATTGCAATATTTGGGTTGATGCATTAAATGGCTTATAAAAACTCTTTCAATTTTTTTAAAACAGAATTTAAAAAGCTGCGTCAATCTCAAAGAGTTTAATTCAATGCGGAAAAAATCCTGTATTTTAATAAAATTTTAAATCAATTAAATTTGTAAAGAAAGTCCAAAAATTTTACAAATTTGTGCCGATTTTCCTCTCTGACACACCCTTTATCCGGCTCCACCTCTCAGACAGATGTTTTTGCTTTTCGACGAGCCAAATGTTTATATTTTTGTGGTGAAGAAACATCGTCGTGGTTTTTATTTCTTTACTACTTTTATTATTATCGATTTTTTTTTTCTTTTTGTATTACGGATGTGAGTCTGAGTAACATATAGATTTAGAAGACAATCGTTCAAAGAATTTGCGAAATATATGATCGCATTTCATTTTAAATATTTTTCTTTGCACATAATACTGTTTGCACAATAAATCTGATATTTCACTCATAAAGCAATGAGTGGCAATATACAAACATCTATTTTAGCGATTCGTAAACAATATTTTGTTGAATTAAAGAGAATTTCAATAATAGATTTCAAAGTAAATAATCTGGTATGGCACCCATACGACTATCTCTTACATAAAATTAAACTTCTATTAAGATAGATTGCAGATTGACGAGTAAGATAACAAGTTCTATATATAATTAGTGGATATGCAGATCAGGAACCTCACCGTCCTATTTGCATCACGCATTATTCAACAGATTATTTTTACTTATTCCTTATTATATATAATATATATATATATATATTGATTCTATTGACTTTTTATATAAACAGAAACGTTTCTGAGGGGGGTTGCACCCCCCTCAACCCCCTCTGCTTTTCTCTTTCTATAACTATCTCTGTATGTATGTATTCCTAATAACTGACTATCTTGTACTTGCACTAATTCCCTGTAATTCATAAGTACTTCTACCAAAATTCCTGCAAATTGATTACATAACATACTAGAATTATTTTGTGCAACCCTGTAAATTAAATACCAATTCTATGGCCACATTTTCCCACACAAAAAAAAATATACTTTTAAAATTCTAATAAAATTTCATCATATTTCGTGGGGTGTAACCATGTTAAAATTCAATACCAGTGTTGAAATATGAACTATAGTGCGTAATAGAACGAAATTCTTTTATGTAACTCGGAAAAGCAGCCACAGTAATTATATACACTAAAAAAATTAGAATACACCTATTTAATTAATTGTAACTCATGAATATTTCAATGTAATTTGAATCATTTGGATGATTATAGGATGTCATCCGAATTCATTTGCGTGATCCCGTAAATAAATCATATAGTCCATACATATCCCTTTTATTAGAGTAAACATGTTTTTATTTATCTTTATAATGTATATGTTAATTCCACTGTGTTGAATGCAGCATAAACGTTTTAAAATGCGCTTTTTTTTATACTGTAATTTCACTTTGTTGAATGCAGAGTAACGACATTAAAATTTGTTTAAACAAAATTCACCCCGTAGGCTTTAATGATAAGAAAAACTTTGGAGTGTCCCTGTACATAGAGCATGAAAAATATACACATAAGAAATTATACAGCTATTTCTATACAGAGCTTGAAAGTGTCTACCAATTTGCAAGTTATTTGGAGAATTTTTGCAGCCGTTATTGCGGTACATGTACATTCTATCCATAGGCCATAGTGGTAAAGAAAAATTTGGTGTGTCCCCGTACACGAATTCCAGATAGAACAGACGCCAAACACACTACAGCTAATCCCATGCGGCTCGAAAACATGTGTACAAAATTGCAAATCAATAGAATGATTTTTGCGGTCGCTGAAACAGACAAACAGACAAACAAAATATACACACAGACGGAACCCAAAATCTTTTTGAGTCGCCACAGGGAAGCTTCCACTCACGTTTCGACAATGAACTAGTGGATCTGCAGATCAGGAGCCCCAATATCCTATTTGCATCACACATTATTGAACAGGTCATTTTTATTTATTTCTCATTTTTTCATATATGCGTATATATTGATTCGATTGACTTGCTACATAAACAGATACGTTCCTGAGGGGGGCTGCCAACACCTCCGAATCTAATAAAGATAGAGCTATGAATCTTCAGATTTAAGACAGAACTGGTGTACAGATGAATTTTACAAAGTTTGGTGAAAATTGGAAAAGTGGAAGTGGGACCGTAAGTCCGTATCCAAAAACAGCTCTAAAGATTTTCTTAAAATTTACTACATAAACACTCTATTAGATGTCCTTTCGAATTATATCGTTGGTTAGTTCAGGAAAATTGGTAGGCTCCCGGTATAAATAGCTGAATTTCAAGTCTCGCAAGTGCGATTTTTTTTTTTTTTTTTTTTTTTTTTTTAAGGCTGTACGGATTTTTTTTCAAACTCGCCATATTAACTCCCTTTTAAATATCCTTTTGTATGTAATTTTTGTTTTCCGATCAATAATTGAGTATGCCAAGTTTTGGTAAAAGATTGTATCTCAAAAACGGCTCTAACGATTTTCTAGAAAATTGTTGCATAAATCCATTACAGATATCCTTTCTCGTATAATACGTGGCTATTACAAGAAAATTCACAGTCATCATGCTCAGGTAGGTCACTTTTAGATCTCGGAAATTGGTGTTTCAAAAAATAACTACCATTTTTCCCCCTTTATTATTTCTTAACTCGCTATGCAAACTGTTTTATATGTCTATATATCAGTTTTAGTCCAGGCAACGAAGGCCAAAATTTGACGAATAGAGGAAAAAAATCATGTAGTTTTGAAATTTTACATAATCATAGCCGAGAGGGTCCTGAACAACATACTAAAAGTCCCCGCCCGTGGGGGGTGAGCGGGGGGCAGGGGGCATTTAAGGGGGGCATTTTTCAGTTTTTATTAAATATCTTGAAAACTATCGCATTTAGAGAAAAATTTTGAAACACAAAATTAATCTACGTAAAATTTCCTACAAAAATGTATATTACATTTTGTTTGTACGATCATTAGTTTAGAAGATATAGGGAGATGAAATAACACATTTTCTTGAAAAATTCTTTTTTGCAATAGTAAAATCAACTAAAGTGTGCAATTAAAAGGGTTCTTGTCAAATATTTTCTAATGTAAAAAACAAATATATACATAGGGAATATGCAAGGATAATACAGCATGTTTTGTACGTTTTAAATAATTTTAAGTCTAGTAGGCGTAAGTGGTGGTTTGAGTAAAAATCCAGATAACGAAGACCCAAAATCGATCAACATTAAAAAAACGTCCTTCCGGTTTATTCGGAAGGGTAGGTTGATTTCTTTTTCCTTATCAAGTATAGCCGTCATTTTGTTTCAAGATGGTGGCTACAAATTATTAATGCACTTGGTAGAAATATTGATGTAGGCTCACATGGATTTTTAAGCAAATCGGTTCATAAATACCTTTTTATGTGAATTTAAAAATTTCAAGTGTCCGGCGCTTGGAAACAAAATGGTGAGTTAAGTTGACGAATACATGAAATGTATTTGTGAGATAAGTCTACTGTACACATATAGTTCGAATTAATTCAAAATCTCAAAAGTCATCGTGTTGAAAAATTAAGTGACTGGCACTTCGATCAAAATAGCAGAGAAAGTTCCTCATCTAAAATATCGTTTCAAATTTGAAAATAATTTTTTTTGTAGAAATTCTTTCAAAGAGGTTTAGTAAGTTGATAAAATGTTAGTTTTCTGCATTTCTAGCTTGTCTTAGCCTTAAAATAGCCTAATTTTTCCCTAAAAACGCATTAAAAAGATCCAGCAGCGCAGGTAAGGGATTTGGCGCCAAATTTGGCGACTTTTTCCCTATGGCGACTTTTTTGGCGACTTTTGGCGAGAAAATACTTATTATCGATATACCAAAGATGGACGCAATAACCTGATTGGTTCACGAGTTACGTGAATTTTCTAGATTTTTGTTGTTTGAATGATAAATTCATTTTTCAACTTTGATTTGAATTGATTAAGTATTTCTAAAGTTACCGTGATAACAAATTTTCCAGTGGCCGCCAGCTGGAAACAATACAGTGGAACAAGTTGCCCAGCAAACATATCCAAGATATTTGAAGCATAGGTTCACTGTCCAACTGTGATTTAAATAAGTGCCGTGTTTCAAAAGTTAATTTTATGGCATATTTTCAAGTGACAGTCTAAGTGGTTGCAACTTGGAAACAAAACGACAAAACAACTTGCCCGGAGAAATCATCCAGTATACTTGTATAAGTTCCTTGTCCAGTTCTAGTTCAAATTAAATCAGTATTTCAAAAATTATCGTCATAAGGAATTTTCAGGTGGCACCACTTGGAAAAAAAGTCGAGTGAGATGCCCAGCAAACTTATCTGAGATGTTTGAAGGATAAATCCACTACCCAAATTTGATGCGAATTGATTCTGTATTACTAAAGTTACTATATTGACAAATTTTCAAGTGGCAGCCACTTGGACATAAAATTGCGGATCAAGTCACCAAGTGAACTTATCCTAGATATTTGAACCATAAGTTCACTATCCAACTTTTATTTGAATCAGTTTAGTATTTTAAAAGTTATTGTGATGGCATATTTTCAAGTGGCAGTGTGAATTCAAGTGGCTGGAACTTAGAAACAACATGTCGGGACAAGTTGCCCAGAGAAAACATTCAAGATAATTATATGATAATATCACTGTCCAAATTTGGTTCGATTTGGAGTATTATTTCAGAAGTTATCGTGATTTTAAATTTTCAAGTGGGAGCCTGATTTCAAGTGGTCCCGCTTAACTTAAGATATCTGCCACTTTATAAAAATGGCGGATATAGTTTACTAATAAACTTCATTGAGATCCTTATGTTGTCTGTATTTACATCAAAATGCAAACAATTTCAGAATACGCTTTTTACAATTTAAATTTGAAATTTTCAAGTGGTCTGCACTTGAAAACAAAATGGCGGAGCAACTTGGTTAACAAACTCATCTAAGATATTTATAAGATAAGTTAAGACACTGTTCAAATTTGGTTCCATTTGGAGTATTATTTCGGAAGTTATCATGGTTTTAAATTTTCAAGTGGTAGCCTGATTTCAAGTGGTCCCGCTTAACTTAAGATATCCGCCACTTTATTAAAAATGGCGAATAAAGATCATTTATAAAGTTACTTGAGACACTTGTATGATCTATGTATGCATCAAAATTAAAAAAAAAAAAAAATCGGAATATGCTTTTTACAATTTGAATTTGAAATTTTCAAGTGGTCTCCACTTGAAACCAAAATGGCAGAGCAACTTGGTTAACAAATTCATCTAAGTTATTTATAAGGTAAGTTAAGACACTATCCAAATTTGGTTCGATTTGAAGTATTATTTCAGAAGTTATTGTGATTTTAAATTTTCAAGTGGTAGAGTGATTTCAAGTGGCCCCGCTTAACTTAAGATATCTACCACTTTATTAAAAATGACGGATAAATTTCATTAATAAACTTCATTGAGACCCTTATGTGGTCTATATTTACATCAAATTTCAAACAAATTCGGAATACGCTTTTTACAATTTGAATTTGAAATTGTCAAGTGGCAAGACACTGTCTAAATTTGGTTCGATTTGGAGTATTATTTCGGAAGTTATAGTGATTTTAAATTGTCAAGTGGTAGCCTGATTTCAAGTGGTCCCACATAACTTAAAATATCCGCCACTTTATTAAAAATGGCGGATAAACTTCATTAATAAACTTCATTGAGACCCTTATGTGGCCTGTATTTACAACAAAATTCAAGCAAATCTTGCTTTAAATATGCTTTTTGCAATGTCGGTTTGAAATTTTCAAGTGGCTGCCGATTGAAAAGAAAAAGTCGGAGCAACTTGGTTAACGAACTCATCCAAGATATTTATAAGATCAGTTCACTGTCCAAATTTGGTTCCATTTCGAGTATTATTTCGGGAGTTATCGTGATGACAAAATTTTCATTATAGATAGATAGATAGATAGATATATAGATAAACGAAGTGATTGCAATAGGTCGATTTCTAAAGAAATCAACCTAATATAGTGTAGCTTTGAAATTGAGCACAGTTATAAGGTTAAGTTTCCTGAACAAAAAACTAAAAGTCCCCGACCGTTGTGGGTGAGCGAGGGGCAGGAGGGGCATTTAAAGGGGGCAATTTTCCGTTTTTATTAAATATCTTGAAAACTATCGCATTTAGAGAAAAAATGTCAATCACAAAATTAATCTACGTAAAATTTCCTACAAAAATGTATATTACATTTTGTTTGTACGATCAAAAGTTTAGAAGATATAGGGGGATGATATAACACATTTTCTTGAAAAATACTTTTTTGCAATAGTAAAATTAACTAAATTGTGGAATTAAAAGGGTTCTGCTCAAATATTTTCTAATATACAAAACAAATATATACATAGGGAGTAAGGATAATACAGCATGTTTTGTAAGTTTTAAATAATTTTAAGGCTAGCAGGCGTAAGTGGTGGTTTGAGTAAAAATCCAGATAACGAAGACCCAAAATCGATCAACATTAAAAAATATCGTGTAGCTTTGAAATTGAGCACAGTTATAAGGTTAAGTTTACTGAACAACATACTAAAAGTCCCCAACCCTATTCTGTGTTATTTATTTATTTTTTTATGTTATTTGCAATAGTAATAATAACTATATTTCGTAATTAAAAAGGTTCAGGTTAAATATTTTTTACTCATACAAATAAATATTTGTATATAAATATTTGTATGTGTGTGTGTGCGCGCGCAATGCACCAAGTTTAAAGAGTGGAAGTCAAAATATACAAATCGAAAAATTCCACTTTTCTGTATGATATCCGTAAAATACAAAGCAACGGCTATCACAAAGGATTGCATGGGGAAGCGAAACAAAGGGTTTTCGCTAGTACTGCAATAGAACGGAGCAAATTCTCCGAATTTTTATCGTTAAAGACTGAAAAAACATGTGGAAGATGTAACTAATGTGTAAAATGCAATACTTATATTTCAAATGTAAAGGTTAAACGAAGGGTAATGGACAGGTTTCGATAAGGATACCCCTTCGCTTTGTAATGAGTGTGCTCTATGACTTGTGAGAACGTTTGTTACATATTCTTATTTCATTTCTCTTACGTTTAGTGTGTATTTAATGTTTCTTCTGAATTTTTTGCGATTACTTAGTGTATCGATATGGCAGAAAAATGTTTAATATGTGAAAATGATATAGTGATTGATGTATGCAACATAAATGAGAAAGGAATAGAGGGATTAGTAAAAGCGAGCATTTCAAGAAAAGATGGAAAAGATGAAATTTTTAGAGGTAGAAAAATGATTGTTCTGCATTCTTCTTGTAGAAAACATTACACAAGACCTCAGACAATCGCAAGAGACTTGAAACTATCTGAATCACGACAACAATCATCCATATACTTTAAAATAAATAGAGAGTAATCTAAATATTTATACTAAAATATTATTAATTTTTTTAATGCATGCTTGCTATAAGTAATTTTAAAGTATTTTAATGTATCATAACATTCACATTTTATGTATTTTATATCTACTATCACTTACAGAGGATTTAAAGAAAACGCAACTTTTAGTATGTTGTTCAAGACACTTAACCTTATAACTGTGCTCAGTATCAAAGCTATAAGATTTTTTTTATGTTAATCGGTTTTGGGTCTTCGTTATCTGGATTTTTACCTAAACACCACATGCGCCTACTAACCTTAAAATTATTTAAAACGTACAAAACATGCTGTATTATCCTTACATATTCCCTATGCATATATTTGTTTTGTACATTAGAAAATATTTTATCAGAACCCTTTTAATTCCACAATTTAGTTGATTTTACTATTGCAAAAAAAAAAAAAAAAAAAAAAAGAATTTTTTAAGAAAATGTGTTATTTCGTTCCCCTATATCTTCTAAACTATTGATCATACAAACAAAATAGAATATACAATTTTTTTAGGAAATTTCACGTAGATTAATTTCGCAATTGAGATTTTTTTTTTCCTGTAAATGCGATAGTTTTCAAGATACTTAATAAAAACTGAAATGTGCCCCCTTTAAATGCCCCCCCCACCCATGATTAGGGACTTTTAGTATGTTATTCAGGACACTTAACTTTATAACTGTGCTCAATTTCTAAGCTACGCGATTTTTTTTTTTTTTTTTTTTTTTTATGTTGATCGGTTTTGGGTCTTCGTTATCTAGATTTTTACCCAAACCGCCACTTGCGCCTGCTAGCCTTAAAATTATTTAAAACTTACAAAACATGCTGTATTATCCTTGCATATTCCCTATATATATATTTGTTTTTTTACATTAGAAAATATTTGACAAGAACCCTTTTAATTGCACACTTTAGTTGATTTTACTATTGCAAAAAAGAATTTTTCAAGAAAATGTGTTATTTCATCTCCCTATATTTTCTAAACTAATGATCGTACAAACAAAATGTAATATACATTTTTGTAGGAAATTTTGCGTAGATTAATTTTGTAATTGACATTTTTCTCTAAATGCGATAGTTTTTAAGATATGTAATAAAAACTGAAAATTGCCCCCCTAATATACCCCCGCTCACCCCCCACGGGCGGGGACTTTTAGTATGTTGTTCAGGACCCTCTCGGCTATGAGTGTGCAAAACTTCAAAACTATACGATTTTTTTTTCTATTTTTCCTATTTTGACTGGACTTATCCAGATTTTTACTCAAACCGCCACTTGCGCCTACTAGCCTTAAAATTATTTAAAACTTACAAAACATGCTGTATTATCCTTGCATATTCCCTATGTATATACTTGTTTTTTACATTAGAAAATATTTGACAAGAACCCTTTTAATTGCACACTTTAGTTGATTTTACTATTGCAAAAAAGAATTTTTCAAGAAAATGTGTTATTTCATCTCCCTATATCTTCTAAACTAATGATCGTACAAACAAAATGTAATGTACATTTTTATAGGAAATTTTACGTAAATTAATTTTGTAATTGAAATTTTTTCTCTAAATGCGATAGTTTTTAAGATATTTAATAAAAACTGAAAATTGCCCCCCTTAAATGCCCCCCTGCTCCCCGCTCACTCCCCACGGGCGAAGGCTTTTAGTATGTTGTTCAGGACCCCCTCGGCTATGAGTATGCAAAATTTCAAAATTACACGATTTTTTTCTTCTATTTTTCCTATATTGACTGGACTATTTGTCAGGCGTCTACTTCGTTAGGTCAATTTCATGTTTTCTGATCACATTTTTAAAAAAATGTATATTCTAATATGTGAAATAGTGGGTAGTGGAAGTAGTGTGGTTGCTTCATACTATTTTTTTTTTATTTATTTATTTATTTTTATTTATTTATTTATTTTTTGTCGCAGATTTATGGATAGATAATTTTTTTAATGGTCAAAATATGTTCAGGACACCTGAAATTGTGTAAATATATTGAAAGCTAGAAGGTGAAAGGTTTTGAATCCAATATTTTATTTCATCTTGTACAAAGAAAAAAGTAAATAGGAGGATATTTCTACCAATCATAAAGGCTTCGAAAATTTTTACGAATCCAGTATTTTTTTTTTTTTTTTCTTATAAATACAGAACAAGGTTCACTATATCAATAACTTCAGTTTGTGGTTGTACTTTTCGCACTTCTTCTCGAAAGGGGGGGGGGGAGAAAAAGGACAAAGGAGATCAAATGTGAGTAATTTCTAATACAAAGCTTGCAGGAAATGGGAGCAATTCTTTATAAAATTATTTCCAAGCGAAGAAACCACATTATTAGTTACACTTTACACTCAAAGATTTCGCGCCTAATGACGTAAAGGTGCAGCTGACCTTTTCAGAATGATACATGGACACTGATTATAATTTATAAGCGTTTTTTAGAATTACGATAAAGAGAAATCACGTAGATGTATTTGTATATAATACAAACTTATTTTAAAGTTATATATAATATTTTAAAATGTTAAAGGTTTTCGCTTATTATAAGATATGCATATGCAATTTTCAGAAATAAGTTCTAGATTAAAAAAAAAAAAGAAACCTGGAGTGAAACAACTACACGACTTTCATTACTTACCGTTGCATGTATTATATGCATTTTTTTGGAGATAATATAATCAGAAGACATAAAATTAAACTAAAAAATTTGACACCTAAAAATTTTCTGGTAAGATAAAGCTTATACACATGTAAAGATATATAAAATAGATTTACATAACGAATTTAACTGGTATGTTGTGGCCACCACGAGACTTTCTTCTATATTTTCCTATACAAATTCACTCAGTAACAATAATTAAAAAAAAAAAAGTGGGACTTTGACAAAATTTTGGGTAAAATGTGAAAATTATTCTAAGTTTGTCAGAACACGGAAACCGTGGGAGTTTGATTAAATTAAGGGGAGAAAAAAAAAAAAAAAAAAAAAAAAGTGGGACTGACAAAATTTTGGGTAAAATGTGAAAATTTGTTAAAGTTTGTCAAAACACGGAAACCGTGGGACTTTGACAAAATTAGGGGAAAAATGCAAAAATATGTTAAAGTTTGTCAAGACACGGAAACCGTGGGAGTTTGATAAAATTAAGGGGAGAGAAAAAACAAAAACAAAAGATATTTTTTCTAAGTTTTTTTTCGTAAAAAGTAAAAAAAAATCGATAACTTTGTTTTAAATTATCACAGATTTATAGTTCAACCATTCATTTTAAAGGTACTGACGAGACCTTTCGAAAGATACCCATCTTGAAAATTTTTGCCCTATATCACCCTGTTAAAAATTTAGAAAAAGCGGGATGGCAACGCAACCTGTAAGACGATTTTTACCAAAAGTTGATAGGCACTAATTTATGTCAAGGTGCAACTACATACCAATTTGTATGAAATTGTGTGCAGTAGTTCCAGAGATACAGTTGCCACAAAATTTTGTCACACACACACAGCCAGAGACAGACATACAGACATTTTCTAAAAATGGTAAAATCGTGTTCTACAGCTCTCAAAACGTGTAAATCCATCAAAAACCCGAAATCGAAAATTTTT
Source organism: Salticus scenicus (assembly GCA_963930645.1). Taxonomy (NCBI): domain Eukaryota; kingdom Metazoa; phylum Arthropoda; class Arachnida; order Araneae; family Salticidae; genus Salticus; species Salticus scenicus. The sequence continues at coordinate 89,121,347 of OZ005654.1, read as the reverse complement.
ACGAATCCAATACTTTCTTCTATTGAAGATAGAAGAAAGTAAAAATGGTCAAATCGTGTTCTACAGCTCTCAAAACGTGTAAATCCATCAAAAACCCGAAGTCGAAAATTTTTACGAATCCAATACTTTCTTCTATTGAATATAGAAGAAAGTAAAAATGAAAAATGAATTCAGAAGACCTCAAAACTCATAGAAACACAAAAATGTCAAGTTTAAATTTTTCCATGATAATATTGTTCGTATATAATATATGATCGGAAATTAATTATATGTATTCTTTCATCATCCGTAATTTTATAAAGTTAACGAATCGCTCTTTTATTTAATCAGTCACAATACTTTTGTTAAAAGTCTGTTTAGCGCGTCCTTTAAGCATTTATTTATTACGAAATCCAAATTTATCAATTATTTTTTTTACTTTCTTCTATATTCAATAGTTATTCAAATAAAGTTATCGATTTTTCTCATTTTTTTTTCTTCTATATTCAATAGAAGAAAGTATTGGATTCGTAAAAATTTTCGACCTCGGGTTTTTGATGGATTTACACGTTTTTAGAGCTGTAGAACACGATTTGACCAGTTTTAGAAAATGTCTGTCTGTCTGTCTGTCAGTCTCTCTCTCTGTGTGTGTGTGTGTGACAAAATTTTGTGGCAACTGTATCTCAGGAACTACTGCACAGAATTTCACAAATTGGTAGGGACCAACTAAATACCACGTTTAGTAAAATTTCGTTTAAAAAAAAAAAAAAAAAAAAAAAAAAAACGATTTTTTTTCTAAGTTTTTTTTTGTTAAAAGTAAAAAAATTCGATAACTTTGTTTTAAATTATCACAGATTTATGGTTCAGCCATTCGTTTTAAAGGTATTGACGAGATCTTTCGAATGATACCCATCTTCAAAATTTAACCCCCGGGGTGGTTCTTCCCCCCCCAGGGGGGGAACCGATGCCCCCCCATGCACAATTTTTTTTCCTAGTTAACTACTACTATTATCAATAAATCATATTTATTTTACAATCACAAGTTTAAAATAACTCTCATTATGCCCATTTATACGGAATTTTGTCCTATGCTGCCATGTTAAAAATTTGCATAAAAGGTGATCACAGCGCCACCTGTTGAGCTATTGATCCCCAAATCATCTGGCCACCAGTTCATGTCAGGGTGCAACTTAATACTAAGTTTGGTTAAATTTCATTCATTGGTTCGTGAGATACAGCGTCCACAAAAAAATGATACAGACAGACAGACAGACAGACAGACACACAGACAGACAGACATTTTCTAAAAACTATCAGTTCGTGTTCAGGACGTCCCGAAACGTGTAGATCCATCAAAAAACGGAGGTCGAAAATTTTCGCGAATCCAATACTTTCTCTATATTACATATAGAAGAAAGTAAAAATAGTAAGAAGAAAAAAATCGGTTTAGCCGTTTTACGAAACATTAATTTCCGATATCTAAAACTAATCTACCTAATCAGGATGACTGCTAATTTACCTTTAATAACCGCGTTATACATAAGAACGGATATCTAAAATGGATTTATGTAACAGTTTTCAAGAAAATCATTAGAGCCGTTTTTAAGATACCGACTTTTGCCAAAAGTTGGCATACTCAATTATTGACTTGAAAACAATAATTACATACAAAAGGATATTTAAAAGGGAGTTAATATGGCGAGTATGAAAAACATTCTTACAGTCGTTTTTAGAGGAACACACTTGTGTTCCTGACGGTTCCTAGTTGAGAGACTTGAAATTGAGCTAATTATACAGGACTGTTATCAATTTTCCTCCATACTAGCCAACTATATCATTCGAAAGGACATTGAATAGAGTGTTTGTATAGCAACTTGGAAGAAAATGTTTAGAGTCGTTTTTGTGATACAGACTTACGATACCTATTCCGGTTTTCCAATTTTCACCAAAATTTGGAAAATTCATCTGTACACCAGGCCAGTCTCAATTCTGAAGTTTCGTAGTTCTATCTTTATTAGTTTCGGAGATATGATAGTCAGAAGATTCCCCAAAAATATATATATACATACACACGCACACACTGACCAATTGCCAAAAATTACTTTTTTGGACTTAGGAGACCTTAAAACATGTAAATCAGGTGAAAACTCGATATCGAATTTTCGGACCGAATGCAATACTTCTTACAATTATTAATTACGGTAGTCGGGTAATGGAAGTAAAAAACCATAACAAAAACTTTCTTCTATATCATCTATATAACAGCGTCATTTACTGTCTAACGAGCGCCCAAATGTTTTATGATAGTTTCTCACAAGGAAAATTTCGACTATATATGTAACTTGGTGCGATTTTAACCATATGGAAAATAACTAATAATAAGAAAAATTGTTTGACATAATCATAACTATAATTGATGTAAACTAGAGACCTGCGTATTGATTTTTTTGCGCTAGATTGAGTCATTTTTTTCTGTAAAATTCATAAAATTTTAATTTTTAATTTCAAAACTCTAGAAAAATAAAATGACAGACTTCCATTTTCGACTATAAATATAAACATCTCATTTCAAAGGAACAGATTTGATATCTGTCGTCCATGGCAAAATAATAATAATAATAATAAAAGATGGCAAAATTATCTCACGAACATATTTAATTCCTTTCAAAAATCATGGTTATTTTAATAAAGCATATTAAGAGAGCAATCAGTAATATATGAAACAACATTTCGTACAATATATACGCATTATGAAAATATTCATCTGGCATGTATGTTTCCGCATTACGTTTTAATCGCCAAATACACAAAATGCGGAGGACGAACGGATATCAAATCTATGCCCATTCCGTTTCTAGAGTTTTGAAATTTAAAATTAAAATTTTGTCAATTTGACAGCAAAATAACTTAATCTGACACATGTGCACGATAACTAATTTGTAATTATACTCAAATATGGAGATTAAAATCGGGAAATAATTTTCCTCGATTTTTAATAATTTTTTACAAAACTTGGGGGCTCTGCCCCCTGCTCGCTTTACTCACCAACCCCCGAGGGAGGCTTCGCCTCCCCCCGACTCACTTTACTTATTAATACATGCAGAGCTCTGCCCGCTTATTCTCGGCTTTCTTTCACTATAAAGGAATATTAATAGTGCATACTACAAGTCAAAAGCAGAAAATTATGGAAATCCTCATATTTAATGTCAAATTTATATATATAATATATATATAAATATAATATATATATATATATATATATATATATATATATATATATAATTTTTTTATAGAAAGAAATTCATAATATCTAGACCATTTTGCATTACAACTTTAGAATATGACCCTTTTTATTTATTTTTTACAACCTTAGATACGGACCGCGGTACTCCAGGCGGTAAATCACCGAGCTCGTTATTGGAAGATTTCGGGCTCGGTTCTCAAGCCGGCCAAAGACAACACCCCCTACCAGGTGTTGCCAAAGACCGTCTTGTATACTAATGGTGGCTGGTGCACGTAAAATATGTCGTGGCCGCAATATCCTCCATGTTCCCATCAAAATTAGGCCTCTGGGGGCCACCGAAGCGGGGTAGCCATCCCCTTCGTATAGTACCAAAACTGTGGTGGCATGTCTCCGGAACATCCGTACGGGTGCGTCCCAGACCGTCGCCAATTATCCATAGAGCAGGAATGGTGCGACGTCAAACACAGCCTACCTAATTATCTACCTACCTACAACCACGAATCCTATTTTAATTTTCCCGGATAAGAAAATTAATTTTCTTAGAAAAAAAGTTGATATTTATTTTCTTCCTTTTTTACATCCATGGTTTCGGGCCGCGATACTCTAGTCGGTAAAGCACCGAGCACGTAATTGGAAGATTGCCGATTCGATACTTGAGCCGGCCAAAGACCGTCGGTTACACTAATGGTGGGTGGTGTACATAAAATCTGTCGTGGCCGCAAAGTCCTCCATATTCTTATCCACACTATACCTCTGGGAATCACCAAAGCGGGGGGAGGATCCCCTCCGTGAAGGATCAAACTTGTGATGACATGCCTCCGGAACATCTCTAGGGGTGCGTCCCAGACCGACGCTAATTACCCATAGCGTAGTACTAGTACGACGTTAAATCCAACCTACCTACCTACATACGTACAGCCATGGATAATATATTTTCCTGTGTAAAATGACTTCATGACAGAAGAACAACGGCACTGGGAGAAACTTTTTTCAAAATGGCATATAGAGTACCTTCATAAACTTGTCGTTTTTAGTTAATAATGCTTTTAATTAAAATGATAGAAATTTCTAAGCAGCTGAAATGTCTTCCTTGAAGTATTGGGAACATATTGATACCTCTCATGACGCGAAGAACCCTGCCCTCCGCTAGAAGATTCTGTCGCAGACACAAAAATTTGACGCCAGTGACAGTTACTTTTTTTTTAATATATAGAGAAATCCTATGGACGATTAAGAAATTTTTTTAATTAGCCACAATGACGGTCAGTGACATCACACTTCGCTTGCGTATACCTTCTGTATATATAAGAAGAAAGCATAAGATTTGAAAAAACTTTTGGTTTTCGGTTTTCGATGAATTTACAGACTGAGATTTCCTTGCATTTGATTTAACTGAAATTGACTACTTATTTTTAAAAAGTGGAGCTATTACTATCTTCTGCATCTATCAAAGAAAAAATTGAGATTTTCTGTTTTCGCTGAATTTACGTGTTTTGAGATTTCCCTGCGTTTCAATTAACTGAAATTGACTACTTATTTTGAAAAAAGGGGATTTATTACTAGCTTCTACATGTATATGAAGAAAGTAGAAGATACAGAAAAATTTCGATTTCCGGTTTTCAATGAATTTACACGTTTTGAGAATGTCATTTTTATTAACTGAAACTGACTACTTATTTTTTAAAAAGTTGGTTTATTATTCTATCCTCTGCATATATAAGAAAAAAGCATAAGATTCAGAAAATTTTTAAATTTTCGGTTTTCGATGAATTTACACTTTTGAGATTTCCTTGCATTTTTATTAACTGAAACTGACAACTTATTTTTAAAAAAGTGGATTTATTATTCTATCCTCTGCATATATAAGAAAAAAGCATAAGATTCAGAAAAATTTTAAATTTTCGGTTTTCGATCTATTTACACGTTTTGAGATTTCCTTGCATTTTTATTAACTGAAATTGAGTACTTATTTTTTAAAAAGGGGATTTATTATTCTGTCTTCTGCATATATATAAAAAGAAAGTATAAGATGCAGAAAAAGTTTAGATTTTCGGTTTTCGATGAAGTTACACGTTTTGAGATTTCCTAAACATAATTCGATCTTGTTTAGAAAATACCTGTCTTTTTGCGTTCGAACACTGTACTTTATGAACCATTGAACTCAATTTAAACCGAACTTGATATTTGGTTGGACCTTGGTTTGAGTTAGTGCCGATCAGCTTTTGGGTTATATCACCGAACATTGCGATTACCTCTCATTTCAGAAAAAGCTCAGCATTTACAGCTACAGCATACCAAACTTAGTAAAATATATTAAATAAAACATTGCTGATTCACTTTGAATATACACTAACCAATTGCCTCACTTTACTGGACTCGAGGTACATGTCATCAGGTCAAAACTGGATATCAAAACTAAATTTTTGGCTGAATACAATATTTCTGATTGTAGATATATATTTATAGATTTTCTGAGATATATTAGATGATATAACAATTAATATATATGATTTTTTTTCGATATAATTATAATAGCAGGCTTCGGTAATAGCTAGATATAATAGAATTTAAATGAATTTATTTATTTTTTAATGAATCACAATTTTTTTTTTTAAAATATATGTATATATATCACTTTATAAATAAAAACTGAAAAGAAAATTCCATTGAAATCACCCTGAACCTCGTTTCGGGTAACCTCTACCAACGGCATCGTTACTCCCCCCCCCCTCCCTTCGCGTTCTATCGGATCCAGATTTCCACTGCGCATGCAGAATCGTCTTTTCTGGACACTTCAATTTGGATATTTATCGGTTTACAAGTTGATCTGCTATTACAATTTAAAAATGGCTTTATCTCAGCATCCATTGAACATTTTAGTTATGGCACCATGTAATTTATAGCACTCGCACTGTCTACTATATTACCATATGATTAATAATATAACTAGTAAGTTGTGGCCACCACAAGACTTTCTTCTATATTTTCCTATACAAATTCACTGACTAAAAATGATTTATTAAAATTATTATTTAAAAAAAAATATCTTCCATGATAATGCAGACGATTTCTATATCAGAAAAGTAGTATAACAGTAAATATCCAAAAAGAAAAAGTCTATTTTATTCTCAATAATAATAATAATAATAATAATTACGATTTTTTTTTTCAATTTTTTTTTCTTTAAAAGTAAAAAAAAAAAAAAAAAAAAAAAAAAAAAAAAAAAAAAAAAATCGATAACTTTGTTTTACATTATCACAGATCTATAGTTCAACTATTCGTTTTAAAGGTATTGACGAGACCTTCCGAAAGATACCCATCTTGAAAATTTACTCCGCCCGGGGGAGGGCGACGCCCCCAAATGCACAATTTTTTCCCCCTAGTTAACAACTACTTTTATCAATAATTCATATTAATTTTACAATCAAAAGTTAAAAATAACTCTCATTATGTACATTTATACGAAATTTTGTCCTATACTGCCATGTTAAAAATTTAGAAAAAATGCTATCACAGCGCCACCTATTGGGCGATTGATCCCTAAATCTAATCAGCACCAGTTTATGTCAGAGTCCAACTAGATACCAAGATTGGTTAAATTTCGTTCATTGGTTCGTGAGATACAGCCTCCAAAAATTTGTGATACACACACACACACACAGACATTTTCTAAAAACTATCAAATCATGTTCAGCACATCCCAAAACGAGTAAATCCATCGAAAACCGGAGTTCGAAAATTTTCACGAATCCAATACTTTCTCTATATTACATATAGAAGAAAGTCCCCCCCCCCGGGAGGGATAAATTTTCAAGATGGGTATCTTTCGAAAGGTCTCGTCAATACTTTTAAAACGAATGGTTGAATTGTAGATCTATGATAATTCAAAACAAAGTTATCGATTTTTTTTTTTTTTTTTGTTACTTTTAACGAAAAAAAAAAAAAAAAAAAAAAAAAAAAACTTTTGAAAAAAAAGAAAAAAAATATATATATCGTAATTTTTATTTATTTATTTATTTATTTTATTTTATTGAGAATTAAATGGAACTACTTCTCTAATATGGAAATCGTCTGCATTATCATGGAAGAAATTTTTTTTCATAATAATTTTAATAAATTATTTTTACTGAGGGAATTTGTATAGGAAAATATAGAAGAAAGTCATGTGGTGGCCACAACATACTAGTTTAGTTAAATTAATAATATCAGACTTCAAGTATAATTATATAGTATATTTTCTTTGAAAAAAATTTCACTGTTACGTATTTCGCCGGTATAACTAAAGAAAGCCTGAACCGGGCTGAAAATAGTATAAAGTACTTGGTCGGATCGAGCTACTCTATTAAAATACATATAAATAGATTAGAATAAATGAGCAAAGTTATTTGATGTCATGTGAAAATGGAAAATAAAAAAAAAGAAAAAAGAAAAAAAGAAACACAAAAATAAAAAAAAGAAAGAAAGAATCAAAACAAAACAAAGCTTCGATGAAACCGCAATAAGGACGTGGCTGATTTTTGATTTATTCTTCCAAAAAGTCAATGATTCGTCAGTGAATCTGTTAATCTTCTCCACCTCCTGTCAAAACCACGTGGGACACTTTTTATCTGTTTTCAGCCGGCATCGGAATTTTTTTTAAGTGAAGAGGGCCCAGGAGGAAATTTGAGGGGATTTGTGCCCAGAAAACAAAAGAAAATCCATAAAAACAATCTGTTTCTGTTTCTTTTCTTTTTTTTATTTTTCGCAATATTTCTTTTATTTTTTACATATTCCAGCTTCCAGTTTCTCATTTTCTTACCAAAACACCCCAAATAATAAAAATTATGCAGTGAAATTTTTTCAAAATGTTGGTGAGTGGAGTAAAATCTCAAAGCCTTCGCAAGAAAAATTGACTGATTCACTCTTCGACGTGATGTTTGCTTTCAGTAATTCCCACCTTAAATGTTTTGGGCAGTAAAACATGAACAGTAAAATATCCTCCTTTGACACGTGTTAAAGATTACCACGCAAAATCACCACCGTCAAGAACACCGAAGTTCACTCTCTTATCGCAAAACTTGTACTAAAGGTAGACAATGACTAACGACTACAAGAAAAATAACCTTTAACATGTGTCAAAGCAAGAGATTTTACTTTTCTGATTTACTGTCCAAAACATTTAATGTGGGAGTTATTGAAAGCAAACTTCGTACAGTGAATCAGTCAAACTTTCTTGCAGGGGCTTTGAAACTTTACTCTACTCACCAACATTTTGAAAAAAAATTTCATTGTATAATTTTTATTATTTTGGGTGTTTTGGTAAGAAAATGGCAAACGGGAAGCTGGAATATGTAAAAAAAATAAGAGAAATATTGCGAAAAAGAAAAAGAAACAGAACCCGATTGCTTTTATTGATTTTCTTTTGTTTTCTGAGCACAAAGCCCCTCAAATTTCCTCCTTACTACAAATATTCGTGTTTTAGAACTTTCTACCTCTGTAGCTCTTTAGGTCAGAAGACATTTAACGTTTAAAATAATCATCGGTCCTCTCCAAATCAAACTGATGGATATAAAATTACCAAACAATGATAAAAATGAGGGAGGGGGGGTGTATCTAGAAAACGGTGGGTGATTGGGCAAAATGGTGGTCATATTCGGATTCAGGAGGTTATTTTGCATAAGAATACGCTGAAATGGTGTCAGAGGCAATTTTCATGCCGATCAGCGTCATATATTTTCAAAATATCTGTTGTAAAAGTAAAAAAAAAAAAAAAAAAAAAAAACTGAAAGAAAAATCGGGATTAAGTTTAACATTTGAAGGCAAAGGCATCTTTATCTATCTGTAATGAATCCTTAACACCCTTTTTCGATACTTTTTTCTTTTTTATTGTTGAAATTTTTTATTTTTTCCAAAGCTTACTTTAGAGAAAAATGAATAATTATTATTAAAACAAAACAAAAAAAGAAATATTTACGGTAAACTTATGTAAAATTTGATCAATATTCGATAATGGACATGCCCTTCAAATTTTAAGTTTATTTTTTTATTTCTTTGGAAATTATACGCAAATGAAAAATCATCGTTTAGAATTTGTTGAGGAGTCCTCATCCTCCCCCCTCGTAGTATTGTAAACTACATTCTACATCGCATGTTTTAAAGTAATGTTTTCTCTTTCCTTTAAGTATGCGCGCCATCCTGTTTAGTTATTGAAAACAGTTTCGTTAAACAGGTTGTGAAATGATAAGAAAAATGCTAGGGGTCAGTGAGGTGAAAATCGATCCCTCGGTTTGGGGAGTGATGAGATTCAGAGAGAAGAGAAAAATTTATAGATAAAGATAAAACAGAGGATTCTGATTAAGAATTTTAAAAGAAGACATATGCATATGTACGCTTGTCTGTATATTTCTTACAGAAGGGTTACTTTCATAAAACTGGACGAAATTATTATTACATAAATTAGCCGTTTCTTTCAGAATTTTTTATTTTTTTTCAAAAGTTATCTTTATCGGCTGCTTCTTTATATTTATGTCTCTCTAACTTTTATTAGAGAGAGAGAGAGGGGGGGGGGGATTGTTAACCGAAAAAAAAAAAGAAATCACTGAAACAATGTTACGCGGAAAAGTCTCCCGGAAAAATTGTGCAATCTTCTTCATAAATGAAAAAATCGGCTTTTTAATAACTTTCATTTTTTAAAATTGTTTCTTCTATTTCCGTTTAGATGTAGCAAAAATATTATTACTATTACTATTATTACTATTATTTTCAGATTTTTAATACGTATGAGCGAGAAAAGATTGCCAAGCGTGCAATACCCACAATATTTTTTTAAATAACTAATTAAATTATTTAAAGTGATTTTTGCATTACTTTCAAATTCTTAATACATAACAATGAGGAAAGTTGTCTTTTATTAGGAAATACTCTATTTTTCTTTTCAATTCTGTTCTATATATATCATTCTTATTATTTTTGAAAATGTATTATAATTGTCCCCTACCACCCTCTAATATATATATATAATGCAATGTTTGAAAAGGTTTTCGATACATATATATTGAACAATATATCTTTGCTATTCTTAGCTATATTGTTTTACGAAATCTTGCAGCTCTCTCTCTGCTTTAAAGAAGTACATGCTTCCTGACCCGATAATACTTCTAATTTTAAGCATTTTTTATTCCAATTAATATTCCTGTGGTCCTTTATTTATTATTTATTTATTTTATTTTTTTTACTTTTGAACTGGATTCTTAATTCCTGAATCACTTTTAAGACTTTTAATGAGTTCCGTCATCCATTTTGTACGTCAATACGTCCTTTTACTCATGTGGGTGTAATTAATTTAAATTGGTTTTGACTCTTACTGGATCTATATGAATTGCAACATTTCTGTGCTAGTTTTTGTACTGTGTTACAATCAGTTTTATTTTTGTTGTGTTGGTTTTAGCGTGTATCTATTAAATGCTATAATTTTAAAGTCAAAATTTATTACAATATCTATCATTTATATATATATATATATATATATATATATATTATATTAATATTATTATTATTACTTTGAGTGAAAAAATAATTGAAACGAAAAAAAAAAAATATATATATATATTACTTTAAGATTACGTAATAAAAATTAAGATACGTAATAGCTAGAAAAGCAATATTAAACATTATGCCTAATCTATTTTTTTTTCGATCAATTAACATATTTTGTCTTGTATCATATCAATTAATCCAGGATAAAATATGAAAAAAAAAAAAAAAAAACTAAAAATTACCTAAAACACAGATAGTTTATTACTTTCATATTTTTAATACGCGATATCGAGCAAAAGTTGTCTTTTATAATAATAAATTATTTCATTGTGTAAATAAATCAAATATGTTTTTAAATTTTTGTCGTAGTGCATTTTTTAAAGCAATCTGCATTTAAAAAATAAAATGAAATAAAATGAAATAAAATAGTTATCAATATGTGCCCTTTTTCATTACTCATCATATTGTAGCTATGAAGATATTAGACAGTCATAAAAATTTTCATCCTGGGTTTTTTTTTAAGATTTCTACATGCTTTGAGGTGGTGTGAGGAATTTAAAAATCATAAAACTGATATGGTTTCAGTTTTTTGGCTCGTTTGTGTGCTTGTTAATTAGCATGTATACACGACATCCCAAGAACTTTTTTTTTTCTTCAAGAAATTAGAAACTTCTTATACATTCAGAAATTAAAAACAAATCCATTTTTATTATCGATTTTAATGAATTTTAATTTAAAATAAAACTTAAAATACTTGAATTTTTATATTTGAATATATACATATATAAATAATAATCGGTTATTATACATAAAAGCTAAGCAACAGATACAATATCACTGAAACCACATAGACCAATAAGAATGAATTTAGATATATATATTATAAAAGCACCTATTAATACATACATACATATAAATAAATGTCATAAATCACCATTTTAACTCATAGAATATATGATTGATTTAGTTCTTATAAATTGAATTTATAAGTATCAGTAATTATAAAGTAAATTTTTTCACTTAATAAGACGAAAAACTCGAATGAAATATTAACAATTGTTGTATGGGTAGAAAATATTTCGAGAAATATTACTCCATTATTTGCTGACGTTTCGAAATTCACCATCACATTTTTTTCACAGTTTTTTTTATAGTTTTCACATTCACAATTTTTTTTATTATTATTCTTTATTTATTTATTTATTTATTTTTACGCATATAAAATGCTGAGGTGCCATTACCTTCTTTCGAAAAATAAACGAGAACAACAGTGAAAATAAATATGCGGCGCATAGATTACAAACATTTTCAAACACTGTACATACACATCTGTAATTATTCCATCTGTACACACGCGTAGTTTACTCATCAAATTTAACGTATTTGCCTTCATGATGACACTTTATAAAACATTTAGTTTACAAATATGTATATATATATTATATATATATATATATATATATTTTTTTTTTTTTTTTTTTCCTTTCTTTCTTTTTTCTAATTTCTAAACGGTTTGAAATTTATATCATTTTATTTTCAAAATTATTGTTATAGAATTTTCAAATTAAACGATGAGAAAATACTTTCCGTGGATGGTCTTTCTAATGGTTCTTAGTTCCTATTCATGCAAGTTTTGGAGAAAATCACGAAAAAATCCGAATGGCTGTAACAATGAATGCTACTTGTGTTTGAACATGACACCTTACATTTACCAGATTTGTTAGTAGATCAACTCAGCCATTAGTGGGTCTGGTTGATAATGTAAATGAAATATGAAAGGTTAAAAAATTTGTTTTATTTGAAATTCATTCTTCGATTAAATTCGTTAGTATCAATACACCAATATATTATCAAGCACTACTAACTTTACACGATTTTGGTTGAAGTTTAAGTTTCTTAAAAGCTAATTTGTTATTTTCGATGACTTGTAATTTAGTTTCAATATTAATGCTAGGTTTCGTTTTTCGTTCTAAAAAAAAAAAAAAAAAAAAGAAATGCATGCGTCAATATGTAGATTAATGCCAATTCTTTGCGCAAATCTGCATCTGCGTGCGACATCCTCCTTGCATATCTATTGAAATATCTTCAGGCGAACTTCGGAGAAAACCATGAAAAACTCGAATGGTTAGGCAAACATGCAGGGCCATGCTTAGTTAGACAGATGCGAAAAGTGCGGTCACACTAGGCCAGAAAATATAAGGAGTCGCAAATATTTGTTTCTTTTCCCTGGAATACTGCATCATATTACTTTTATTTATAAAAGAAAAAAAAAAAAAGAAAATTCAAAAATTAGGCTCTTTGAATAAAAAAAAAAAAAAAAAAAAAAAAAAAAACACTACTTAGAAATGTAATCTAAAAATAATCTTTATTAACACTTTCCAACAAAGTATTTAAGATTTTGTCTCTCCGTATGCTCCTGCTTTAATTTTCCGTTAATATTTTTAGAATGGGTTGAAAATGACAGGAATAGAGCAAACGTTATCGTATGCATAAACTCACAATAGAATTTTGAATCGCTATCATCTGAGAGAGGGCATTCCTTTAAAGTATATATTAATAACTTTACACTCTGTACAACGTAAAGAAATTGTCATAAATTATTCATATTTACAAAATACACCTACTTTTTTTCTAAGAATACGACAAAGTAAGTACTTATGATTGTTTACAGTCTCCCAAAATAAAATTCAATTACGTAATTTTCAATTACGTTATGGGATTCCATAGAAATTACTTAATGAAAAATTCTGTAATGCTACTCTTTTATTTTTATTATTATTTGGGGGGAATGGGGGAGGGGCATGTAAACAGTCTACTTTATACTTTCCTTTTACAAATTAAGTTTTAAAGATAGTTTTTGTGAAACTTCTTCACCTACAGTTGAAAAATAAAATAAGAACATAAAAATGTTATGCTGTAATAGAAATGAAGAATATAGGGGTTCGTAGTGTAGGTTCATGTGTGACAGATCTACAATGAAGTGATGATTGTTTATTGCAGTGAAAGTTTTATGGGTATATTCTAATGGAAACACTGTATATGAATGTGATAGCTGTCATACGACACTGTTCTGTAGTGTAAAAATTATTTTTAAACTAGCCACATGTCTCTCATAGACAGGGCCGTTGACGGGGGGGGGGGGGGGGGGTACAAACAGAACAGAAGTGACAAAAATCTAAATTTTAAAATATGAAGTTTCACTTTTTTTTCTTCTTAAAAAGTATGTACTTTCCACAATTCTAAAAACATGGAAAAAGGAACAAGAAATTTATATAAGAACCGCTTAGCAGTCGTAAATACTAGCGGCGATAATGAGCCCGCGTTGCGGCGAGACTTAGGTCCTAAAAGGGATAGGGGAGCGATATTATTTTTACCTATGTTTTTACCTGGGGGGGGGGGGGGCTAAGTGCTGCCTCTGGAAGTAGATGCAGGAAGGGTATTACTCATAGACAAATAAGATGTGGAATAACAAGGAAGCCTCATTTCCTTTTCTTTAATCGTTTCTTTAACGCATTTCACATTTGGAAAACCATTAGTATCAACTACTCAGAATTGAGTGGGTAAACTGTTGCTAGGAAAATTTCGCAATCAGTCAAAAAAATAAAATAAAATAAAATAAATAAAACGAAGGAACAAGGCCAAAGAATTCCGAGTAGAATAGGAAAAATATTTCGTATGTGCAGAACTTCCTTCGAAAGTTTCTAGTCAACTCGTTACACTGCACGTATCCAACCTGATATATTCAAAGAAATTTCTAATTGGAAGGACGTTTTTGGTGTTTGGGAATAAGGCCGATTGGCTGTACTAGGGTCCAAGGCCGGAAAGGGAATGCCTTATGTGGAGGTTTTTCTAAGGAGTCGTAGCCCGTATTTACACAAGTTTCGTAGAAAACCACGAAAGACTCCGAACGGATAGATCGACGAGTGCGACCTAGGATCGAACCCGGCACCTCATGTCTACCAGCTATGAGCGCAGAACCGCTCAGCCGCTGATGGGCTTCTAATTGGGATGAGAGCGACCAAATAAATGCACAAGAACTATAACTGGCCGGATATTGATAAAAAGTTACATAGATGCAATGCAAGATAAAGATTTACTAAAAATGCAAAATTGTTGAGAAAGTATGAAGTAAAAATCACAAGTAAAAAATAATAATAAAACACTGAATTTCATTTATAAAATTTTAGAGGAAAATTTAAAGCATCGTGAAATATACAGTGACCATTTTTTTCTTTTTACACGCACGCAAGATGAGAAGACATTAATAATAATAATAATAATAGAAATTCACTAGGGTTTAATTAAAAATATGCCTAAAATTTATAGAAAATAGGATTTTATTTTTAGACAAAACTTAACTTGAAATTTTTTATTTAATTGAGAAATGAAGTTATCTAAATATATAATCTGGAGCAATAGGAGAAAATATTGCACAGGATGGGAGGATTTTTCATTTAATCTAATGCAACAAAAGTTTTCTGAAAAAAAAAAAAAAAAAAAAAAAAAAAAAGATATATATATATATATATATATATATATATATATATATATCTGTAATATGTATTTGAAAAAAAAAAGTTTCAATTATAAAATATTCTTTGAATATCCCTCCTCTCAGATTTTTTTTTTTTCTCCGCTATATTCGAATGTCGATATATGATTGTATAAAATATATTTTTCTAACAAATTAAAAATCTTATAAAACCAAAACGAAAGTTTTTTTTTATTTTTTTTTTATTTTTTTTGCTTTTAAATATTAATCAATCGTAATAAAAATAGCTAAGTATTAACAAATATTAACATATCTTAAAAAATCGCAGAAAAAACTAGAATTTCTATATAGTTCAGCAACTTTTTTTTTTCTCTATATATTAGTTTAATAACAAATATTCTAATTTGTAGAGTTGCCTGAAAGATACACCCGTAACAATATGGTATTGCCGTGTTTGAAAAATGAATATACCTTCATTTAATTCTTTCAATCAGATTTTTAAAAAAAAGTCAAAACGTACATGTTTATAATTATTCATACTTCTAAATAGTGTTTCATTATCTAGTTCTAGTATTGATTTTTTGCAAGCACAAGGAATTAAATATATGTTTAGTTTAACAACAGTGATTCTCTGAGTTGTGTAGAAAATAATAATCAAAAATTTTGTTTAGTTTCCATAAATTTTTATGTATCTATACTTTGAAATCAAAAGTAAATCATATGTAACTTGCACAATAAATTAGTAAAAAAAAATATATATGGCTCCTGTCAGTAGCTGAGATTTTCTCCTCTAGAAGCTGGTAGATAGGATATGTCGGGTTCAAACCTAGATCAGGTTCATCGGCCTAGACGTTTAGGTTTTCCTGTGTTTTTTTTTTTTTTTTTTTTTTTTCAAAATTCGCATGAATGCCATTTCTTTAACTTCTTAAATTTCAGAAAATGATCTAATTAAAATATTGTTGATATAGTATATTTTAAATTAGTCTTTAATGCTTTCCATTTTTTTCTTTTTTCAAGAAGCAAAAGTTTTAATTAAAGAAAGTTTTATTTACTGTGTTGTATCTATTTAAAATTTCAATCAATTCATTCCTAAAATCAAATAAATCAAATACAATGACTGAAGGTTCATGTCAGTAATTCATTATTCTAACTCCGGAGCAGAAACGGGAGTACAATCAATAAACTCTTATCTTTTATGCAGATCAAAAGGTGTTGTGAGTTGTGTAGTATTTCTGCTAAAAATGTTTGGTCAAGTGAAAGGATGAAACACATCGAAACTTGAAAGAGTAATCGCTGCTCATCGTTAGCCACCATAGTCAGTATTCATCTAAAAAAGAAACAGATGGGGGGTCTGCATCTCATTTGGTGCTTTGCTTATCTCGCAAGCAGTGAGCCCAATCTAATCTGTGCAATGTCCATTGGCCGCTGTCCATGGGGATGAGAGTAAAATATATGTAATTACCAAAATTCTCATTTAGGAACATGGTTAACAAACGCAAACGCTAAACATTACTTTTTACATTCAGATTGAATATTTTGATAAATGAAAAGAAGAAAATTATCAATGATTTTGCAATAAAAAAAGCAAGAAAGATCCATTTCTAAAAAAAAAAAAAAAAAAAAAAAAAATACTATATCTTTTTTTTTTTTTTCTTATATATATGTGTGTGTGCATACAATATTTTTGAAACTTTCGGTATACATGTGTATTCAGAAGATAAGATACACTAAGCGACAAAAAAAAAAAAAAAAAAAAAAAAGCCGCACTGCAGAAAAAATGAAGTACACCTTTTTGATTTGCAATAACTTTAAAATAAAAGGTTGAAACAAATAAAACTATCATGTTTGCATAATATCAAAGGTACGAAATTATAGCTGTCTACATTTTCGATTTAATAATTCGCTTTATTACACTCTACGAAATACTTTTTAAAAATCTGCATAAAATTTTCTTTTTGAACATAATGCAATAACCATACACTTTGTATTCTATTATTATTTATTATATGAAATAAACAAGTTATATTTTAATATATGAAATAAAATAATTTATTTGTTAGATCTAAGCAATTTTTTGTTAAAAATACGTATTATGCATTGGGTTAATTCCACCTTTATATGGAACTACTGCTTTAATGCGCAATGGCATAGTTTTATACAGTATTTTAATATAAATTTCAGAAATTTCACTGTGCCAAATATCACAAATAATTTTTTCTAGTTCTGCCAGAGCTGTAGGCTGCAAATTTCGAATCCTCTCCCCTCTCCCCCGCCTTTTTATAGACAAAACATTTCGAGCGGATTCTGAATTTTGTATTCTAGTATTCTTGAATTCTAGGTTTTTGCTTCACCTGTGAGATTTCTGTATTTTACTTCCTTTCTTGTTCCTACTTTTATTTTAACGTATCTGAACCTAAATATTTTAAGCAACACCATTCATACTAATAGTGTGCATGAACTGGATGTTCAAATTTACAGTTTTGTAAGGATGTAATAATAATAATATATAAACTGAAAATCGTATTTGGAAAAGCATAAAATTGTTTTAATTTTACTTAGAAATGTTTATTGCAATAACTGTGAATATTTTAATAAGAAGAAATTTAAAAGAAAAAAAAAATGAGTATTTTAATAATTTCTTTTTTAGATATATAAATTAAGGATAATCAGAAAAATTTCATTCTTTTGATAATCATTTTGCATGAAAATAATTACAAAATAATTTTAGTTTGTCAAGATCCTGTAAAACTAAAAAAATTTCGAAATATGCTGAAATTATTTCTGTTCACTGTTTTATAATGGTGTAAGTGTCAGACCTAAAGCCAGTTGACTAGGCTTGGACTGTATGGTGTGGTTTTAGCCCATATTTAAGCAAGTTAATAAAACAAAATGGAAAATCTTGAACAGCTAGGTCAAAGTGCGGCCTAGGATCAAACCCGGCACTTCCCGTCTACCAGTTTCGCCATTAGGACTGCTATCTCATTAGGACTGCTATATTAGGACTATTTCGAGGTCTAATAAAAAAGATATTCTATGATATTCTTTGTGGAATTTAACTTAGAGTGAAAACAGATGTTATTATTTTCAGTATTATAGGTGCTCAGGGTGATGGATAGGTAATTTCAACAATTTGAATCAAATAAACGCACCACGGACACTGTATAGCAAGGTGCATTATCATCTGGAAATGCTGTTTGTGGAAATGTCCAAGATACCTCCAAAATAGTCGGTCAGGCACCACTTTTATAAAGACTGTGTTTTATTTCGAGTTAATTGATCCTTTGAGCATAAAAATTTGCCCGACTGTTTGAAAAGTTATGCACCTCCGTATCATAATGTACGGAAAATGTGTCACTGTTTTAAAAGTGCGATTTTCATTAAGTCGGTCAAATTTTCGTTGTCAGATCTGCTTGTTTTCTTTAACTCGAAATAAGTTAAACTTGACTCATCAGAGAGAACCAGTTCAGCCCAATAATTAACTAAAAATTTTTTAATTTTTTCAGTCTTCTGTGGTCTTGCTTTCCCAATTCTCTTCACTAAGAATGGAATTTTTTTAAATTTTCTGCCATTTAAATGTGATTTGTTTAATAGTTGCTACACTATAGTTAAAGAAATTATGCTGCTAAACACTTTTTCTGATTCTCTTTTATGTTCTAAATGTTCTACAAACCGATTTTATAAGGAATAGCTTTTTAACTTATTGTCATCTCGCTTGGATGAGCAACATGGCCGCTTAAAACCGAATTTCCGGTTGAAACGGCTAAAAAATGTTATATCTTGTTAAAAACCCTTTTACCAATATTTCGTTAACATTTAATTAATTTGCCATCTCACGTATTAAAATATTTTTTGATTTTCCTTCAAAAATTATTCCTTTTTGTGGCATCGTTAACTGTCTTATTCTTACCATTTTCGAAATAATGTCTAAAATTACAATTTTCCTGACAATTGCATTTTGTTTTTAACACTGGACTCAAAGCTAAAGTGTATGTGGAGGACGACATAATAAAATCTGTTCGAAAATTTGCATTTTAAACGATAAAATTGGAGGTTGTAGAAGGCGAAAAGAAAAATATCCAAGTGCGGCTTTTTTTTTTTTTTTTTTTTTTTTTTTTTGTCGCTTAGTGTACATGAATAGTTTCCAAACCGTGGCCCTCAGCATTTAAAAGTAGCATCATTTCAACGACGAAAAAAACTTTGGAACTAGGTTATTATACATAATCTCCTCAAGCACAATACAAATAAAAAGTTATTATTTTTCAGTTTTCTAGAATCGTATTCAAAAAGGCTGGAATCTGTACTCTACAAGAGCATTCTGATAATATACCATTTTTCTTAGGTTGATAAATCATCTTTCTGGGATCAAAATTTACTCACTTAAAAGAACTACTCACTTCTTAAGAAATACAAAAAACATAATTATATATATATATATATATACTTCTTTTTTCTTTTTTTCTAATTTTTAATATGTATATTTAATAATAATAAAAAAAACTTATAATAATAGCCCAAGTCATTATGCCTTTACTTTTGTTTGTTTAAAAAATTACTATTTTAAATCTTGTTAATCACAGAAAATAAAGTATTTAAAAAAAAAAAAAAAAAAAAAAAATGGCAGAAAAGAAATTATCAGAAAACTTTCAGCCTATTACTGTCGGCAGCAAAATTATTCGAGCGCTAGCAATAATTCTTATATAAAAAGTACACTTAGTACTGCTTTATTAAATAAATCCTTGCCGAGTCATGTTTTTAGGCAGTCTAAGAACATAATTCAACAAGGATTTATTTAATAAAATAGTATTAAGCGTACTTTTTTCATATAGGAATTGTTGCTAGCGCTCGAATAATTTTGCTGCCAATAGTATATACTTTTATGAATCTACTCAGCTCGCTCGGTAATTATTAATGTTCACTTCATTCAAAAGCTAATTTTTTAAATATTGAATTATAGACCAAACAGATTTTCAGGGGATAACTTATTAAATAAATAAAATTCAAGGTTGTCAAAAAGAAAAGCAGAATTTTTAAAAGAAATTTTTAGATTAAATTTCATTTTTTCAAATATATTACATTTATATTTGAATCATGATATCTTTATTTTAAAATTTTATATTTAACTTTAAAGTGCAATAGATAGTACATATATCAATCACTGATTGATCACAAGTCTTCTTTTGTAAATTAATTATATTGAGAATGAAAAGCAAAGCAATTGTATGTTTTTGTCAGACTTCTTATTTAATCAAATTTCATTACATAAATGTATAGTTCGATAATGTACTACCTATTGTATCACTGTATTTCATTGGAGCTATTTGAAATACCACAGTACCCAAAAATTTAAACCATTTTTCGATTGCAATTTAAGAAGTGATTATGTGTAGGGGGGGGGGGGCTTACTTTCATTTGCCCAGGGGCCCGTAATTCTTGTCACCGGCCCTACTCATAGACGAAGGCGATCGAAAAAATGAAAGATTACATAAATCACGTATGATGTTGCCTGGCACAGTAAAGAATGTGAAGCAGGGGCGTCGACTTTAAAAAAATGCTGTCGGTGCTCTGCTCAGGAACAAAGCTTGAGCGGGGGATGTACAGTCCCCTCCCCACCAATGTTTTTAAAAATATGGCGGCATATGAGATTTCTTTTCTATGTGCTGATTTGCACCTGAAAGAGGTGGATCATAATTTTGTTAATAATGTAATCTGTGAAAAACGCTAAGATTCATGTAACACTGGCCTTCTCTGTCGACCAGCTGATTCACCGGCTAAGAAAAAATGTTGCATTAAAAAGTATGACAGTAGCAAATTCTCGCTCTGTGAGGGGCTGCGGCGCCTTCGTCCTGCTTCAGACACTTACAACAGCCTTTTTGCTTACCGTACAAACTACAAAGTACCCTTGAAAATTCTGACCGTATTTACGACTTAAAAAAAAAAAAAAAAAAAAAAAATCTGACCATAACAAATTCACGTACGGTTCAAACGGCAATTTTCCCGGTCTCAGACACTTACAACAGCATATTTATTTATGCAAATGATTTTTGAAATTTCTAATATTGGCGAATTACTGCAATGTAGCGACTGCGGCGCCCTTCTCCCTTTTCAGACACCTACAACTGTTTCGAAAGTAAAAAGG
The DNA here is from genome assembly GCA_963930645.1 of Salticus scenicus. Lineage (NCBI taxonomy): Eukaryota > Metazoa > Arthropoda > Arachnida > Araneae > Salticidae > Salticus > Salticus scenicus. Next base: position 89,099,981 of record OZ005654.1, on the reverse strand, counting down.
GGATCTTTCTACGTAGTCTAAGCTCGTATGTATACGTGTTTTAGAGAAAACCATGGAAAACTCCAAATGACTAGATCGGTGAGTGCTATCTGGGATCGAACCCGGCGCTTCTCGGTGAATTTTAAAAAGCCAAATTGCTTTGTGCCACTGTGAAAATCCACTCTGTAAAATCTAGTTATTGAAAATTTTAATGAATGGCAATAAATTTCTTTCAGCTGTATCTTTAAATACTTGACAAAACACTTTATCCTAATTTCATTGTAAGAAATCCAAGAAAATGTATTTTCCCTTTTACTTTGAAATTTCCTTCTGGAGGATCCTTTTTTGAACCCTGTTTCAGGTTGAATATTCGATTCATTTGGCTTTGAATAAGAATTATTTTTATTCGGTGATGTTGATAATCTTATTTAAAAAAAAAAAAAAAGAAAAAAGAAAGAAAGAAATTTATCCATCTTTTTAAAGCATGTAAGAATAAATTAGCACGATATTTAGGATGTTAAGCACTGTTAAATAACCTACTGATTGTATGACTGATTCTAAACTATAAAAGAAAATCTGAAAGTCGATATTTTCTAAATTAATCTGTTTAGTCTGACATTTCCATTATTCCTAGCCAAACAGAAAAAAACCAGTTAGAATTCTTTAAATAATCCTCATTGTGATTCCCTATCGTTAATAACATTGAAAGTCCTCCTATCCTTCTGAAATTGGCGACAGGACTTCGCTTTCTACTTTATGGTAAAACCAGATGTTTACAAACACATGTTTACTATTCATTTAAACGTATATTGCCTGTAAAGAATAGTTACCTTGAAAAATTAACTGAAAAGGGGAAAAATACAAAGAGAAAGAGTGATTAAAAAATAAATCGCAAGTGTGCCTACCGCTTTAAGCTGGTGTTATAATTTCTTTAACATAACTAAATAAATTATTTGAAGGAGAAAGCTAAAATATTTAATAGGTTATATTTAATAGCATTATTTAAATATTGATTTTAAAATTCTTATTGTAACTTTTAGAAAGTTAAAATTTACGATACTTATTCTTAAACTTTAAAGTGTAATTTTTATATCAGCACCATAAGATTATAATTTTAAAAGATGTGAAAGAAAACCTAAATTAAACATTAGAAAAACAAAATTTTAAATATTATACTTCCTTCAAGACATTTTCATTGAATTTTAATGCATAGAGGAATTTTAACCATATATATTCCTTTAAAAATAGTTGGTAATATTAATAATTTTGTTATCTCCGATTTTTACACTTATTGTCATGGCAAACCTTGGGATTTCATTTTTAATATATGAAGTATACTTAAATTTTGTATATTGAAATTTCATGAAATTTATCCCTCCTCCCTCCAACCAAAAGAGAATTGGTTAAAGCAAAGGGTTTTAAACCGATTAAGGGCAATGCGAAATATTCAAACAAGGGTGTTTTAAACTTTATGCCGTGAAAAGATTTTAGTTGCACATCATTCGTCAAATTTTGACGGGTATTAACTAGTAATAATTAAAACTATTACGACGTTAGTTTTATATTTAAAAAAATAATAAAGAATAAATAAAAAATAAATCATGTTATAAGTTTCATTTTTCAATACTTTTTATTCGCATGAGTAAAGAAATATTTCTTTTTATGTAAAAAATAAATGAATAAATAAATAAACATTAAGTAAAAATCGTCAACATTCAATTTTATTATCATCAGCTTGAAAATTTAATTTAAATAAATAATATTTAAGAAAAAAAAAAAAAAGAGAAAAATTGCATGAAATGTAATTTTTTAAAAGTTCTAATAGGAATATCGAAAATATATGTTGCAAATATGCACGGATTTCTTTTTATAGAAGAGAATTTCTAAACTAAACGTGCCACAGTTTGTACTGTACGTCAAACACAGACAGGCAAATTATTTCTTCTATTAATATAGTACCTTTTCGAAATTTGAAATTTAGCACTGAAATAGCTCAAACATTCCGCGCCAATGGCTTTACTTACGCAATAGAGATATTCATCTTAGTACATCGCGAAAATGGGGGAAAAAAAGTTATAAATAGCAATAGAAATAAACATAAGAATTAACATATAAATAAGTAAAATGTCGTCATGGAAATGTCAGTAAAATGTCGTTCCTTTAGCAATGCTGTATCTTATCTATTTACCTACACATTAATTTTTAATTCATATAATTTAAATTTTTCTACATTTCGAAATTCCTTCTTTTTAGGAACTTTTCTTTAGAATATGCCTAAAAAAGTCACAATTTTATAAACAGTTATTAATATTGCCTCACAAACACATAAACTAATATACTATTTGTTGATTTTTTTCTATATCAATCCATTTTTAGCTAAAATTTGTTCATCCGTGCGAAGCCGGACGGGTCCGCTAGTAATTATGAATTCATTTATGTAATACATAAAAATCTATTATTAATTGCATTAAATCAAATATGATTCAAAAATTAGTTTATATTTTCTTAAGTATTGTAATTACCGTTTTTTTAATTAGTAAACAACATAATTTTAAATTAACATCATCGTAACAGTATTTTATTAAGATTGTTAATGAATTTATTCAACATTACAGTGAAATAATTTTTTGAGCGACCATAAAACTAGTTTAGTTCGCTCTTACATTTGCTCTGTATAATGAATTTGAAATGAATATGAAATGTTATATGAAACATTTATTAAGTTTTCATTCATATTGCTCTAAGTGCTATCATCTCTCTATGTTTAAAAAAAATTCCATATGTGATTGTTTGTTGAATAGTTCTTATTATTCTTCCTGGTTTTGATCATTTTAATGACGAATTATTATACATTAAGTAACTAAGCTACTTAGTATGTAAGTTACACTGTTTGTAAGTTTAATTTGTTGTAAGAATACAAATTTCCTATATAGCACAAAATAATAATAATGATAGTAATAATAATTGTCTAAGATTTAAGTGTTTAAGGAATATTATGAATATTTTTCTTTTTTCTGAAGTATCTCAAAGTATTGAAAATAATTAAATAAAATGAAATGAAATATGAGAGAAATTAAAATACAAATTATAAATCAATGATGAAGATTGTGATATATATTTTATACAGATGTAACTTCCCCTCTAACATTCCATACACACCGTAGGACATATTTCTTATAATAGCTAATTCCTATCTGTTTCTTATTTTTCAAGTTTAGCTATGTAACAAATTTCATCTTTAATTCAATAATAAACTATAATATAAATTGTTGAGAGTTTTAATATAAAAATACATAATAACAAGATAGATTTTAATATAAAATGTTATTCATTTAAAAAAAAAAAAAAAAAAAAAAAAAAAAACAGTTGATTTTAAAGAAGAAGAAAAAACTGGGCAATTTTTACCGTTAATATAATTTTGTGCCCCTCAGAAATTTTGTGCGCAAGGAATAAGTCTTGGGTTTCCATGCGATAGCCTTGGGTTCCTGAGCCCCGTTGGCTGTGCATTTTAGTTAAAATAATTTTAAAAAAAATTAAAGCAAATGTATTGTTTACTTGTATGTTAATGTCGGCATATAGCATTAATTTTGTTCTAAAGAAAAGGTTGTTGATATTGTACATTTATAATTACATAATTAATAAATATTTTTCGAATTTGAGTGGGAAAAACAAAATTTCCTGAGCAGTTTAATAAATTGCTTAATTAGAATGTTTGCTCAAACTGTTTGTTAAATATTTATTGAATTCTATCTTGTGCTAAAATTTTCTACAAATCCTAGATATTTTCGAGGAAAAAAAACAGTTTTAAATGCAATATTTTTTCAAAAATTCAATATTTATGCATAATTCAATTCGAAATCATTAAGAAAATTTCAGAAAATTAAAACTGAAAATTTCAGAAAATTAAAACTGAAAATTTCAGAATATTATTTTATCAAAATTTTTGAATGAAAATAGAAATCTCTAAATTATTTTATCCCTAATTTTAAAAATATTTTCAAAAGTACTTATAGGAAACATCAATCAAGTATTTCATTGAAAGATTTACAATTTCAGCAAAGGTAGATTTGAAAACTAGGAAAATGTAGTTTTAATTGCATGTAACAATAATAATAATAATAATAATAATAATAATAATAATAACATTTAATCATTTCTGAAAATTAAACTTCTTTTTAACGATAGTTTTTTAATGACTGTAACGATTGAACTGTATCTGCAAAACATAAGCGTAGGAAAGGGAGGGTGGGGCGGTCGCTGAGGGGAGTCAACCCCCCCCCCATTAGTTATTACAAAATTTTCCTATAATCCCCCCCCAAAAAAAAATAAAAATAAATAAATAAATAAATAAATAATAATAATAATAATAATAATAATAAAAAAATATATATCACCCATTTAAAACCAAAATTAGAGTTTTATAAATGTTCATAATTGCTACTATTTTATAGTTAATACGAATAATCATTAAATATTAATTAACATTTAATTATTAATTGATTTTTTAGAATAATTTTGTGTCATTTTTAAAATGAAATTTTTTGAAGTTCTCCCATAATTTTTGAATTGCTAAGTGTATGTGATATATATATATATATATATATATATTTTTTTTTTCAGCTCTGGCTCAAAATCTAATATGTAAAATTTTATAATGTACCTTGACATATACTGATGTCAGTTGGTTTTCTGTGAAAATCGTCTAACATGTGCCGTTGTAATGCTACGATTTCTCACATTTTTGGAAGGCTATAGCTAAGCTTTTGATTGTGCATAGCTTCGAAAACTTGATATTTGAAACAGTGGCGTAGCGAGAGGGGGGGGGGCAAGGGGGGTTATCATGCCCCGGGCGCCTCTTGCAGAGGGGCGCCAAATGATCTTCAAGACAAACAAGTTTTCTCGTAAAATTTCATTTTTGTTTTGATCGATTTCTCGGAAATATACTTTAAATTAATATGTAATATAATTAAATGTTTGCGTTCTTGATTTGTCCGATAAAATATGTTATAAATAATATTTGAACACAGCTCGAATCATTAAAATGAAGAACGAAAAGGAAAATATAGTTTTACAAAGATATATATTCGTAAAAGGATTTCTGTTTTTAAAGAAAATAATCTAAATTGTTGGGGAAAAACCACTGCTCGTAAAACTCATCAATCAAGAAAGATCTATGAAAAGGACGGTATGTATCTTCCGATTTGGGGATCGACTTCCTTGGAAGTTTCAGGTTTCAGATAGCACTTGTTAAACATGTATATTCTGAGAAACTTCTAATTGGAAGACTATAAATGAGTATCCACAAGAGCTATTATTGACTGGATATTGATAAATTGAATAGAAATAAAGGCGATATATATTTTTGAGATTTTACATGGGTGGTCTTAAAAAAAAAATGCAAAACTGTTCTAAAAGTATAAAATAGAATCTATGAGCGAAATAAAAATAAAACACTAATTTTGAGATACAATATTTTTAAAAATCGGGTGCTCTAAAAGAAGAAATGAATAAACTAAATTAGTTTAATAAGAGAATCACTTTTTTCACTTTATAAATAAAAACTTTAAAAATTTTATATTGCGTGAAAGGCATTTTTATAATAAAAGGCAGTTTAAAGAAATTGGTCGAACTCAACAAAGATTTATATCATCGGGGTTAATACGACTGGCCTAGTATGATCTGTAATCATTTAAATGTCATGAAATGAAAGACGAAACTAGAAACACAAACCCATTTGTAACTTTGACACTAATACAAATATAAAAATTAAAAACTCTGTCAAAGACAGAATTGAGATTAAGTGCGGAGGACTATTAATTTTAATCTGTAAAATTTTTAATTTTTAATTACTTTTTATCTCATCTTTTGACCGTAAAACTGGACCACATACTTTTTAAAATGACTGAAATGAAGTAAAGCGAAGGCGAAGTGTTGCCATCCAAATTTCATACTTTAGTTAATTAAAAAAAAAAAAAAAAATCTAATTGTCGTGTCAAAAAAACCGTTTGCACACCTGGATTCACAAAAATCGCCCCTTTCATTGGGTACCGAATTTGTAAGGACAGGACTGATATTTCTAATTTATTTTTACTTTTTTGGTGTTTTACAAGACTGGTATACAATAACTGGCAACGATGCAACGTTTTAATCCAGTTTGAAACTAATAGTCCTTCATCCTAAAAAGTGTACTGAACATTTGTGCAAACTGAATTTTATTTTTATCGATTAAAAAAAAAAAAAAAAAAAAAAACATAAACTCATGTTTTTTTTTTATTTATTTTTTTTTTTATTATTATTATTAAGGAAAAAATGTTTGAGTCATAGAAATATGCTTAATAAATGACTTTTCCCCCTTCTTTTGGCTCTTCAAATTTCGAATGTTATTCTGTAGAAGATAGTTTGATAACAAATTGAGAATCTTTAAAAATAAAAACGAAAGGAAATTCCTTGCTTTTAAATATTTATTACACCAAGTATAATTAAAAATAGTTAATTGCACAGATATTAACATATCTTTTATCAAGTACAGTAAAATGCAAACTTCTTTATAGTTCAGCAAATTTTTAAAAATATTAAATTAATACATTTTCAAGCCGATAAAAGGGCCGTACATTCATTATTTACATTTTTTTGCTATTTGGTGTTAATTATTTGCCAGAGGTATAGGTATTAAGTGCATGTTTAGTTTACAGTTTTGATATTCTGAGTTACGTGGAAAATATAATCAAGAATTTTTTTATTTCTACAAATCTCCATGTATTTATGCTTTAAGGTAAAAGTCATAGGGAAAATTTATCAATGGAAACTTACTGAATAAAGTGTTCCTTTCCAGTAGGGGGGGGGGGGGGGGGCACCGAAGCGGGAGAGCCATCCCTACCGTGGAGGATCAAAATTGTGATGGCATGCCTCCGGACCACCTGTAGGGGTGTGTCCCAGACCGTCGCCAATTGCCCATCTGCGCAGCACTAGTGCGACGTTAAACCCAACCATCCTTCCATCCAGTGGTAGAAATATTCTGCTCTCAAAGTTGATAGCATAGCTGCCAACATCCTAATTAATTTTCTGTACTGCTGTTAGTACTCATCTTTTTTCACATCAACGATCTTAGAGGGTTTTTTTTTTTTTTTATGTAATCATAATTACATTTAGAGAGAATTACTCTAAAAATAAGCCAGTGCGAAAAAAGCGGCTGATACTAACAGTGCTATGAAGATGTTGGTAAATTAAGATGTTGGCAACTATATGATAGACGGGAGGTCCCGAGTTCAGACCCAAATCGCACTCCTCGATCTAACCTAGCCATTCAGAATTTTTCGGGGTTTTCCCCGAAACTATCGTGAATATGGATTTTCTTATTTTTTCTTAACTACCTACATTTGGAGAGAATTACTCTAAAAATAAACCAGTGTGTAAAAAGCGGCGGACACTAATAGCATTACGGAATATTAACTAGAATGTTGGCATCTATGTGATACATGGCAGGTCTCGAATTCAAACCCAAGTCACACATATCGATCTAACTTAGCCATTCAGAAGTTTTCGTGGTTTCTCCTGAAATTAACGTGAATATGGATTTTCTTATTTAACCTTAATTATATTTGGAAAGGATTACTCTAAAAATAAAAGGGTGTGAAAAAAAAGTAGTATACTAATAGTACTACGGAATGTTATTAGGATATTGGCAGCTATGTCATACACGGCAGGTCTCGAGTTCAAACCCAAGTCACATACATCGATCTAATCTAGCCATTCAGACGTTTTCGTGGTTTTCTCCGAAATTAGCGTGAATATGGATTTCTTATTCATTCTTAATTATATTTGGAAAGGATTACTCTAAAAATAAAACGGTATGAAAAAAGTGGAGTATACTAATAGTACTACAGAATATTATTAGGATATTGGCAGCTATGTGATAGACGGAAGGTCCCGAGTTCAAACCCAAGTCACATTCTTCGATCTAATCCAGCCATTAAGAATTTTTCGTAGTTTTTCCCGAAACTAGCATGATTATGGATTTTCTTATTTAATTTTAATTATATTTTGAGAGAATTACTCAAAAATAAACCAGTGTGAAAAAAGCGGTGGATACTAATAGTACTACTGAATATTAATTATGATGTTGGTAACTATGTGGCAGACGGAAGGTCCCGAGTTCTAGTTCAAATCCAAGTCACACTCCTCGATCTAACCTAGCCATTCAGACTTTTTCGAGGTTTTCCCCGAAACTATCGTGAATATGGATTTTCTTATTTAATCTTAATTATATTTGGAAAGGATTACTCTAAAAATAAAACGGTGTAATGCGAAAAAAGTGGAGAATATTAATAGTACTACGGAATATTATTAGGATATTGGCAGCTATGTGATAGACGGATGGTCTCGAGTTCAAACCCAAGTCACACTCCTCGATCTAACCTAGCCATTCAGAATTTTTCGTGGTTTTCCCCGAAACTAGCATGAATATGGATTTACTTATTTAATCTTAATTATATTTGGAGAGAATTACTCTAAAAATAAACCAGTGTGAAAAAAGCGGCGGATACTAATAGTACTACGGAATTTTAATTAGGATGTTGGAAGTTATGTGACAGACGGGAGGTTCCAAATTCAAACCTAAGTCACGATAACAGGCACACACACAGACCAACCGCTAAAGACCTGTTTTTAGAATTTGGAGGCACCTCATATTGTGAAAATATCACAAAAACTTAATTTCCAAAATTTGATTTAAAAACTATGTGCTTCTCTACCACACTTCGTAAGTGAAAGTTAAAAGAAGAAAAAAAATGTGTTATTCTACAAATACTAACTGCATTGAACTCAAAAATTTTAAAGTGGAATTCGGAAAATTAATAAGTAAATAAAATAAAAAATCATAGATAGGTGGGGGGAGGGGGGGGGGCGCCGAAAAGGAATCCTGCCCCGGGCGCCAGTTATGCTTGCTACGCCACTGATTTGAAAGGGATATTATTATTATGAAATAACATGCTGATTCAATTAACTGAAATTCCGTGTACTAGAAATATGTCTGCTTCTATAGTTTATAAGTGCACAAAATTTAATATGTGAGATCACCATTATAAAAAGAAAACTCACCAAATTTGGGTGTGTATGAGTTTACGGGTGGCGCTGCTATAAATGACTTTCTGTGGCTTTGCATATGATTGAAATTCCACCAAATTGCATACGTGCAATTTTTATTGTAAAAAAAAAAAAAACTTTATTTTTTATGCGTGTTTGTTGGTACGTGGCACGCTTAAGAATGATACAGAAGAAAGATTTGTTACGCACACAATATACTAGTTTTTTATATTATGTGTATTTTAAAAAAGTAATATCCTACAAAATTAATAAAGAATTTTTGTAATTTCTTTTTTCCTTACTTGGGCGTTTTTTTAATTATTTTTTATTTTTATCTCTATTATTTATTCTTTTATTTGAAACGTAATATTTGTTATAAGTAAATCGTTTATATTGCGAGTATTTTTAAATATTAGTTAACAAAATTTGTTTGAAATCATCAAAAACTGATATAAAAACCATATTGTTTTACTTCTGATCTCCAGTTTCCCCAGCTATATCAAAACTACATTGCATTTATTTCTTAATTAGTAACAATTGAAGATATTTTTCTGGGAATAATTGATGATAATTTTTCGTAAAATGAAACTGAAGAGAAATAAAATTTTCGTTTGTCCCACCCCCTCCCGTAGATTTACAAAAATTCCAAATTACTGTGTTTTTCCTTAATAAGTTATATAAAATAAGAAGTTTCATTGAAATCAGTGAAAAGTTATATAAAAATCTTTTTGTGTGTGTGTGTGTGTGTGTCTTCCACTGCCAAAAAAGCCCTTCTTTACATATCTAAGGTATTTTTCTTTAATTATTATGAAATAATAATATATAATCTTCTTGAAATTGAAAAATAAAATACTTTTTTTTTTTTTTTTTTGTCCTCTTCTCCTTCCACAAACCACTAAATATATAAGAACTCTATAAATCCCCCCCCCCTTTTTTTTTGCTCGATAAAAATGCCAACGAAAACAATGGAAACCAGAAAAAAAGGCATTGGTGAAAATTGTAACAGTAACTTCTAAATGAGTAGAGTTACGAATATCTGTGCAAATAAAGAGAGGTGAGTCTCTATGTTTATATGTGTGATTGACGTATGGGCTGGGCTTAAAAGAGTAGTTTTCAAATGAATACAACTAACTCACGACAGTCGTGTATATTTTGAAATTGAAGATAACATTTCCTCTTTGCTTTTAAGGTATGAAATACAAGTTCGCAATGATTTCTTTTAAAAAGAAATAAATATTTTTCTTTCTACAAATTAACTTTGGATGTAATTTAGTTGCTATATTTAGGGACGAAAACAGATATTACATTAAATTAATTTGTTATAATTTTAATAAAACAGTGTAGTTTTATGATTTTAAAAAGTTTATTTTAGCTCCGCTTTAATGATTTTCAGTGCAAAATCACAATTATAAGGACAGCTCGAATCTTAGTAATTTTTTTTTTTCAGTTATTCTTTAAATTAATATTTTATGGGGTCTCTTTTTAGGGTGAAACAGTCAGACTTTCTCTCTGGTATATATATATATATATATATACACTTTTTTTTATTTTTTAATATTCAGTTTCAATACCATTTCATACAGCATAGATGATATTTTGAATACATTTAAACTATTTAAAATTGCTTTCCACTTCCATGCACTTTTCTATTATGATAAGTTAAAGTTTTTTCAACTTTTAGGCCACGGGAAAGGCAATAATACAGAACTTTCTTTCTTCAAACTATTTCCTATTGCTCTAGAAGTATAGGAAAAATGTAAGTCTTGCTGAAAAAAATATTATTACCCCCTCAAAATCTAACAAAAATCTGAGAATTCCACGTTTAAAATTTGAGTATGAATTTTCCAATATAAAAATTTCGTAAGTTATTGGAAATTTGCGAATTTCTTAACATGGCAGAATAGAGTAAAATTTCGCATATACGTCAATCTTGAGGGATATTTTCATCATAAATATGTCAAACCACTTTCGAAATATTATTTAGGATACTGGCATGAATATCATAGAGTATGATTTTTCCAATGTAAAAAATTCGTAAGTTATTTGGAATTTACGATTTACTTAACATGGCAGAATAAGGCAAAATTGAGCATAAACTTTCATTTTGAGGATCATAAATACATTAGACAACTTCAAAATTACATTTATGATATTTGTTTGAACATGATTGAATACAAATATTCTAATAGGAAATTTTCGTAAATTATTCGTAATTTACGATTTTACCAACATAGCGAAATTGTAAATTTTTTATATAAATATGAATTTTCAGGGTTATTGCATTGGAAATAGTAGCATGAAAACTAAACAACGGAATTGACCCTGATAAAATAAATTAATAGATTATAATAAGTAAAATATATCGAAGTGAACGGTGGATATCCTATTAGGCGGGGATTTCATTCTGTCACTGTATGAAGCTTTGGTCAAATTCTTTTTTTTTTTTACATGATTATAACATATCTCGCACTAGAAATTTATGAGAACATAAATATGATGGGGAACTGAGCAGAGTCCACCTATGCCAACTAGTTTCTTAGAAATTTATAACTTCTTCGATTCTATAATAGATTATTTCATAATAAACAAAATTCAATATGATGTCCTGCAAATGATGATGATGATGTTTTCTTCCTGCGTGAAAATATAGGACGGCGGTCCTAAAAAATTGATGAAACAATGATCTCATGTATGCCTATTAATTATATAGATAAATGGAAAAAAAAAAAAAAAAAAAAAAAACTATTTTGACATTAGCTTTATTCGAATTTTTTTATGACTCCGGTAATGAATTTATTTTCTTTTAAACCGGGAAAGTATTAAAAACTGTTTTGGGGGCAACATTATTTCTTTCTTTTTAAAAAAAATTAAAGTTAAAATGGGGTTTTATTTAATATCTTTAGAACTAAAGACCTTACTGCGACGTTAAATAGATATTTGTCGGATTGATAAGTATGCCAACATTTGTAGCGATGGATGGAACAGTTTACTTTTAACTAATTAAAACCTGGTATAACACGACGTTTATTTTATCAAAATAAAATCACGTTCCAGATTTTTTTTTGGAGTGGTCGTACCTCACACCGTTTGGGAGGCCTCTTGCTTATTATTATATGTAATATATATGTATGTATATATATATATGTTATAAAAAGTGACCTTCCAATTTGTTAGAAAAGCAAAGTTTTTGATCAGTACATTTTGCCTGTTTTAACTTATACTTCAAAAACTTGGTCTTTAACATGTAAAGCTATACAGAACTTTCAAATAAACCAGAGAAGCATAGAGAGATGCATGTTAGGATTCACCCGAAGAGACAAAAAGAGAAACACTTGAATTAGGAAACAAACAAAAGTTATTGATGATGTTTCTAGAGTCAAGAAGTTAAAATGGAGCTACGTTGGGTATCTTGCGAGAAGAAATGATGATAGATGGATCACCAAAGTTTTATTTTGGATGCCGAGAGATAAGAAAAGACCGAGGAAGAGACACTGTGTCGTTGGAGAGCTCGTTTAGAACGAGCAGAATGGAGAGGAACTACAGAAAATAGGGCAGTTTGGAATCACCTAAGAGAAGCCTTCATATTGCAGTAGATGATAAAGGCTGAAATTGATGTTTGATGATGATATAACGACGGAATAAATAATGTAACACATAATTGCTTCATTTGAATTTCAATAGCATTCATCACCATGCATTCTCAATTTCAAAGTAGTTTAATAAAATAAAACTGCAAAATGAATTTCAACTATTCGAAATATATACATACATTATTCTTAATTTAAACTCGTGTTTTATATATAAAAAAAAAAAAAAAGATGTATATGGTATTATTTGTTAGTTTTAAATTGCGAAAAAAATGTTTCCCACAAACTTAATTTCAGCCTATATTTATTAAACAGTTAAAAAATTTACTTTTGAGTACTGCATCGTTTGGCAAAATTCTATTAAATCTCGTTCGCTTTAGTAAAATATAGATAATCAAAAAATTTTATTTATTCTTTTGTTTTTAAATAAGCTATGGCTTGTTAATACTTTGCTTTCAGAAAGTGCGAAAATTATAAAAATTCAAGTACCACATTTTTTTTTTTTTTTTTTTTTTTTTTTTTTTTTATAAATCTCATTTGCTTAAGTGTCTTTCGGACTTCTGTGTTTCTTGCTACGTCATCAGTATTTCTGGTTCCACTATTTCGAATTTGATGACCAAGCCCTCATCATACTCTCCAGCTTTGCTTTTAGCCCCTGCTTACTACAGTTCTGTATTCGCTACGTCCTGGCTTGTAGGTGCGGTGTGTTGTACATTACGTCCTAGGTTGCCGATGTATAATAAGTCTTCATTTGGCGGTATTGCCTTCATTTGTCTTCATTTATGTCCTTGTTTGCATGTGTGTATTATGTCCTTACTTGGGGGTGTGTAATGGATCTTAATTTGCCGGTGTGTATCTCGTCTTCATTTGCCTGTGTGTAAAAGGTCTTGATTTGCCGGTGTGTATCACGTCTTCATTTGCCTGTGTATAAAAGGTCTTCATTTGCCTGTGTGTAACAGGTCTTGATTTGCCGGTGTGTATCACGTCTTCATTTGCCTGTGTGTAAAAGGTCTTGATTTGCCGGTGTGTATCACGTCTTCAATTGCCTGTGTGTAAAAGGTCTTGATTTGCCGGTGTGTATCACGTCCTCATTTGCCTGTGTGTAAAAGGTCTTAACTTGCCGGTGTGTATTAGGTCCTAAAAGGGCGGCGTGTATGATTTTTCTTTTATGCTGTATTTATCAGAATATAATCCGTGTATTAATTTTATGCATGACACCATATTTTTAATTTACCAATTTCGTTTTTTCTCAAAGCTAGATAAAATAAATAGTTTTACAGTTAAAATATGTAGTTATCTGCACAATTATGCAATGCTATATAAATAACTGAGCTGCCCTTTATGCGTCCGTAAAATTATTTATTTTTGACATTTCAGGTGTAAAAAATATATATATATTTTATTCTGGATATTAGACACTAAATCCTTTTTATGGTATCAAATAATTGATTTTACTTTATTACACACTAGCCGCTTTTAGTAAACAACTGTTTCGCTACATATGTAACTTATGGCAGTGTAAGTCTCTTACTCGAGAGTTTTGTAGTGCCATAACCACTAATCGAGTGTATTGCTTTAATGAACTGCAATATTGACAAACATTATCAGGCTTTTGGTGTACCGTAAAAAATACTGACTCTAATGACAAACTCCTGTTCATAAATGTCCGTGGTGTTTTCTTTCTTTGACAGACATTACCAGACTGTTCACGTATCTTGAAAAAACCCACCGTTCATGTTTCTACTTGCTAATCTTTCCAATCTGATGTATTGCATTAAGCTCCCGGGTCACTTACATAACTTAATTAAAATCATTATAGTAAAATATTAAATAATTTAACATCGCTAAAATTTCCGTTCTACATAACATTTAAAAGTAAAAAACCTCTCCCCCTCAAAAAAAAAAAAAAAAAAAAAAAAAAAAAAAAAAGATTCCTCCCCCCCCCCCCCTTTTTTTTTATGACGTAAGTTTTCACCAACCCTAGGAAACAAAGTTCGAAAACAATATACAAAAATACCGTACTTAGAAAAATATTATATAAACGTAAATTATTACATATATAAACGTAAATTATTTATTATTGCTAAAATTTCATTTCGATATATAGTATAAAAATAAATTCAAACAAATGCCTTTTTTTTTTTTTTTTTTTTTTTTTCCTTTCTTTTTATTTTAATGATGAAAATTTTACAAAATATTCCATTTTCACAGGTAAGTATAAAGAAAATTACAGAGTATATGCATCATAATTTATTTAATATAGTTATAATAGTTGTAAAATACCTAAGGCACCCATAAATTTATAGTCCATTATAAATTCATATTTTGACCTCTAGGGCCGCTGTGAAGCACGTTAAAATAGCATCAAAACCATTCAACCATTTAAATGCACAATATATTCTAGTCTAACATAAATCCTTTCATAACAAGAATTTTTCGCCGTAAGAGATGCTGCAATTTTTTTTCTTTTTCTTTTTTGCTTTCTCTCTCTCTCTCTCTTTTTTTTTTAACATAACAAAACACTAATATCACTTCATAAAATGGTTATAAATAATTACGTCTAATAAACATTATTTATTCATATAAATTAATTATTAAATACAGTTGATAATTTTCTTCCTAAAATAAAATATTGTAATAATTATTGATTAAAAATATTTAAAAGGTATTAAATCTAGCTGTTAAATAACTATTGCACATAAAACCTACAAAATGTGTACAGTAAGTATCATGAAAAAATCATATGTCAGCACTACGGATAATATAAATATTAAATAAGTATTAACAAATTCATCTAACCAGACTACATTCTTTAATAAACAAAGTTAAACTTTGCATGTAAAAATTAAATGCTAAACTAAGTATAATAAATGCATTTATAAAATCATTTTTAGGCAAATTCTATTATTCCTTTTATGTTGAGATTACCTTTTTAAAGAAAGCATAATAGCCCCAAACTAAGTAGGTTTAAAAAACTACTTTACTATTAACGTGGGAAAAAAAGTACAGTTTACTACAACGTAGTAAATAGTAATTATTTGCCCCTCCTTCATAAACAGGTTTCTTATCTGTTCATTCATCAATCGCCTGATATGTATTTTTACCGACCAAACGAGGACCTAGGACTTTCTATCATACACACATGTTTCTACCTTCCTTCTCCGACACACAATCTAGATACACACTTTGCTTTAAAATACCTCCAAATGAAGACTTCCTAAATTTTTTATTCTGTTAATGTCCAGATGCAAAAAATCCATTATTAAATAGTATAAGATGCGAATCTTAAATTTTGGCAACTGAGGACGTCCCCATTTGCGTGTGTGTCCCGAGTTTGAAGGTGTGTATACACACGCAAGTCCCCGATTCGCACCCCTTGCCAACACACACACACACACACACGCACACACACACACACACACACACACAGTCTCGTATTAGGTGGAAAGCGAGGACTGTATGTATTGCCTATCAAACCGAGGACTTCTCAAAAAATATTAATACAAATAAAAAATTAGTGTCGAATGTATTCAATCTGTTAGCATAATAATATTTTGAAATAAAATTTCAAAATATCCTATTACTTTTTAATGCACCTGCAAACGAGGACTTGTTATACACACTGTGTGTAATCCGAATGTCATTACATACAATCAACCGAGGACTTTGTATACGGACAGTCAATCGAGGACTTAGTAAAACGACAATCAACCGAGGACTTTGAAAGCATACAGTCAACCGTGGACTTGAACACACACACAGTCAACCGAGGACTTAGTAAAAGGACAATCAACCGAGGACTTTGCAAACATACAGTCAACCGAGGACTTGAACACACACAAAATTTCAACCGAGGACTTTACATGCTGCCCCCCCCCCCGAGGTGGAGGAATCGTTTGCAGATACTTTCGAAAAAATAAAATTATTTAGGGGGGGGGGGCAGAGGGCCAAATAAAAAAATAGAGATAAAACTTTGAAAATTGACAATAATATATGTATATACATATATATTTTTTTTTTTTGGGGGGGGGGAGGGCGTGAAGATTAGTTTGCCAATACTTTCGAAAGTCTAAAGTTATTAGGTTTAGGGGGAGATAAGGGGAGGATTTTTTAAGATTAGGTTACAGTCTTTATTTATTTATTTATTTTTTTTTTTTTTTAAAGGGTAAAAGTGTTTTAAAGGGTAAAGATTTTATTGTGGTTACTTTGAAAAGTGTAAAATTATTAGGGGACAGATAAGGGGGGAGGGAATTTTTTTAGAGAGATGCAGCTTTAAAAAATTGTATTTGTAAGTTTTCAGAGGTTAGGAGTCGATTGCGAATAATTTCGAAAGTACAAAATTATTAGGGGAGCAGAAGAGGTGGAGTAAATTTTTAAAAATAGAGATACAGGCTTTGAAATTTCGTATCATCGAGTTTTGTGTATAACAAATAGATTGTGAATCTTTGGAAAGTGTAAATTTAGAAGGGGGGCAGATGGGGTTGAGGGATCAAAAATTTTAAAGTAGAGATAAAATCTTGAAAATCTATATTATTATGTTTTTGTGGGTAACAGATAGATTGCGGATACTTTGGAAAGTGTAAAAGTATTGGGAAGGCAGATGGAGAGCAAATATTTTTTTATGGGGATGCAGCTTTAAAAATTTGTATTTTTGGGTTTTGAAAAGTTAGGAGTCGTTTGTAGATAATTTCGAAAGTGCAAAATTATTAGGGGGGCAGATGAAGAAGGGACAGGTGGAGGAGACCAATTTTTTAAAATTAGGGATACAACTTTGAAACTTTGTATCATCGAGTTTTTGGAATGTTTCAGAAAATATCAATACAAATAAAAAATTAGTATCGAATGTATTCAATCTATTAGTAAATGTTTTTAATACACCTGCAAACGAGGACTTGTTATACACACTGTGTAATCCGAATGTCGTTACATACAATCAACCGAGGACTTTGTATACGGGCAGTCAACCGAGGACTTAGTAAAAGGACAATCAACCAAGGACTTTGCAAACATACAGTCAACAGTCAACCGAGGACTTGAACACACACACAGTCAACCGAGGACTTTGCAAACATACAGTCAACCGAGGACTTGAACACACACACAGTCAACCGAGGACTTTGCAAACATACAGTCAACCGAGGACTTGAACACACACACAGTCAACCGAGGACTTTGCAAACATACAGTCAACCAAGGACTTGAGCACACACACAGTCAACCGAGGACTTTAAATGCACGGGATGGGGGGAAGGGGAGTTGGAATCATTTGCAGATACTTTCGAAAAAGTAAAATTATTTAGGGGAGGGGCAGAGGGCAAAATAAGAAATAGAGATAAAGGTTTCAAAATTGGCATTAAGATGTTTTGGGGGATGAGTAATAGTTTGCCGATACTTTCGAAAGTGTAAAGTTATTAGGCTTAGGGGGAGGTAAGGGGAGGATTTTTTAAGACTAGCTTACAGTCTTTATTTATTTATTTTATTTTATTTTATTTTATTTTATTTTTTTTAGATTTTAAAGGGTAAAGATTTTATTGTGGATACTTTGGAAAGTGTAAAATTATTAGGGTAAATTGTATTTATAAGTTTTGGGGCCTTAGGAGTCGATTGCGGATGACTTCCGCGCAAATTTAAAAAAATAGAGATACTCACTTGGTATCATCGAGTGTTTGGGGATAACAAATATATTGCGAATACTTTGGAAAGTGTAAAGTTATAAGAGGGCAGATGAGGGGGAGGAGTTTTAACATAGAGATAAAGCCATGAAAGTTGTTATTAGGATTTTAGGGTAACAAATACATTGCGGATACTTTGGAAAGTTTAAAATTATTAGGGGGCAAATGGTGGGGGGGGAGACTTTTTTAAATAGAGTTGAAGCTTTAAAAATTGGTAATTATAGTTTTTGGGAGTTTAGGAGTCGATTGCGGATAATTTCGAAAGAGCAAAATTATTACAGGGACAGATTAGATGGAGGAGACAAATTTTTAAAAAGAGAGATACAGTCTTGAAACATGATATCGTCAGGTTTTTCAGGGTAATAAATAAATTGTGAATACTTTGGAAAGTGTAAAATTATAAGGGGACAGATTAGGGGACGGGGGGGGGGCAAAAATTTTACATAGAGATAAAAGTCTTGAAAATTGTTATTATTAGGTTTTGGGGGGTAAGAGAAAGATTGCGAATAGTACTTTCTAAAGTGTAAAGTAATTAGGAGGAGGGGGAGCAGATGGAGGGCAAAATGTTTTAATGGAAATTCAGATTTTTAAATTAGCACTTTTAGGTTCTGGGATGGTAGGAGTCGATTGTCGAAAGCTCAAAATTATTAGGGGACAAGTATTTTTTTTTTTTTTTTATTGTATAGATATACATATATATATAAAGGTCATTACTTTTTTTCTTTATTCTAACAGATAGCGCTCATTCCTCTAAAACTTGTTCTTTTGAATCCATGAAACACTTCTTTTTTTACATGATACTTTTTAATTGCGAATTTACATAACTCAAATTAATCTCTGTAATAAAATAAAGTTTAATTTTAGTTTTAAATTTAACTTTTAACTTTCAGGTTTATTAGTTAAAAATTAGAAGAAACTATATAAGCTAAAATTTAAACTAAAGAAAAGTTTAAAAAAAGAAAAAAAAAAAGCATAAAGCATTTTAACAAATTTTTTATTTTTATTTAGATTGCAATGGGAGGCGGAAAAAATCGCACCGGAAAAAATCGCACCGGAAAAAATCGCACGGAAGAAATCGCACTTGGAAAAAATCGCACTTGGAAAAAATCGCACTTGGAAAATATCGCACCGGAAAAAATCACACAGGAAAAAATCGCACTCGGAAACAATCGCACTCGGAAAAAATTGCACTGGAAAAAATCGCACAGAAAATAAAACTATATCACAGAACTTATTTCTAAATAGCTGTGTAACATATATATACATATAAAGCAGTGTTGGGCATAATTGATTAAAAAGTAATTGAATTACAATTCAATTACAATTCAATTATAATTATTTTACTGTCAATCGATTATTAAGTAACTGATTACAAATAAATTGGATAAGTAAGTCAAGTTATTGAATAAGTAATTCAATTTATTTGTAATCAAGTGCTTTTTAATTGATTGACAGTAAAATAATTGTAATTTAATTGTAATTCAATTGTAATTCAATTACTTTTTAATCAATTATGCCCAACACTGATATAAAGAGAGAGGGTATTTTATGAAGCAGTTATTTTGTTTCTTTTATTTGAGGTCTGCAATCTTGCAAATTCTCATTTTGTCTGTGCGCAGTAAAAATGGCTGCAGTTAGAATAGTAATCGGGAGGAGGGGGGGGGGGAGAAATGATACCAGAAAGAATGGCTACGGTAAAAATAGAATTTAGTTAAAATGTAAACGGTAAAAATGGCAACCGGAAAGTATGGCAACAAGAAAAAATGGCAACGATAAATATATAAAAAAAAAAGGGTAACAAAATAAAGTAAAACGAAAAAGGATAATTTGAGAATTCTTACTAGCGAATTTTATGCTAAAATATCTCAAGAGTAAAATATATTTCACCTTTGGTACTGATAACATTTTTCGCCGTCAGATATAAATGTGTATATATATATATTTTTTTTTCCCAAGGGGCTTTGAATATTAGAATCATTCATTTTCCAACATTTTTCAGTCTTAAAGAAGGAATTTTAGCCTTTATTAATATATTTATTCACGTGTTCAATATTTGTGTGATTTTATATCAATGTTAGTTATTTAAAAAAAAAAAAAAAGAATAAATTAAAATAAGTAAATAAAAATTAAAAAATTAATGGTTAAATAAAAAAATAAATAAATAAAGAGTTGAGGATGGGAGGAGATTGGATGCTAATTTTATTTTTTGAGCATGGATAAACAGAAATCCTTCTTTGTGTAGACAATGAGGGAATTAGGAAGGAAATGTTTTTCCTAGAAGCGTTCTCCAGTTTTTTCTTTCATCAGGTAATGTCATTGAGTTACCCTCTCCTATTCCAACCCAGAACTATAGAATACAAGGGCTAGGTCATCCCTTTGAAGATGTGCTTGCCGCCTTATGACTGACTTTTTCCCCAACCGGATATCTTGTGACGTCACTAGAAACACGCTTCCCGAAAGCGAAATGTTTTGGACACTGGGCAGTTGTTTTGTTCTTTGTCTCATTGTGGAAAAACCATGAAGACAGAGAGAAAACACACACTTATTGAATTTATCATGCTTCGATTCTCAACTGTTTTATTTTACAATTTATGTTTTTAAATGCCTAATGTTTTTAAATGCTACCTTGTGCAGTTGCTACGTTTAGTAATACGCATCGTAACACAAAAGAGAAAACGTATGATTCTTCATATATTTCCACAAAAGAATGAAAATTTATGTAAAGAATGGATGCGAATATGCCAGAGGAAGGATTCAGTAAATATTTAAAAAAAAAAAAAAAAAAAAAAGCAAGTGTCTGTAATGACCATTTTTCACAAAAGGATTATATTGACCTGGTAGCATTTTGAACACACAGGCATTAACACATACACACAATAGGAAACCTTAAACTTAATTTCAGCCAATTTTTTATAAATTTTATTTACATTATTTATTGTAAGTAAATAATTTTACTTAAAATTTCAATTTCTCGTACTTTATGTCATAGTAAGAATTTACGATATTTGTTACGAAAATATTTAAATTCCTCTGCTTCCTCCAATCGTACAGTAGGTAACAAAAGTGTACGAACGCTAGCAAAAATTCACATTTAAAAAAAGTCCACTTCATACGGTTTTGTTAAATAAATCCTTGTCGAATCCTCTTCTTAGTCAGTCTAAGAACATGATTCGATAAGGATTTATTTAACAGAACCGTATGAGGTGTACTTTTTTATACATAGGAATTTTTGCTAGCGTTCGGACACTTTTGTTACCGACTGTACATTTGATAAAATTTCATATTAATTTTACGTAAATTAAAATATCCTTTTTCATTCAATTAAACAAACATTTAATGAAAATAAAATAAAAATTATAGTAGAAGGCACCTGTGACTGTCCATATAATTTTTAAAAAATATATATCATAGCCACGGAAGTAATTAAAGTAAAAAAAGGTTTAAAATTAACGTAGTAACTGTTGCTAAGAAACACAACTTCATATTTTGATGATGAGAATCAGTTTCTTTTAAACATTTTTGCATAAAAGAAAATTTTATATTTTTGCATAAATTTTGCATTAAAGGAAAAAAAAAAAATACACTATCGAGTGTTGATGTTTATGTTAAGGCCTATTGTCTGCACTAGGGGCCTGAGCCCAAGGAAGGAGATGCCCTAGATGGAAGCCTTACAAAGGGGTTCTAGCACGTAATTTTTCGAGTTTCGGAGAAAACCACGAAAAACTCTGAATGGCTAAGTCGACGAGTGCAATCTGGGATTGAACACAGTACTTCCCGTCTTGCAGCTTCGAGGGCAGAATTTCTCAGCCACTAGTGGGAGGCTATAATTTTAGAAACAACAGGACAATTTTTTTCAGACAGACAAAAAGGTGGATTTTTTTTTTTTTTTTTTTTTTTTTTTTTAAAGACCTCCTTGAATAAAGCTGAATGTCGGGCAAGGCAATATCTGGTATTAAACAAGATAAAATAATATAAATAAAGCTTCCTTGTCTAAAACTAAATTGTATTTAGCACAGACTCTTTTTCTTTTTTCGTTTCTTTTCTTTTTTTAATGGAAAAAAAAAAAAAAATGATAAATAATAACAAAAAATAAATAAATAAAATCGTTGGGAAAGTTATTATTTGTAGCAACTACTGTTGCAATCTAAAAAGTCAGTTGTTATACTTAATTTACAAAATAAATAAAATTAAAAATAAATAAAAAAGTTACTTCTGTTTTTTTTTTTTTTTTTTTTTTTTAACTTAAAATCCTTTATTAATTGTTATGTATGTATGTACTTTTTTTATGTTTATACAATAGGTCTAAAAAATGTGTTTTCCCATGGCATATCTATACATTTTCCCGAAATTTGATCGGACTGGTCCATTTATTTATATGAATGCCGTAAAATTATGCCACTTTTACCGAAATTTTGATTTAATGAATGATGATTGTAAATTTATTAAACCATAAATGATTACACCAGATTTCACATTTTCAAAAATCTTATGTTAATTATGCTGGTGTTAAAACTTTACTTAAAAAAAAAATTATAATTATAGAAAGTAACCTAACGCATAATTGCTTCATTTGAATTTCAGTAGCATTCATCTCCATGAATTTTCTATTTAAAATAACCAAATAAGCCTGGGCAAAAAAAAAAAAAAAAAAAAAAAAAAATCAAAATTATTTTAAAATAATACCTGCATTTTCATTATATATTTGAAATTCATGTTTTATTTAAAAAAAAATTTTTTTGCTTTTTGATGCATATGGTATTTTTTAATCTTGAAATGCATAAAAAAGCCAACATTTCATACAAATCTAATTTCAACTTCTGTCTATAAAACATTTAAAATATGCTTGCTTTTCAGTACCGCATCGTTTTAGCAAAATTTTATTAAAATTTGTTCCCGTTAGTGAAATTTTGATAATCAAAAAATATTTTTTCTTTTGCATTTAATGATTTCAATATTAACTATGAAAAACCATGGCTTGCTAATATTTTTAACAGCGCTCCCTATTCCAACCAATTTGATTCAATCAATAAAATAAAAAATATATTTAAAAGGAATTAAATACATGAAAACAAATAAATTTTAATCGGATTAGTCCTTTCTACTATATACTACCATCCCCCCCCCCCCCGATAAATAATGTAAATTAAAAAGGGGGGGGGAGGGAGGAAGGAAAAGATTTTTCTTTTAAAGAGATTAAAAAAGAAAATATTTATATATATATATATATAAAACGAAAAATAAAAAGTTGTTATACTATAAAAATTATAGATAAACATAACTGCTATAAGTTTTTTAATTTAATATACTTAACTTTTTCTGCTACATTATCATTTTATTTTCAATAAATATAATAAATTAAAAAGATAAAAAAAAATTTCGCTTTCAAATGAATGTATTAATTAAAAAATAAATAGCGTAATAGCAATTGCTAAGGTACTCAGACGATTACAATGGTAAAATAAATTTATGAAAAATGAAACGTTGAAGCCAATATTTAAAATTGAAAATTAATAATAATAATAATAATTAAAAAATTCAAATTCGAAAAAAGGTGGATGAGGTGCACACTTACAGGTTCCCAAGTATCGATATGCAAGTTTTGTAGCTGTGCAGTTGGCCGTGTGAGCAGTAGAGAGCAGACAGTCACGCACACACATACACTTCTCTTTATTTATATAAATAATTTTTTATATGTTTTTTTTTTTTTTTTTTTAACTTATAAATATTATACCAATTTCACCACCTAACTAAAATTTTAATTTACCAGCAGCCAAATTATTATTATAACCGAATAAATATTGTACAATAATGAAACCAGAATCATTCAAAGAAAATTTTCAAAATAAAATTCATGGTAGACGACACAGTTTTCATACATCCACATGCAGTACAGTTTTAGTAAAGGACCCTCATGACGCCTTTTAACTTTTTATCGCCAGGAGTGCAATGCCATTTTATTTACTTTGGCGTAATTTTGTGTTAAAAAAAAAAAAAAAAAAAATCCTAATTTGATTATACGTTTTATGATTGCGTCAATTTATGATGATGATTTATATTCTGTATATATCTTTAAAATAAGAAACAATGCAAAGATTCTGAAGAAATAACTTTTAAAAATACATTTTACATAAAATAATGTCATCATACAAATGTCGTCATGTTTTCTTATTAGAACATTGAGCTGAATCCGCGTGCTTAAATATTGTTAATTTTTAAATATTTTTTATCCTCGCGTATTTTATTAATTTCACCGCTATCGTATCGTTTCGACAAAAATTAATTGAAATTGGTCCACGTTAGAGAAATATTATACAGATTATTATTATTATGTGCTGCTTTGTGTAATTATTGTGCACTGCTATTTTTCTCCCTATCTAAAATAAACGCTAATTTTATGCATTATTAAAATTAATTTCTTTTGAAGCTTCATAACTTTATAATTTTTACATGTATAGGTGAAAAATTAATCAGTGGAAAAGAAGTAAATCGCATACATATTTTTTTTTTAACTTTATAAATTTTAAATTGAAAGAGGAAAAAAAAAAAAAAAAAGAAGAAGAAGAAAAGGAACAAGATTTATTTATTGACATTTTATAATGAATAAATTCGTCTGTTTTTATATGAATCATATGTGTTGTTATTTTCATTTTAACATTTTAATTATTTCATAATTAATAACTGAGTAGTTGGCATTATTTTTTTAACAGAAAAAAGAGAAATCTAAAAGCTTCCTGACTTTGAATTCAAATCTTCTTCACATATGGTGTTAGAAAGGTTTGCAAAGTTACACAATAAGAGAAAGACCGAAAAAAACTCCCCTAAGGCCCTAAGTAATAAATTGTGCTTGTTGACAGTTGTTAAGCTGAAACGGATGCCTCGATAATTAGAGCTAATGGTTTTCTAGCACATATGAAAGAAGAGGAGCGCCATTTTCTCTCGGAATCCCGAACAAGAAATATCTTTTTACAGATCTTTAACAGATGTCCAGCCTATACTTATTTGCCTGCGTCTTTGCAGAGATAAGAATTCTAAAATTTGTCCCAGTACCTTTTTCGATTATATAAAATCCATCTACATTCTTTACATTACAGGTGGTAAGAAGCTGAGTACTTACTTCTTCATTCAACTCGTCACATGAATGTTCGAATGCATATCAAAAGTCGGAATTTAAAAAATGAAGAGAAATAAAGTATAAGAATAGCACGAATAATTTCTTTAGTATGATAAGGTATGCCTTTTTCAAAAGATAGTCATGGACGATATTTGAATGAGAAGAGGAATAAGCAAAATTTAATAAACAATGTTGATTCTTACAAGAGCAGAATTATACAAATGAAATTTCATGTAAATATATACATATATATATACATGCACTCTTAATTATTATTTATTTCATAAAATGAAAATTAAGAATACGCATAATATTATTAATTAAAACATTACATAGATTGAATAATTTTATTTTTTAAATA
Source organism: Salticus scenicus (assembly GCA_963930645.1). NCBI lineage: Eukaryota > Metazoa > Arthropoda > Arachnida > Araneae > Salticidae > Salticus > Salticus scenicus. The sequence goes on along the minus strand of OZ005654.1, from coordinate 89,074,190 downwards.
GTAGTATTTAATGAATTATTACGCATTTATTGAAAATAACAAATAAATTTTATAATAAAACATCGACAGAAAAATTAGAATAATCACAATTTGGCTGCATATCTTTAGTATCATTTACCTTTGCTTAACTTAGATAGGAATACAAATATAATCCTTACTGATTCTATAACATACACAGGAGTTAGGGATTAATTACAAAATATATTTAATAATCATATCAAGTTCAATTTGTCTGTGAGCATTAAATGTAGCATAATGAATTAAATTAAGTTTATATATGTAAATACATATAATTAGGATGAAAATAAAAAGAAAAATATTTTTTTAATGAAATTTAAAATAATTAAAAAATGAACAGCAAATAAATAAGGACTGAAGTAAAAAGTTCGTTAATTTTAGAAAACTGCAAAATAATTTACAACAAATTTTTACATCGTATATCCATGCATCTTTATATTAAATTGAATAGAAAAAAATTTCGACTATACTTGTACAAAATGGATATAAAACTTAAAAGAGAATAAATGAACGGCTTAAAACAATTATTTACTGTGTGTTCATGTAAATATACAACTATATAATGCCCCATGCCGATACTTCTCTTTATATCAAGCTTGTTGTTTTCTGATATTTACTGTTTTAAATTAATTTATAAATAAAAATAATTTCTCTCTCTCGCTGAAGGAAAAAAAAAGTGCATTGTCGTTACCACAAAACTTTCTTCTATATTTTCCCATAAAAATTGGCCCAGAGCAAATTATTTATTAAAATTCCATGATGAATGGGGTCGATTTTCATCTCAGAGAAGTATAACATGAAATGTTCAGTAGGAATCAACTATGTGCCGATATCAGATTTTTTTTTTTTTTTTTTTTTTTTTTACTGAACAAAATCAATAAAGGATCATTTTAAGTTTCAATATTATTATATATATATATATATTATTCCAGTATTTGTTCGTTCCTAAGGGCCCAAAGATTCACAATTTTGCATTTTTGGCCAAAATTACCCCATTTTCAGAGACTTGACCTACTTTTTTTTATGTGAGCGCAAAGGAGCAATGCTTTCTTATCGAAATATATTATGAAGTATACTATGATGTAAATTATATATAAAGATAAAAGTGTTGCTCCAATTCGTTCATGCAAGAAAAAAAAAAAAAAGATAAAATTTGAAAGAAAAACACAACACTAATTACAGCATATACATTGCGTAAGCTACCACTTCACAGTGGTTTAAAAGAGATGAAACTGATGAAATCAAATTTATTAAATCAAATTCCGTTTAAAACTCACTTTCTTAAACTTTTTTTTTTTTTTTTTTTTTAATATTTAAGTGTTTTATCAGTTGATAGTGTGATTTTAATAAATTGTACTTCTTCCTCCCATTGTTTAATGGTGTTTTCCAATGCCTGCGGCTTATTCTGTCGAGCTATCTACATGATAGATCAGATATTTCTGCCTAAAGGTTGTCTGAGTGAGTAATGGCCAATGATTGTCGGCCGAGATAGCTCAGTTGGTAGAGCGTTGACCTTATAAATCAAAGATCCGTGGTTCGACTCCCGGTCCAGGCATTATTTTCACTCAGTTGGAAAAATGAATTAAAAAAATATGATTTTCTTCCCAATCAGTTGATTGTGTGATTTTAATAAATTGTATTTATTCCTCTCATTGTTTAATGGTGTTTTCCATTACCTGCAGCTTATTCTGTCGAGCTATCCATATGATAGACCAGCTGTTTCTTCCTAAAGGTTGTCTGAGTGAGTAGTGCCCATCGGTTGTCGGCTGGATAGCTCAGTTGGTAGATCGTTGACCTTGTAAGTCAAAAATCCGTGGTTCGACTACCGGTCCAGGCATTATTTTCACTCAGTTGGAAAAATGAATTAAAAAAATATGATTTTCTTCCCAATCAGTTGATTGTGTGATTTTAATAAATTGTATTTATTCCTCTCATTGTTTAATGGTGTTTTCCATTACCTGCAGCTTATTCTGTCGAGCTATTCATATGATAGACCAGCTGTTTCTGCCTAAAGGTTGTCTGAGTGAGTAGTGCCCATCGGTTGTCGGCTGGATAGCTCAGTTGGTAGAGCGTTGACCTTGTAAGTCAAAGATCCGTGGTTCGACTACCGGTCCAGGCATTATTTTCACTCAGTTGGAAAAATGAATTAAAAAAATATGATTTTCTTCCCAATCAGTTGATTGTGTGATTTTAATAAATTGTATTTATTCCTCTCATTGTTTAATGGTGTTTTCCATTACCTGCAGCTTATTCTGTCGAGCTATCCATATGATAGACCAGCTGTTTCTGCCTAAAGGTTGTCTGAGTGAGTAGTGCCCATCGGTTGTCGGCTGGATAGCTCAGTTGGTAGGGCGTTGACCTTGTAAGTCAAAGATCCGTGGTTCGACTACCGGTCCAGGCATTATTTTCACTCAGTTGGAAAAATGAATTAAAAAAATATGATTTTCTTCCCAATCAGTTGATTGTGTGATTTTAATAAATTGCATTTATTCCTCTCATTGTTTAATGGTGTTTTCCATTACCTGCAGCTTATTCTGACGAGCTATTCATATGATAGACCAGCTGTTTCTGCCTAAAGGTTGTCTGAGTGAGTAGTGCCCATCGGTTGTCGGCTGGATAGCTCAGTTGGTAGAGCGTTGACCTTGTAAGTCAAAGATCCGAGGTTCGACTACCGGTCCAGGCATTATTTTCACCCAGTTGGAAAAATGAATTTAAAAAATATGATTTTCTTCCCAATCAGTTAATTGTGTGATTTTAATAAATTGTATTTATTCCTCTCATTGTTTAATGGTGTTTTCCATTACCTGCAGCTTATTCTGTCGAGCTATTCATATGATAGACCAGCTGTTTCTGCCTAAAGGTTGTCTGAGTGAGTAGTGCCCATCGGTTGTCGGCTGGATAGCTCAGTTGGTAGAGCGTTGACCTTGTAAGTCAAAGATCCGTGGTTCGACTACCGGTCCAGGCATTATTTTCACTCAGTTGGAAAAATGAATTAAAAAAATATGATTTTCTTCCCAATCAGTTGATTGTGTGATTTTAATAAATTGTATTTATTCCTCTCATTGTTTAATGGTGTTTTCCATTACCTGCAGCTTATTCTGTCGAGCTATCCATATGATAGACCAGCTGTTTCTGCCTAAAGGTTGTCTGAGTGAGTAGTGCCCATCGGTTGTCGGCTGGATAGCTCAGTTGGTAGGGCGTTGACCTTGTAAGTCAAAGATCCGTGGTTCGACTACCGGTCCAGGCATTATTTTCACTCAGTTGGAAAAATGAATTAAAAAAATATGATTTTCTTCCCAATCAGTTGATTGTGTGATTTTAATAAATTGTATTTATTCCTCTCATTGTTTAATGGTGTTTTCCATTACCTGCAGCTTATTCTGACGAGCTATTCATATGATAGACCAGCTGTTTCTGCCTAAAGGTTGTCTGAGTGAGTAGTGCCCATCGGTTGTCGGCTGGATAGCTCAGTTGGTAGAGCGTTGACCTTGTAAGTCAAAGATCCGAGGTTCGACTACCGGTCCAGGCATTATTTTCACCCAGTTGGAAAAATGAATTAAAAAAATATGATTTTCTTCCCAATCAGTTAATTGTGTGATTTTAATAAATTGAGACAGTATTAATCGTAGCACAACTCCACAGACCACGAAATTTCAATTTAGAAATTTTTTGCTCAAAAATCCATCAACCGTGAATATTTATTTAAAATTGGTTGGAGTGTAAAGGTTGTTTAAATTTTTCGTAAACCATTTTTGTGAAAAATGCGAGAGCCGGGAATCGAACCCGGGCCCTTCCGCTTAACGCGCGAATTCTCTTCCACGGAGCCACTGTTAACCAACCTAGCATTTCTCACATAACAACCGTTGGCAAGATCACCGTCTTTGCAAAAGCAGGTGTAACAGGTAAGACAATTAGACGTTGTACAACTCCATAGACCACGAAATTTCAATTCAGAAATTTTTTGTTCACGAATTTATCAACCGTGAACATTAATTTAAAATAGCTTGTTGTGTAAACGTTGCTTAAATTTTCATAAATCAACTATGTGAAAAAATGCCTAGTCAGTCAGTGTGTCTCAGTGAAAGAGCATCCGCGCGTTAAGCAGAAGGGCCCGGGTTCGATTCCCGGCTCTGGCATTTTTCTCATAGTTGGTTTATGAAAAATTTAATCAACCTTTACACTCCAACCTATTTTAAAACTCCAACCACTTTTCACAATAGCTGCTTGTAAAAGATATGTTTTCAAAATTATTTAAGGGGTTCTAAGGGGGAGAGAAAAGAAGAATGATGTTATGATATGAAAAACATTATTTCGTTTTTCTCTGCACCTTTATCGCTAAATATTTTCGAAGCATACGTGTATTTTGCAAGTAGCAATTGTAAAAAATGCGAAAAAAAAGGCACTTTTCTTAATTTCTACTTGTAAAACACATGTCATGCTAAACATCAACAACAGCGTTAGTTTTTTATTTCTACATGGGCGAAGGAAGGAGGCAAAATGGACATATTAAAGAAGAATTTCTTTTTTGAATCACTTTCATACAGATTTACATTGAATTTTTGGGTACAAACTTAGGAAAAGAAAGAGACTGATACTTTTTATAAAACATTACAGTAAGAATTACGTAAGCAATATTTCTGCAAAGTTTCATTAGATCGACAACAGGGTAGTAAAAATATATATTCTTTCTATGTGTCCCCTAGCCCTCACCAGATAGTGTAACCCTCTCTGCAATTTTTGATAAACAATAAGAGATATTTATATACAATTTAATATAAATATAAAGCATAGTGATATTAAAACAATCATTTTCCCTCATCATCTTCCCCCTTCTAGGTATATGTAATACTCTTTGAAATTTTCCATTAAAAGTAGGTGATAGTTGCTGAAATTTTAGTTAAAATTGGCAACATTGAGATATTTTTGCAATCATTCCCCCTCCCCCCCCCAGCCCTTCAAGATATATATGACAATCAATGTAAATTTTCCTAAACATTCAACGATATTTATAAAAAAAAAATTATTAAAACGCAAAATAAAGGGATATTAACCCATTTTCGGCCAAGCACAGAAATTTTGTAAAATGTGGTATTATTTTCATTGAAATATGTTTAAATCACATTCATTAAGACACAAAAAATATTTCATGCATGAAAAAAATTATTTTATTTAAGAAATAAAATGGTGCATATTAAATGAAATAAATTTAAACAAAATTTTAAGTTTTTTCCATGGCATTTGTTTTATTTTTATTTTATTTACAGAACTTACAAATTTAATTCATTATAAAAACATACATGATTAATCTTAAATCGAATAATTATAGATTTTCAAAATGCTGAATTTGTCAATAATCGTTTAAAGTTAGAAAACTAGCGTATATTGAAAATTTCTCAACAGAAAGTGTTTAATCCAATTCAATTACTAATATTTTGTAGATGTTTTCAGAACCTTTAAAAATAACAATAAAATAAAATTTATACGTGACAGTGATAACAGAAAAATATTTATTGAAGTGGTGCGTTTACGCATCTATGGCAGAAATTGGATTAAACATTCATTTTCTCTCCTTCAGTACTCCTGCCCCCCTCCCCAAGAAATATTTAACCCCATTATAAATTTTCATGAACCGTAAGTGATATTTGCTGAAAATGACCATGAAAAATTGGTTATAAGTGTTGTTTAAAAGGATTCTTTCCTTTTTTATCCCCCCCCCACACACACATTTTTCCCCTTTTTCTAGAATATATAACTTTCACTATTATTTTAGTAAAAAGTATGTGATAAGCCTTGCAAAATTTCGTATAAATAGGTAGCATGATGATATAAAAAACACATTTTTTAACTTCCCCATTACCAACTACCCCACTCCCAAAATATATGTAACACTTACTGTTTTTTTTTTTTTTTTAAATCGATATTAAGGTAGTTTAAAGAAGAATATATTTTATTTCCATCTGAACCCCCCTTACCTCCCACAAATGTATAATACATTCACTGTGATCTTCATTAAAAGTAAGTGATAGTTATAGAATCTCCTTATATTATTAAGATTTGTGCGTATCTGTTTATGTGTGTCTCTGTGAAAAACGCGTTGTAATGGGTTTGTCTCCGGCTCTAATGATCGCAGCGTCATGATACCGGTGCCATTAGACGCAGAAATTCTTCATCTCGACGTATTCACTAATTGTTAATTGATGCGACCCCCTGATGCGAGTTTTTATCGGATCAGAAATGATTTTTTTTTTTTTTTCTTTTCTTAAGACTAAAAGTTACTGTTAGTGATTCATTAATTATAGTAATTCATTTAAAAATACTGACCCGCTAGCGGGCGAAGCTCGCTAGTATATCATTAAAATCTGTAAAATAGTGATATAAAAAAATAATTTTTATTTTACTCTGCCTCCCACTCCCCCAAAAGTACGTCTGACACTTGCTGTAATTTTTTCACAAATTGTATGTGATTATACAAAGTTTCATAAAAATCGGTAAGAAGGTGATATAAAAACAATTATTTTCTTTCGATCTTGTTCTAGCTCCCACCCCTTTCCCCAGGTATATACTAAATTAAATGTTGTACCAAATCAATTTAAATCCCTCCCTAAAAATGTAATTTGAAAGTCCTTCTGTAAATGCATTATTTGATATTTATTGTTTTACAATATGCGGATTGTAAAAGTGCCCTTTTTCTGGTGCCCTTTTTTCCAGTGCCCTTTCTTTCGGTGTCCTTTTTCCGGGATACAGGGAAAAGAGCGTCTGTGTTAACTTGTAACAAAATAATATAAAATGGTAAATTGTTGCATTTTCGGCTAAAAAATACTTTATTCTTGATAAATCAAATGGCTTTACAGTTATTGGTACGATATGAGAAAAATGAAAAACAGAGCTGAGGTCTTTTAAAAGCAGATATGGATCAGACATTTTAAAGGCAAATATACGATGATCTGGAGAGAGTAGTTTTACGTAAAAGGTAGGATTAATTTAGTACGTTTTGCAGATTACTATAAACACCAAGAGAATACCCACAAATTTGGAATTTGGAATTCTAATGACTTTTGTTAGATTTTAGAGAGAGAAGGGGTAATATTGTTTCAACATGACCGAAACTTTTGTTCTACATCTAAACCAGTAAAAAATGGTTTCAAGAAATAAGTTTCAGCATTTTTACCTTTACCTTGACCTAAAAAGATGACGAACTTATATATATATATAAGAAGAAAAAGAACAGAAGTCCCCTTATAACTGTGAACTGAAAATAATAATAAAAATAATACTATTAATAATAAAGGAAAAATAAATAAAGACCTTATTTTCGATTTTTTTCAGATCAAAAAATAAAATAAAAATAAAATAAAATAAATAAATAAAAATAAAATAAATAAATAAAATTATAAAATTATAAAATTAAATAAATAAATAAAACTTTATGAATGTCTTCTAATAATGTAATTGAAATTAATACAAAATGTAATAAAGAAGCACCACAAAACTGGCGTTGTAAAAATTATTACTTACAAACTTTGAATAAACACCATAAAATGCAATAAACTCGCAACAATTGTTTCGGGTCGAAAAAACACACGACCCTTCATCAGGCGAATAAAGTAAGCACGAGTGCTGCAGTCAAAGCTATTGCATTTTATGGTGTTTATTCAAAGTTTGTAAGTAATAATACAAAATGTATTTAACTCAATAATAGTTATTATCAGTATCCAGTTAAAGTAGAAAAACTGATGGTCTGAAAATTATGAGAACCAATGGAGTAATGCGTTACTTCAAGTATGCAAAAATATGCTTCAGGTTTAGTGCAGTGTTGTGCCCGAATGCGTTCTTTTGAACGCGTTCATGAGTTTAGCTCAAAATTTTTGAGTTTTGAGTTGAACTTCGCTCGTTTTTTAAATTATAAACTTGAGTTGAGCAAAGTTCGTTTTTTCTTTTTTTTTTTTTTTTTTTTTTCGCGAATTTGAGCGAAAAAAATATTTCAATCTCAAACTCATAATAACTCAATTTTTTGTGAAATTTTTTTTTTCGATCTTAGTAATTACATAACGTGGCCGGAATAGGAGACGTTTGCCCTTCCTCCCCCTCCAAGCATTTTAAACATTAAATTTATAAAAAAAATTCTATTGAATATAGATATTTTTGTTTCCAGTTCTGATTTCCTTATCATTTACAATTCTTTTTTTTTTTTTTTTTTTTTTTTTTTTTTTCGTTAAATAAATAGTACGTATGCTTCCTACAAAATAAGGAATTGGTATTTTAATTTGCTAATTCCAATTTGTGCAACCTGTTTAAAGTATTTACGTAACATAACGTGTTTAATGTTTACATTGCACAGTAAAATAAATAAATTTTCGTTAGAAAGGCCATGCTTAAATCTTGTAGCCTTTCAAAATATAAAACTTTCCGAAAAAGTTTCCCTGAGATCCTGCTCTCAAATCTGTTAGACGCGAAGTGCGGGGTTCGATTCCAAATTGTGCCTATCCTCTTAGCCATTCGGAACTTTTCTCCTAAACTTGCTTAAATACAGGCTAAGCTCCTTTGAAAGGCTTCCCCGGAAGCTATTGCACTCCACCGAGGCCTTCATTGTCAATCGTCCTCCAACTTAAGGCACACAATGGAGCACGCACACACTTAAAAATATAACTTAAATATGTATTTTGTTTTACGAGTCTGTCCCCTTAGTAACGGATTTAGACGAAAGCGCACTTTCAATATAATTTTATTTAACATTAAATGCTGACTTATATATATTTAACGAAAATTCAGAGTTTAAATAATGGCATGGCTATTATTCGTAACTAATTAGAGCTTTAAATATATATATATATTTACATAGTATTTATCTACATCTATACTTATTTAAATGGAAAACTTTTGTCTTAAATGAACAAACAATAAATTTGTAGTGATTGTGGTGTGTGTGTGCCCCAACCAAAATTAGTTGTTGGCTCTCTTCTGTTTTTCCTTTTTATTACTAATCATGAAAAATTAGTCTTGTATTATCCTTTGGTTTTTATTTTATTTTCTTCTTTATTTATTTATTTATTTATTTATTTTTTAATGTAATTTTTATGATGTTTCTTTCTTTTTTTTTTTTTTTTAAGTTGTAAACTTCTTGTAGTATTGCATCTTTAAATGTACCTAAAAGTTAATTTCAAGTACACTGAAGAATGTAAATAAGATGGAGATAACTTTAAAAATTATGGTTAAAATTATCCCCCGCAAAACGGCGGATAAATTTAACATATATTACTGATTCATAGCAGTTGGAAATAATTGATTAGATATTACTGTTAGTAACAAAAATAAAAAACGAATTGTCTTCTACCCGAAATTTCATTCAAGATTTATTTTCATATATTTTCTTTTTATGAACACAGAATGATAGATATCAGAACTGTGTAAATTTGTTTTTTTGCTCTCGTGTAACTTTTAATGATTCTACTTCTAGATATGAGATTTTCCAAGAAAATTACTCTGTATGTTTCCTGGACATTAGACAAGCTCTTTTGCCCAGCTATATTTCCCGGGGGCCACACAACACAACACAATATCAGTTCTATTTGTTCTCTCGCGCGGCCCTGATATTCTCCATTTTTCTTTCGAAAAAGGCGGGAATTCGGTCATTCTCTATGGTCCTACCTGCAGCATGGGAGGTAGTGAGTGACTTGTTATGTTGTTATTCTAAACCTTGACTCCAGCAGTGACAGTAACAAAGACATACAATCATTTAGTTTAGTATTAATTGTTTTTAAAACTGAAAGCTACGAGAGAGAGAAATGTTAAAGCAGAAACAGTTTTATTTTACTTTTTAGAAGAGCATTTAAAATTTTAAGTTTACAATTTATAAGTGCAGTTAATGATAATATGACAAATTAATAAAATTTAAAATTAATTGAACATTACAATATTTTTACAGATTATTACAATTTATTTTAATGAATAATTATTATATATGAATTCATATATTTTTTAATTACAGTATTTATCTAAATGTAATTAACTATACGATATAAATGAACATGAAAGGTAATTTTTATACAAAATCTTACCTAACCCTGCACTTTTCAATGTGCAATCTTTTAATTACAATTTATACTTCTTTTAAAGGGCAATAATTACCTCACCATTTCAAAAATATTGCTTTCATTTGATTTTTTCAAGTGACCATATATACTATTCAAGTCTAAATATTTTTAATTTTGAGACGCAACTTTTAATTTCTAATATTTTAAAAGCAGATTTGCTACATTTGAGAGACAAAAATAATATGTTAAAGTTTTTTGCTGACAGATTAATTAAAATTTTATCCCTGTACTTCTAAACGATGTGATATTGAAGACAAAGTTTCAATTAAATGGTGTTGTTAAAGATGTATGTAAAGGTAAAATTTTAGAAAAATTTCTTTTCCACTTTTTCCTATATTACAAGAAAAAACGAATTGAATTAGAAAAAAGTTTCAGCAACCATATTTTTATTAAATTTAGACATATTTGGAACATGCAAAACACAATTTTACTTTTTCTAAGAAAGCTTCGTCTTTCTGTGTATGGTATAAATAAAATGGTCTCTTTAATTAGAAATAATTTACTAATTTCACGGAAGTTCTTGTAGAGCTGAAACATAAATATTAAATGATATTGATTAGATTTTGATGTATATCACTTGATAGACAACGCTTATGTGCCATGTTTTTTTTTTTTTTTTTTTTTTTTTTTTTTTTACCTATTATTTTTGCGGTTTTCTTTTGGTACTTAAAAAATAAAAGCACACGAAATTTGATATACACAGAATGTTATAATAAAGAAATGAATATTAATATTCTTGAAGTAGATCTTCTCATAGGTGAGCTGCCGAAGCATTTTACTAATGGATTTCTTTGACTACTTTATATTAAATTTTAAGAGATGGAATTGTAAAAACTTCAGATGAGATTTAATGGTGTTGCTATTATATATATATATATATATATATATATATATATATATATATATATGACAAAAGAAGTAATGCAGTTTTGTAAATAAAATATGAATTTATAACATCGATTTGTTGACTTAACGTTGCACTGTATCTGAGCATTTGGATATGCATAGCTAGCTACTCAAGGTCAAGAAAAGGGTTGCATATTTTGAATCGCCCCAGTCGCTTCGCTTCAAACATATGCTATGCCACTGGCTCTTGATAACGGAATTTGTCTCCTGGTCAATTCTTTTCAATCAGTTTTTGAAGAGTAAAAACTAGAAAACAAATAAGAAGTTTGACATTGTAAAACTATTCTCAAAATTGAGGTGTCCTCTATTCGGAGGTGTCCACTATATAAAGTTTTGCTGTAATTTTCTTAATTTATCAAATTAAATTAACAAAAATCTTTCTGTTAATTAAGAAACATTTAACAAAAATATAAGTTATTTAAAAAAGTGTTCGTAGAGAGGGGGAAAATCTTTAGAAAAAATATATAAAAATTGACATAAAAATGATTCTTTAAAGAATTTCGTTGTTTTTGAAAAGGAATTTTAATCGAGCAGATTTTTTTTTTTTTTTTTTTTTTTTTTTTTCTTTTTTCAAATATGAATTTAAGCTCAAACTTAAACTAACTCCTTCTTTAGACATTGAACTTCACTTTAAATTAGTTCTTTTTTTTTTTTTTTTTTTCCGTGAGTTTACACAACACTGCACTGGTTATCTCACGTATCAAGCTTTGTACAGTTTTATGCCCCAGAAATTGAGATATAGCCTTCCATTTTTCTGGAAAGTTTGCTGTATAATAGGTTACTTTTTGGTTGATATGAATCCAAACTAAATCCGCATAATGTCTCATAATAGCCGTCTCATATATCAGCATCTGTTTAATTATACGTAATGTAACCTTAGATATAACCGTCCCTTAAATTACAGAAATCACTCGATAGCAGCGACATCAGTTACACGGATGAGACCGAAAGTTTATAAGCATTAATTTAAGTTGAAGTTCATTTACATATAAATTTATATGCAATTCTCTGCAGTAGTTCCTGATATATAGCCATCTCAAAAAATGCATAAATTGCTATAAAACAGCGAAACCTATTAAACTATTGGAACAAAATATTGATAAAAACTAATGTCAAGATGCAATTACATATTATATGCAATTCTGAGCAGCAGTTAACGAAAAATGGCTTTTCCTCAAATTGTAAAAATCGCTCTAAAGCAGTGCCACCTATTGAGCGATGGACACCAAAAGTCGCTAGGCACTAATTTAGATCGAAGTGCATATACTAATAAATTTATATTCAATTTTGTTCAGTTAGTTCTTGAGATACAGTTACCACGATTTTTTTTTTATCTCAGAAGGTCATTTTACATAAGAATATGCTGAAATGGTGTCAGAGGCAATTTTCATGCCGAGCAGTGTAATTTCTGATGTTTTCAAAGTAGCGTGCTTATAGTTAATGGTGTTTATCCCCGCATCAAAACTGATATTTAAAAGCTGTACTTACATCTTTTCTATAAAAATACTTGTTTTCATGCATGTTTAAGTGAAATTTAGCCCTATTTTCCCATATTAAGAAAATCGTAAATTTCGAATAAATTCAGAAGTTTTTAATTAGGATGTTGCAAAGGAATAGGGTTCTGACCATTGTCATAAATAATATTTTAAAACTGGTCTGACCTTTCTGCGATCATTTGTTCCTGAGATATCGTGTACACAGTCTAACATACTAACACACTATACCGAACTAACAAACTAACAGACATCCTACAGACGGACACCATACACATTTTGATATTTTCGAATTCCTCATATCTGAAAATGTGTTTAAAAAAAAAGGGGGGGGGGGGTCAAAAAATTTCACGATTAACCAAGTTTCACATACTATGGGGAACTTAAAAATAATGAAAGCAATATTTTATTATACATAAAGGGGGAATCGATTAAAGTTTGAAATGAATTAATTATGGTTCTTTAAACAAGTAGTCGGCTGACTGATTGCATTTTTAATTAGTTTTGACATTTTATATGATTTTATTTGAAGAATAAATGAATTTCTCTATATGTTTTATTATTATTGCTACTTAGTTCAATTTAAAGACATATATATAAATACTATATTGAATGAATATTCAGCTTGTAGGTAGTTCCCGTTATGATATTATTATGAAACTTGTGAAAATTTTTGCGTGTAGAAAGTAGATAAGCAGGTTCTAGTCGAGAATTGCACTTTATTTAATGAATATTAAGTTCGTAGACAGAGCCCGTAAATATATTGCATGAACTTGTCGACGTTTTTGCATGTAGAAATGTAATTTTTAAAGACATAATGAGGCTCTAGTCAACGAATTCACTTTAATGAATACTCAGTCCATAGATAGAGTCCGTGATGATATCGTTGAAAAAGCTGTCGATATTTTTGCATGTAGAATGTAATACTTAAATATATTAAGCCGGTTCTAGTCCATAAATGCACTTTATTTAACAAATATTCAGTAAAAACTTGAATAAAGTTCTTTTTTATGACACAAACTCAATTATCATTGATTATTCTCAAGATAGTGCAATGAAATAGTTTTTTTTTTTTTTTTTTTTTTTTACTACAGACTTAAAGTAAATATTGTTAAATAAATACTCTACAGCGTCGACATTTTCTAATCCAACCAAAAACTTCGAAGTCTAAATAGAATTTGAATTCATGGAGATTATTTTCAGTGGTTTATTTAATGAAAATTTGAAACTGCTTGCTCTTAGGAATGCTTCCTATAATATCAAATATAAATGATTTATTTATTTATTTTAATGCGGAGCTTCGATCCTACACATATTGTAAAGTAAAGAATAAAAGTATAAGTAAAAAGCTATAACGTTCTGAATATTGAAATTTTGCTTCACTCGATCTCTCAGAATTTTATAAAATATTTATGTGTTCTGATACACTTTTAATGAAATCATCCCTTGCTTTACCCCCCCCCCCCCATTCCACACACACACATAATAAACATATATCTGCAAAAACATGGCTACCAGTATAGTGCATTGCATCTTCCTTAAAGTTTTATTAAAGATACTACAAATAGCATAAAAATACCAAACACAGATTTTTTTTTTTTTTTATTCCGTACTCTCCCCCCCCCCTCCCCAACCCTCCGAATTAAAGAAAAATCCCACAGGAAAAAAAAAAAAAAAAAAAAAAAAAAAAAAAAAAAAACGCACGGAAATAATCGTACAGGAAAAAAATCGCATTATATATATTGCGTACACTGCACACACGCCTCTTCCCCTAGGAACAAAATGTATCTCAAGATTTATATGGGCCTTAGGTAATGAATTTTAATTCTGTTTTACCTTACAAACGAAAAACAGAGAGGTATAGGGTAGGTGACTAATCCTTATTTCTCGTGAAACGGAAAGGGTGATATGTTTGATAATTTAACAATTTCTTAAGGATGAAGTTTAACAGAATGGCAAATGTTAGAAATACCAATGGGAGATATGCAACCCTTTGGGCTATAAGAAACACAAGACTCAATTGCAGATTATGAATCTTAGAACGTTATGAGGTAAAAAAATACGCACTCTACAAAATGCTTCTAACATAGTATATCGGCTCGGTAAAAATGGCCAAAAAATTTAGAGAATTAATAACTTTTCATAACAGGCAGTATTCGAGAGATGTACGGCAAACAAAAAAAGAAAAAAAAAAAAAAAAAAAGAAAAGAAAGAAAGAAAGGTAGGGGGAGAGAGAGAGACAGAGAGATTGGGGGGGGGGGGGTTGTAACGATAAAAATAACATTGTTAAAAAGTGCGATGTTAAAATTGTAGCATACTATCATAGAGTAAAAGCCTCAACGTTAATTATGACATTACAGTCACAATTTTAAACAATATCAAAAGTAAACCATAAAAAAAAAAAAAAAAAAAAAAGCGAAAATTAATGACAAACTTTGTAACCTGGCTTTCTTGTATAATATTTCTCATACCCTACATTTTAATTCAAAGAAAGAATGCATTCGTCCCATTTTGAAACCCATATATAATGTTTAGAAATTATATAAAGACATGATAGTTTATTAATATTTATCCTAATTCAAATGTGCATATCAAAATCCGATATCCACTTCCAGGAAATTCCAACCATAATCCGTAATATATCCGAATTCAATAGTGTGGCTTGTAAACAGTTGGTGGATACTATTCATACCATGTTCTGTAAAAAGACATGCTTTTGTGCATAAAAATATTATCATTTTGTTTCTGTTTTTAGTATTATTTAAAGATGTCCAAACGTAATAGTTCGGTCCTTAGCCATATGTGTGTGATAAGTACAAAACTTTGAATAAACACTGTAAAATGTAAGAACACGCAACAGATATTTAGGGCTGAAAGAAAACATGATCTTTCGTCAGGCGGACAAAGTAGGCACGAGTGCTGCAAATAAAACGTTGCCGCTTTGTTTTCAGAATTAAATATTTAGATTTAGAGTCCTAGAGTTAGGAAATTTTGCATACATGTGCATTAAAATATATCAATATTAAATATATTAAAATTTATCGAAAACTATTAAAACTCAAACTACTAAAACTCGAAATTTTAATTTGAAAAAAATAATTAAATGCTCCATGTGAATGAGTTTTTAATTTTTTCACTTGATTTCACATTGCTTTAGTTTATCAATGTATTCTAATGATTTTTGCGCATTAATAGGTTTGATTGATAAGTTAATTGTTTAAATATATCTGTTAGTCCAAATTCTGAAATTTCTAGTTATTAAAACCTAGTTATTATTATTTATTATTATTATTATTCCTGTCACAGTTTATTCATAATTGTTAGAAATTATCTCCTATATTAATCTCTCCCAAACAACGTATTTTCAAAATGTTTTGTTTTTGTAAGGCTTCACTTCCATATGTGATCATTTAATGAATAATTCAAGTCTTCCTGGTATTTGATCATTATAATGCTAAAATCATTGATGGAAACAGACATATAATGATGAATAAAAATAATTTTTATTTTTAGTTAAATAGGATAGACAGTTAAATGCAGATCATATATCATCGTTCAAAATTGAATTTTATATTGTCAGCTTTCATTTTCTGCAAATTAGAGTACATCTTAATGGAAAATTATAAAATTTTATTGCTATTATTATTTATTGCACGGATATTTTTTTTTAGTAGCAATGGCAATAGAGGCTCTAGCATAATGCGTAAAGGCCCGACACTCAGGTCGACCATGCTATTTTTGTCAGAGTCAAAAGCTTACAAATACGTACAAAAAAAAAGAAAGCATAGGCGCCGCCTTTTGATTTTCACTACGGGGACGAAATTTATTACATACAACCGACTGAATTCTAAGGGGGGTTGGGGAGAAGAAAAAATACATAAAAAAAATTATTAAATATAATATCACATTACTAGAAATCAATTAATTAATAAGGATAGTGAAATTGTTAATTATATAGTCATTAATTAATTTTTTTCTTTTACAACTGCTTTAATAGTTTGAAAGAAAATCACTAATTTAAAAAAATCAGGTGAATATAATTAAACTTTAGCAGCATCTTTTCAACGATATTTTTTTTTTTTTTTTTTTTTTTTTTTTTTTTATCTTTCTTTGTTATTAATAAGCACAGTAATTTTTACAGAAAAAACAGGAATTCCTCAAGAATTTTTTTTTTCAAGAATTTTAAATTTTTTTCTACAGTTTTCTACATTTTGTTCCTAAATTTTTGTTGTAACCATAAGAATGTGCGTTATAAATTCAAGGACACTGAGAAAAAAATATACCGCCTTTTTCTAGAATGGATAAGTGGCCATTTTCTAAATCCCTAAACTGGAAATATAGATTTCTGAACTATGCGCATAAGGCACACCAATAAACTGAATAGACGAAATGATCGAGAATTTGTAGTTTACACATTTCTAAATGATGAAATAATATTCTGAATCTTTTGTATTGCGAGAAATTCTCGCTTGATTTTTCAGAATTGGGTCATAAACCAAGATTATAGTTGTTGAAACCCGCCTCTTGTAGTCTCATTTATTTGCAGAGATTTTTTAATAACTTTGCGCTCGGTAATATAGGCAAACGCTCTAGAATACTGATAGAGGTTTCTAGAACTCGCTTTCCAAGGGGACTAGAATTTGTAAGGATGATACGGAACTATTTTTTCTACAACCACAATTTAGATTCTAGATGTAAGTTACAGAATTTTTTCTCAGTGGATGAAAACGGACTTAAATTTACTAAACCTATAACGATCAAATAAATTTTAAATTAAAATTTTTTTCTCATTTATACTGGAAATGTCAAAGCACTTTGTTAGTGAGAAAAATGTTAAATCGATATCTTCACTCATTTTTGTTTTTCTTCTGAAAGATCCCAGGGACAAATGCATACTAGAGCAGTAAAATGCACTGATATGTTGTTCAAAAATAAAATGAATAAAATCTTTGCGATCACCATAAAGTTTCAAGAAGTCGTAACAATCATTTCGAATCGAAATAATTGTACAAGACCATTTATCAAACGAAAAGGTATAAAAGCAAGGCAGAGTGCAAGCAGAAACGCATTACAAAGACAGACAGAGAGAGAGAGAGAGAGAGAGAGAGAGAGAAAACATACCGACAATATACTTGTATTTACTGATAAATAGATAAATGGACGAATTTCATAAATAAAAATATTAAAAATGTGAACACCAGCAATAGTTATTTCGGGTCGAAATAATTTAGTATGATCTTTCACCAGCAGATGAAAAGTTAGACATTAGCAAAGGTTCTGCTTTCTTTGATGTTTTAAGAACGTTGAATAAGAATCAAGCCTAATTATTTCGATTCGAAACAATCATTGTTTGGTTTTGGAATTCATGATATTTGCGTACAAAATTTTCTTCATTGTTTTAATGTAATGTTATTTCTAAAATTTACTCTTTGAAGTCTGTTTTAAAATTATAAATCTTATCATTCAGAAAGTTTTCATTTAAACACATCTATATTCATTTATTATTTGGGGCACACATCAATTGCGCTTATATTAATCCCCCAATTGTTAAAAATGCATCAATTGCGCTTGCGAGAAAAATTACTGATAACGTTCATTATCATACACCCCCCCCCCCCGGTATACTGTAAGATAACGAATGATAATTTCTAAAAAGGAAAAAATTCTTCACTTATTCTCGTGGTATCTCCTGGGTAACGCCAATAGGCTCCAATAAATTCAAACAAGAGTAATTAAAAAGAATATTTATATTATATTATTTGTTTAAATAAATATTTATATTACACGAATAAAACTTGTCTAATAAATAAAAGCAAATAAATACTCAGATAAAAGCAAGTCTTGCTTTTGCCTCCAAGGCAGTAGCACGTGTTTTTTAAACCTAATGAAGAAAGGCGACGTCCTTTCGAAACCGGTTGTACCGGTAAATTATTTGATTAATATATTAAAATTAGAGAAGAAAATGTTTATTTATCAATATTGTGAATTGTGATGTGTATTTAATAAGAATATTCAACCTGTATAAATGCCAAAGTTGTAACATTTCTTTTACAATTTTTTTCTTAGATTAGCATAGTCTGTACTTAAGCTACGGATTTTATTGAAAAATAAAAAACTGTGTTACATAAATTATCTAGTAAATATTTTCTAAAGCTAAAGTTTGCATTATGGTTAATTTAGAATGTTGCTTATCAAAAATGAAATACTCATATATTTTATTCTAGAATTTAGAAATATATATACTTATTAATACATTTTCTTTTTTGATTCAACTAGATTTACATCTGTGTTTACATTTTCGCGGCGGATTGGCAATTATTGATAATAAATTCAGTTAAAATGTGTGAATAACTTTAGTATAAATGCCGTAAATAAAAATTAGCACATTTGTATTATTATTATTTATTTCATTTTCAGTGTATGTACAATTCAATATCTTCGAAATTGAACTCAGTTTTATTTAGATAAATTAAAATAGATATTTTTTTGGTTTGTTACCAATATTTTATTTCATTTGTAACTTGGTTAACTGCAGTGCGGATTTTTTTTTTTTTTTTTTTTTTTTTTTTGTCGCTTAGAGTATTTATTAATGTTATAGATTGGTAACCTAAGACGTCTTGTAGAAATGTGTCGTATGCACTTGTCCGTTAAAATTATATTAATTATGAGATCTGGTCCTCTAAAAGAACGGTTTTTTACCTATTAAATATAATTTTTAACAACTTGTTCCTTTTCGACGGCCCCACCAGTGGTCAATCGGTTCTGTGCTCACACACAAGAAGTGCGGGGTTCGATTGGAGGTCTCGCTCTTAGACCTGTTCGGAGTTTTCCGTGTTTTTCCGAATCTTGTGTATATGCGGGCTAACACCCCTTTGAAAGACCTTCCATGGAGGCTATTCTATCTATAGGCCTATAGTCCATAGTGTAGTCAATTGACCTTAATCCTTACTGCTAACGGTCAACGTCGTGCAAGATTGAATTTACTGTTGTGACAGTAATAAACAAGGATTTAAAAGAAATAGACAGACTAATACAAATATAAATACATTTAAATTAAATAGAAATATAAAAATAAGTCTGTATTTTTAACATCATTTTTAGCTTGTTTCCTTTTAAATATTAGTACTTTTCTCCTCAGTAAACGATTAAAAAAATCATTGAACATGAATTCTTTTGTGCTATGGATAACAAATGCCATCCTATCTTTTCTCTATAGAGACAGGGACTGACCTTGACAAGGGGTTCACTTAATCGCGTTTGTTTAGCTTTACTGGCACATATAGATGTTTCGGAAGTAAAAAATCAAGTTTACACAGGACAACTGACCATCTTTGCGGTTGCGGAAACAGGCGCCCTTTTGTTAATTAATCCCCATCCAGTTTTCGTTTATTCCCCCATTCACTCCGGGGAAAAGGGTAGGCTAAAGCTAAAAAATACACCAGTTTTCTGAGAAAAATATATCAATATTAATTTGTAATTGATTATAATGACGTTATTTTTAATTCAAGTATACTTTAATTTCATTTTTTTCCGTGCTTCTAATAGAAATTTTTTATTAATAATTATGTTGTACTTTATTGTTATTATACTTTTTTTTCGCGCTATATGCGTCAACTATAAAACTCACATATAATGAAGAGATGTGCAGCTATGTGCAGCACTCTATGTGCAGCTCAAAAGAAAAAGAATTAGAAAAAGCACCCCACTGTTAAAAATATCAACAGAAAACTCTATGTAATCTAGTATCTTAAGTCTTACGTAAAACTACAGAGAAAAATTAACGGAGACGCTAAAAAACGTATTAATATTAATATTAGCTATTAATATTAGCTATTAATATTAGCTATTAAAATGATTAATTAAAATGATTAATTAATATTAGCTATTAAAATGAATGTGTAAACATTTTAATAGCTAATATTAATTTAATTAATTATTGGTGAAAATATATTTCGGACTTGGAATGCTTTTTCTAAAGTAGAAACAGTCATTTTTAATTTTAATTAAAAAATTAAATATTAAAATTACGTAAAAATACAGACTAAAGATTGAGAATCTCGATTATTCACTTTAACTAAGAATTACTGTAAATTTATAGTAACTCTGGATAAATATTTACGTTAAATTTACAGAAATTTTTAAGTGTGTTCGAAACATAAAAGCTGCTAAAATGGCATAATTTGGTGAGTGGGGGAGTGAGGGACCGATTACGTGTGCATTTGATAATGTAAAATTATTAAATAAGAAGATCTAGAAAAGAATTTAAAAATTTTTAATTGCCCTTTGCAAAGCTCTAAAATAATAAATATTGAAATTTTTTTTTCTTTTCGTTTTGTAAATTATTAAATTTAATCTAACTAAAGCAAGAACGAAAAATCATACGGTACCCATTGACTATTAACATTTTTAAATGTACGTCCTTGTTGTATCATATAATTTTCAATGTTCTTTATCTACGCTATCGCCCAATGCGCTTTTTTCCGGAGGTCTTTTTTCCGGGATCCGATAAACAATTAAATAATATTTTTAAACAACACTTATTATCGATTTTTTTATTGACATTTCGTGCAAATATTACTTACTATTAATGAAAAATTATAGTACGGTTACGTATGTCGGGGGGGGGGGGCAGCACAGAAGGAAAGAAAATAAATGTTTATTCCACTATATTTTGCATTTTAATAAAATTTATTATACATATCACTGAATAGTTAGGAAAATTTACGCTGATATCTTGGGGGCAAAAAAAAAAAAATAAAATAAATAAAATAAAACTGTGATTGGGAAAAATGTCGCACCGGGTCCCACTGCCTTCGGCAGCGTAGCCCCGTGCGCGATGCGCACGCGCGAATGCATATATATGAGCGCCCTAATAATTTTACAAATTCGAAAATATCCGCAATCGATTTGTAAGTATCAAAAGCCTCTATGCACCAGTTTTGAACGATCTATCTCTATTTTTATTTTTTTGCCCCTCCGCTCCCTCGCCCCTCCCAATAATTTTAAAAATTCAAAAATATCCGCAATCGATTTGTAGGTATCGAAAACCTCGATGTACCAATTTTGAATGATCTAACTCTTTTTTTTTTTTGCCCCTCTGCCCCCCCCCCCCTTCCCGGCCCTTCTAATAACTTTACACTCAAAAATATCCCCATTCGATTTGCAGGCCTTTTGAATGGCCTAACTGTATTTCTATTTGTTTTTGCCCATAGCCCCCCCCCCCTTAACGCCCCTCCTAATAATTTTACAAATTCGAAAATATCCGCAATCGATTTGTAAGTATCGAGAACCTCTATATACCAATTTTGAACGATCTAACTGTATTTTTATTTTTTTGTCCCCCTCTCTCTCCTCCCCCCTTCTCGCCTCTCCTAATAACTTTACACATTCGAAAATATCCCCATTCGACTTGAAGGCCTTTAAAACCTGTCTGTACCAATTTTGAACGGCCTAACTGTATTTCTATTTGTTTTTGCCCCATAACACCCCCTTACCGCCCCACCCCCCTACCCGCCCCTCCTAATAATTTTACAAATTCAAAAATATCTGCAATCGATTTGTAAGTATCGAAAACCTCTATGTATCAATTTTGAGCGATCTGACACTATTTTTATTTTTTTGCCACCCCCCTCCCCTTCCCCCTCCTAATAATTTTACACAATCTAAAATATCCCCATTCGACTTGCAGGCCTTTAAAACCTATCTGTACCAATTTTGAACGGCCTAACTGCATTTCTATTTGTTTTCGCTCCATAGCTCCCCCCCCCCCCCCCACTTGCTGCCGCACCTGGGGGCTGAATTTCTAAAATTCCAGAAATTGGTTTTTAGATAGTTGCATTAGCTATATTTTAGAGCAAAAATTTCACATATATATTTATTTTTTTTGTTTGAGATATATAGGATTATGCGAAATCACGTTTTACGCATGTGAAATCACGTTTTGCTGCCCCCGGGGACCGAATTTCAAAAATTCCAGAAACCGATTTTTAGACATTTGTATTAGCTATATTTTAAAACAAAAATTTTACGGATATCTGTTTTTTTGTTTGAGATATGAAGGATTTTGTGAAATTATGTTTTGCCCCCTCCCCCCCCTTGGGGGGCGAATTTTGTAAAATTGCTTGCGGCGTTGTCTTTCTCGGGTCGTAAACCTTAACCGTGCCAAATTTAGTCCCGCTCGGTGAAACGGCCCAGGATTCTATAGCGGACAGACAGACAGACAGACACACAGACTCTGCTCTTATATATATATATAGACAATACCTATTGAAATATAATATAGGACCGTGTAATTTGATGCAAAAGAAAAGAAGGAATATTACGATAGTATTATAAGGGGAAATAATAGAGCTTTCGTTAATGAAAAGAAACTTTTTATTTTGAGAAGAGCAAAAACCTCAAAATGTTATAAGACGTTTTTAAATACTATCCTCATATCATTGAGTAAAGAATTGTAGGTTTTCTGTATTTGGTAAGCATTTCAGCAAAATAGCACATATATATATATATATATGTATCTATATTATATACCATTATTATTATTACTTTAAAACGAAATATATATATATATATATATATATATATATATATTGTTTTAAGATTCTGAATACGTAATAGCTACAAAAGTTAATTTTAATATTAAGTATTACGCCTAAATTATTTTTTGCAATCAATAGTCGCTATTTACCAATAGCGCAGTACAAATGCAACATGCAACACAACCAACCTACCAGCAATCAATAATTATATTTGTTCTTGTGTGCTATCAATTAAACCAAGCCAAAATATTGAAAAAAAATAAAGGTATTAAAATAACAGAAAACGCAGATAGTTTATTACTTTAAACTAAACTTTCTTGGAATAGTGAGAAAATGTTGCCTTTTATAATAACAATAGACGGAAAAAATGATAAGCGGTAAAAATGGTAACAGGTGTAATAATAAGATATTTAGCATGTCTGAAACGTACTTAATATTTAAAACAATCGTAACAATTTGTTCTCAAACATAAATGAACTTTTGACTGACAGAGAAAAAGAATTCATGTTAACATTCACAGTTAAATTATCGCTTTTCTTATTCGGTTTTCAAGAAATGCGAAAGTCTTTAAATGCATGTATTTTCCATACAAGTAAAACAATATGAAAAAAATAATATTTATTTTAAAATAAATTATTTTAGAAGGCAAAACTTTCATATTTGTCTTTTAATATTTTTTTATTAATTTATTTACATAAAAAAAAAAAAAAAAAAAAACTTTTATTATTATTATTGTTGTTGTTGTTGATGTTGTTGTTTTTCTTTATTTGTGTTAAAATACTATTTTAGAGAGGAAAAAAAAATAGCAAACATTATTTTAAACTATATTTTTTTCAACTGCATTTGTTGTCATAGTTTCTTTCCTTATCATACAATGCACACTACGGATTTGTTTAAATGTTTGAGTTTGATATGATTAATACCTAAATATTGAAAGATACAAGTATTTCCCAGATTTCAATATCGCTTCCCGATTTCTGAAAAACTCTCTTAAATTATTTCAAACTGATAAAAGAGTAAAGTATCAGTTTTATATACCTAGATTTCGAGAGGGCATACAGGTAAAAAAAAAAAGGGGGGGGGGTTGACTTTTATAGGATTTACTACTGGTTTAAATATACATATATATATGTGTGTCTGTTATATAATTATTACTTGACAGAAAGCACAGTAGAATTATAATGTACTTGAAGTATGAAGGGGGATGGGGTGCGCAAAGAAAATTTAATCTTTTTCTTTTTAAATTTCAATAAAATTTTGTATGATTTTTACATAGTAACTTATATTGTGACGACTAAATTTATATGCAATGGTTTTGGGGAGAGGTAGATAGCAAATAAAAAGTCTTTTTATTTTTTACTTTTTTATTTTCTGAGTTCCATGTAACTGTTCGTACAATTATTATTTACTGATTCAGAAAGAAAAAGTACACTATTTGTAAACGTATGTCGGGGGATAGGGCTAGAGGGACGTGGGGGGGGGGATAATGATTTTTATTTTATATTAAGTTTTACTGGTTAAAGAAATAAGAAAAATCGCTGCAGACAAGGAAAATAAAAAATACATTTTGCCATATATATATATATATTTATTTAAATCCTGCTTAAATGAAATATTGTGAAATAAATAAATATATAAAATAAGAGGTTATTCGATATATAAAGAGGGGCTGGCGCTTCGGGAAAAAGAAAGGAGCTTTATATAATTTGTTGACTGAATTAGATAGAGTTTTATATAATTATCATCTAGTTATGTGGAGAAACACCCGAAGCTTAGACATAACAGAGGTACAGAAGGAAGGGATGTAAAAACAATCTCTTTTTCTTCAACTCCCTATGTCCGAGCGGTTCTGCGATCAAAGCTGGTAGATGGGAAGTGGCAGGTTTGATCCCAGGACACGGTCATCGACCTACTGTTAGGAGCTTTCCTGAGTTTTTTCCGAAACTGACGTAAATGGGGCTGGGACACATTAGAGAGAATCTTACAGAGGGAATTCCCCTTATTGGCCTAGAACCTTAGAGCAGCCAGTCGTCATTGAGCCATACAACCATATCCATATATGTGTGAGTGTCTATATGTATATATGCACCAAAGCTATAATATCCAATTGCCCTATAAGAGCCAATACTATAATATCCAACAGGGCAATTGGCAGTTTGGAGCCCCTAGGAGAGGGCTTCATCCTGCAGTGGATTGATAAAAGCTGAAATTGATTATGTATATATATATATATATATATATATATATATATATATGATTAAGCTCATGTGGTTAAATGACATTATAATTCTTCATATACTTTGATTCGAGCAGAAACAGTTTGGTTTCGGGTGTTACGAATGGTAATTTTTTATACACAATCAAATAGAGTACGTTCTTTGCATTTTTTTCAAATGTTAAAAGTAATTTTATTAAAATCTTGTTACTTTCTTTCATATTCAATAGAAGAAAATATGGGCTTCGCAAAAAATTTTAGACTTTTGGTTTTTGAAGGATTTAGCCATTTTGAAATCTTGAAAATTAATACGTTTATGAAGGAGAACAGTAATTCGAAAAATATACTTCATTTTTCATATGTTACATTTTAAAGAGGAATAACTTTAAAATCTTTATGAAAAGAAATATTTTTTTAACTAGTTACATGTTGTCGATTTTAAATTTATCAGCGTAAGAATAAATTCAGTATAGAAGACAAAAATATTATAGTAACTTTTTAAAAAAGAAAAAAAAAAAAAAAAAAAAAACTATCATAGTAACTGGATTTTGATCTAAAAAGACACCCGTAAGTCTGTATGTACCGAACGCAAGAGTTGGTTTTTCTTATGACTATTCAGCCAGTATATTTTTAATTTGTCCTTTTATTATTTTTCTCATTGCATTTTTTTTACTTTTTATCTTGGTTCACTTCATTTACACACTATATATATCATAATAATTAAAAGAAAATAAAAGAGGAATGAAGTTGCGTTAAGTTTATTATGAATTAATTTAACATAGCTTAATTAATAAAATTATTTGCTTTAATTATTATTATTCAAGGAGCTGTTATTATTAGTATAGTATTCATAGGATATTCAATTAAGCATATTAATTCTTTTTGGTTATTTTGGCTTTCGATTGCATTTATATGTATATATAAATATGTATATATAAATTCACACAAGAATCATTATATCCCTTTATATTAATTACCAGCAGGCTACGCTCGCTTTGCTGGTGACTATTTTTAAATGAATTTTAAAAATAATTGAATCTGTATTTATTTTTTATATCACATTATAAATAAAACTTTAAAAACTTAACATTGAAGTTGCTCTAATCCTCGTTTCAGAGCATCTTCTTTCCCCTCAGCACTACTTCAAGTTCAGGTTGTCACGGCTTACAGAAAGGCCAAATAATTCCCTTCCCGGGCACTTCAACCTGGGTATCGATGACAGGTGGATCTGCTATTATTTTAGAACTACAATTTTCAAGATGACTGTATCTCATCATCTATTAAATATTTTAGATTAAAATCATGTATTTTATAGCCCTCGTTCCTTATGCCATATTAACGTATTATTCCGAACAGTATAATAAATCAGTAAAATATCATCACTTCGGTTACACTTCGGTCCCTACAGCCCTTTGCCGCCCGCACTACATCGGATCCAAGTTCCCACTACTTAAAGAAAGATTTTTCCAGGGCACTTGAATTTGTGTATTTATCGATGACAGGTGGGTCTACTATTATTTAAGAACTAAGATTTTAAAGATGACTGTATCTCAGCATCTATTAAACATTTTAGTTCTGAAGCATGTATTTTATAAATCTCGCGCTTTACACTGTATTATCAAATGATTCCTACAGAATAATAAATAAAAGTTTACATTAAAAAAAGGAATTAAATAATGATAATAATAAAAAAAAGATTAGTTTAATCTTTTCTGCTATGTTCTATCATTTTTTTCAATAAGTACTATAGATAATAACAATAATAATAATAATAACAATAATAAATCCCTTTCAAAGGAATTAAAAAATTAAAAAATAAAAAGTTGTTATACTATAAAAATTACATATTATGCATAAACATAACTGTTTTAAATGAGTTTTTTTATTTAAAGTTTAATATACTTATTTTTTCTACCGCATTACTATTTGATTTTAATAAATATAATAAAATAAAATAAAAAAAGAATTTGGTTGCCAAATAATTAATCAAATAAATAAAAATTAAACATCGTAACAGCAGTTGCTAAGAGGCGCAGACGTTTGAAATTAATTTTTTTTTTTTTTTTTAATATAAAAATAAAACAGAGAAACCAACGTTTTAAGTTAAAAAATTAATTAATTAATTAATTAATTATTAAGATTAAAATTTGAAAAAAATCTCAATAAGGTGCACACCAGTAGGGTCGCACCTACCAATCTGCCAAGTTTTATTGTTCTGGGATCAATAGTGTGAGCACCAGAGTACAGACACACAGATATACCAACACGCATATTCAGAGAGATACATACACAGATATTTCTGTGTATGTAGCTGCAGCTAAATTGCATTGCACACGCAAAGTAAATAAAATTCTTTAAAAAAGGACAATATTTATTTTAAAATTGCAAATAAAAGCAAAAAAAAAAAAGTTCAAACACCTAAAAAAAGAAAGACATTAATTTGTTAAATGTGATGTAACTTTATTGTAAATACACATAAAAAAAAGATACTGTGGCCATCACAAAACCATTTTCTAAACCGAAAAAAAAAAAAAAAAAAAAAAAAAAAAAAAAAAAAATCTTTTTTGCGATAAATTTTTACCGTATTCAGTTTGATGTAAGTTTAATAACATGCAAAATCTGAGAAAGCAAGTAAAACCAGCGCCACCTGTCGATTGAGACACACAAATTGAATCTATATATATTTATATTAGGGTGGTCGTTAAAAATTAACATTTAAATTTATGTATGAGGCACCCACTTATTTTGTTCTATGCATAAAATAACGACTTCCACAAAAATTTCAAAATTTTAAAACAAGTTTTAAGGGAGGCTACCGAGATTTAAAAAAAAAATAATAATAATAAAAATTGACAAATTTGACATATTTTGTAATTTCATTATAAATTATTCTATTTTAATTACATTAAAATAAAGACAACATACATTAAAATATTCAATTTAAAATGTTAAAATACACGTAATAAAAATTTTAACGTTTCGAGCCTTATTTTAGACTCTTCATCAGTAAAATGCATCAAAAGTAAACACAGAGAAGAGCAATAGATTTCCTTAACGAAAGTACAGCGTATTCAGCAGGGCTTGTGCATGCCTCATTAAGCGGTGAAAAATTCTGTTTTATATACCAGTCTTCCTGGAAAATTCTTGAATGATAATTTGGACAGTTAGATATACCAACGATTATTTTAGCATTGTTAAAAACATGTAGATAATCGGTTTCTATAGCATACTGCACTATTTTAGGATGAATATCGCGGTTTTTGAAATTTATTTATGTTCGAGAATTCGAGTATGAAGGGCACGACCAGTTTCATCAATATAAACAGAACTGCAATATTTACAAGTAATATTATAAATAACCCCTGTAAGTGAAAAGGGGGGGGGGGATAACAGATTTAAAATTAGAAAGGAAATTAAGAATCATAAATTGAGGTTTATAGAATCTAGCTATAAATTCAGAATTTTTTCTATAGTATGGAATAGTAACGAAAGATTTAGATGATTTGGAGGAATTAATATCATGATTACCAATGTTAAGTCTTATTTATTCAATTTTCTTTTAAGCCAGTGAAGGGGATAATTATTACGTGTAATTCCGTGAACCCCTCTTCGCATAAGTCTGCTGTTTTTCATACTTTACTTCCCCGTGCTAAATCATATTGCTGTACTAAAGATCTTTTCCAGTTAGAATTAAAAAGAATTTTTTTGGACTTAAAACGCGATAGTTATTCTTCTCGCTGGCTTAAAAGAAAGGTAAATGAATACGATTTTAACATTGATAATAACGATATCAATTCCTCCAAATTACCTACATCTTTCATTACTATTCCGTACTATTGAAAAATCTTTGAATATATAGCTACAGTTTTACGCACTGTTAATATATCTGCATCATATAAACCTCAATTTCTGATTCGTAATTTCTTTTCTAATTTTAAAACTTTTATACCCCCACCTTTTCCCGTACAGGAGTTATTTATAATATCCCTTGTAAATATTGCAGCTCTATATTAGTGAAAGTGGCCGTTCCCTTCATACTTGAATTCTCGAACGTAAAATAAATTTCAAAAACCGCGATATTCATTCTAAAATAGTGCAGCATGCCATGGAAACCGACTATCTACTTGATTTTAATAATACTAAAGTAATCATATCTAACTGTACAAATTATCACTCTAGAATTTTCAGAAACAGCATTTTTCACCGCTTAATGAGGCATGGGCAGTCCCTGCTGAATATGCTGTACTTTCGTAAAGGAAATCTATTGTTCTTCTCAGCGTTTACTTTTACTTTTGATGTGTTTTACTGATGAGGAGCATAAAATAAGGCTCGAAACATTAAAATTTATGTTATGTGTATTTTAATATTTTAAATTGAATATTTTAATGCACACTGTCTCGATTTTAATGTAATTAAAATATAATAATTTATAATAAGATTACAAAATCTGTCAAATTTGTCAATTTTTTAATTTTTAAACCACGGTATCCACCCTTAAAACTTGTTTTAAAATTCTGAAATTTTTGTGGAAGTCATTATTTTATACATAGAACAAAATAAGGGGTGCCCCATAAAAAAATTTAAACGTTAATTTTTAAGGATCACCCTAATATATATATATATATATATATATATGTATAATGACTATTTTACATATCAAGATTAGGAATTCATACTCTATAGGACCTGATAAATAACTTTCCCGTAAACGGAGTTACAGTACAATATCGATATCATTCGGACGATATATGCACACAGATTGAATCAGTATAATGATATATAATCATCCGTTGACGTATCAGGTTTCGGCTAATTATAAACAATGTATGTAACATGAGAGATATACCCTTCTAAAAAATATTACAGTTTTAAAAAATTAAAGAACACGCTTTTATGGAAATGTGAACTAAGAAGCACAAAATATCTATCTTAGTATTAAAATGCAGGGTAAGAGAAAATCGTGTGTGTGACACAACGTAATATTTACATACATTTAAATCTTTAATTAAAATAATTTAGAATTAAACAAAAATCATTTTTAAAAATCTCCCCTGACTGTGCTCGAACGCTAGACCTTCAGCTTCGTAGCGCGGCACTTTACCTCACAGCCACGGTGTTCACATAAGGAAAGCCTTTTTGTTACAATATAGATTTTTTGTTTGCTCCCAGCGCGGTTACAAACATACATACAAACATACATACAGGTGAAGCTAATATAATATTATAGTTTAAAAAAATTAAAGAACACGCCTTTATAGAAATGTGAACTAAAAAACACAAAATATCTATCTTAGTATTAAAATGCAGGGTAAGAGAAAATCGTGTGAGTGACACACCATAATATTTACATTCATTTAAATCTTTAATTAAAATAATTTAGAATTAAACAAAAACCATTTTTAAAAAATCTACCCTGACTGGGATCGAACGCTAGACCTTTAGGTTCGTAGCGCGGAACTATACCTCAACGCCACGGTGTTCACGTAGGGAAAGTCTTTTTTTTACAATGAATATAGATTTTTGGTTTGTTCCCAGAGCGGTTACAAACATGCAAACATACATACAAACAAACATACATACGAACTTACATAACAGGTGAAGCTAATAAATGCGTGTTAAAAATATGATAGGCTCTAATTTTAGTCAAGTTATATTCAAATATAAATTTAAAGAAACTATGTGTATTAGTTTTTGAGATAGAACTGACACAAAATTTTTGTCACAAGCAAATGAATATTTTTATTTTTATTTACTTTTAATTTTTTCAATACACATAAAAAAAAAAATATAGGACTCGTAAAAATATTCGATAAACAAAACAAAATTCATACAAAATTTCATATAAATAGGTAGCATGGGGAGGAAAAAACAACCACTTTTTTTATCCCCCTCCCTTAGCAACTACCCTCCCCCCCCGCCCCCAGATATGTGTAACACTCACAGTAATTTTTTTTAGACAGTAAGTGGTATAATATACAAAGTTTTTTAAAATAGATATTAGGTTAGTTTAAAGAAGAATATATTTTATTTCCATCTGCGCCCCCCTCGCTTCCCCACCCCCCAGGTATATAATACATTATTTGTGATTTTCATAAAAAGTAAGTGATAGTTATACAATATATCAGTAAAATAGTGATATAAAAAAATCATGTTATTTTACCCTGCCCCACCCCTATTACATCTACCCAAATATATCTGACACTTGTTGTAATGTTTTCACAAATTGTACGCAGGCCCGGACTGGCTCCTTTCGGGGCCTTCGGCTAGAAATCGAAAAGGGGCCCCCATACTGAGGAATTTAGAGGGAACTATCAGGCTTTACCTACTTCGCTGGCTATTATATTTAAATGAAGTCTCAAAATTGCATACAATTTATTAATACTAAAAATCTCATAAAATGAAAAAAATATAATAAAAATTTATTGAAATCGGTCAAAACTTCAGTTTTTTAACCTCCTCCACTAAAGGGAGGAAATTTCGCAAAATTTTATTATAGTGTGTATTGGGTACACATAACCAATACACACACCAAAAGTCGCCTTTTTAAGATGATTTAGAACAGAGTTACAATTAGAAACATGTTTTTTTTATCCACCAGACCTGAAGGATGACTGGAGATTTTCCATAAAATCCCTCTATAATGAATATTGCGAACATACGGCACGGCACAGCTCCACAATAAACAACAATTGTTGTTTATTGTGGAGCAACAAAAAAGATTTCCCGAGATAATTGTAAATAAAGTTACGCTTGGAAACATGTCATTCCGCACCCCCCCCCCGGAAAACGGGAGGGGATTTTTACAAAATATTTTTATAATATGTGTTACACTCACATAATCAACCCACGCATCAAAATATAGAATTTCCTAAGATAATTCCTTTATAGTATGCGTTAGGTACACACAACGCACACACACACACACAAAAATCACCTTTCTGAGATGATTTGGAATAGAATTACGCTTGGATATGTGTTTTGTGCCACCGATCCCTGCCAAAAGGAGAAGGGGGATATTTCACAAAATGTTTTTTTAGAGTTCGTAGGCAGATATAAGCAATCTATGTACTCAGAAATGGCAGAAATTGCCTTTCTGAGATAATTTAGATCATGGTTACAACTTGAAACATGTTTTTTCTTTTCCGACTCCAAAGGGAAGGAAGGGAAACTGTTTGCAGAATCTCTTTATAATGAGTGTTGCGTACGCAAAGCAAACCCACATACCAAAAAATTGTCGCCCTGACATAATTCAGAACTGAATTACACTTGCAATTTTCTTTTTTCCTTTTTTTTCTTTCTTTTGCCACTCTCATGGATAAATTTAGTAAATTCCCGCCACATGTAATGTTTGACGAAAATATTCAGCACACACCAAAAATCGTGATCGTAGCTCCTACAGATCCCCAGGAAAAATTTAATACAAAAAAGCAGCTCTTAACTTTGCTCCTTCGTAAATCCCCCCCCCTCCCCACTTTCCCAAATAAAAAATCACAAAACACTCTAATGAGTTTTTGGAAATTTATTCCAGAAGTCACAGTCGTCTTCTACTTCTACGTGCCATTTTTCGTAGAGTTTTAGTGGAAAATTCGGATTTTTCGAAATTCTTCCCCTCCCCTTAAAATCAGGAATTCGAAAATCGACAGATTTTTTTTCTTTTTTGTACACAAGTCTAGTATCTTCTTGTGCCGTTTCTTAATCATGAAGTAATTTGAAGCCGAATTATGCTCGCAAACGGTCTTTTGTCGGGAATTTTGCAAAACCTGTCTTGTCTTAGTAGGTGTCAGCTCTCTAGAATCAACTGTCACTACAAAATTCGTCACCCAGTGCCACACAAAATTGCCACAACAGTGTTGAGTCAGTGGGTTGAAATCACGTTTTGTCTCCTGTCCCCCTTCAGTACTGAATTTATAAAATTTCAAAAATTCTCTTTTAGTTATTTCGTTCGCTATATTTTAAAACAAAAATCTCACGGTTATCTTTTTTTTTTTTTTTTTTCCTTCCCGTTTGAGTTATGTAGGATTATGTGAAATCACGGACGCTAAATTTAAAATTTCGTATCTGTTTAAGACAAGAGAACAAACATACATGATGAAGATGGAGCATGAAGCATCGTGCTCCATGAATAAACACTCTCGACTTCACTTGTGCACGCATTCTAGATGAAAACAATCAAGAAACACGAGTCAAAATTGATTATAAATCTGCAAAATTATAGGAAAATAAATACTCAAATTACTATGATGTAAATATAGTTGGCAGCAAAAGTATCCGATCACAAGCAAAAATTCCTATTTTTAAAAAGTACACTTAATACTGTGTTGTTAAATAAATCCTTGTTGAATAATATTCTTAGATGACTATGAACATGATTCAACAAGGATTTATTTAACAAAGTAGTATTAAGAGCTTTTTTTTTTTTTTAAGTGCTCGGATACTTTTACTAGTGCTCGGATACTTTTGCTGCCGATTGTAATTATAAAGTAGAATATTTTGACGGGTTTTCCGGGGCCCCCTTAGGCCGGGGGCCCTCGGCAATTGCCGACCAGCCGACCTGGCCAGTCCGGGCCTGATTGTACGTGATTATACAAAGTTTCATTAAAATCGGTAAGTGAGTGATACAAAAACAATTATTTTCTTTCGATCTGGTCCACCCCCTTCCTTTTAGCCCGAGTATATACTAAGTGAATGATGTACCAAATCAATTGAAATGTCTAAAAATATAATTTGAAAGTCTTTCTTTAAATTCCTTATTTGATATTTATTATTTTGCTATTTGCGAATTGGAAAAGTGCCCTTTTTTTCCGGTGCCCTTTTCTCAACGTGCCCTTTTTTCCGGCGCCCTTTTAACCGGGAACCCTTTACATGTTTACAGGTTATTATTATTATTATTATTATTATTATTATTATTACTTTAAATATAATATTAATTTGAATACGCATAAATGTTGATTTCAAGCCATTCCATCAAAATTACGTGCAAATTCAACAGCAGGTATTTTTGGTAGAGTAGTAAGATAGATTATGATTCTTCGATCTTATCAAATAACTGTGATTTGGCACCAGATCTCTATTCTACGCTTCTATCGAGCCAGCAGTTACATGTGTGATTGCATTTGCTTTAGCAGTATTAGATATTCAAATTCCATTAACTATAGGGCAAACTGAAATTAAAAAATAAATTTATCACATTTCACTACATGAACATTCTTTTTCTCGAAGAATTGACTGTATTGTGTGTTCGAGGGAAAAAAAAAAAAAAAAAAAAAAAAAAAAGCTTATATATGAATCAAACTATATATAAGCTTTTTTTACAGTTGATATACGGACCAGTAGCTAACAAATCCGTATATCAACTGTAATTTATTCATTCGTAAGTTAAATTATATATATATATATCTTGTCCGTATAACTATGAATGTCTAAAAACGTCGGGAAAATATATCTTGCATTATTTTTTATTAATTTTATTTTATATTGCAAATCATTGAAAATGAATTTGCAAATGCTTTTATTATTTTAAATAGCATTAAACATTTGTAAATTATTATTCTTTTTTAAATCGATTTTTTTTTTTCATATATATGTATATATAGAGATATGTATGTATGTATGTATGTATATTGAATATAAATATAAAACTTTTTTTTTTTTTTTTTTTTTTTTTTTTTCAGATTTTACAAATTAAAAGTTGCAAATAGTATCATTTAGTTTATGATTAAACTTATTGTGATATAATGTTTGCGTGGTACATTGACTAAAATTTCTTATTCTCTTTAGAACCGAAGTAATAATAATTACGTAAAATTTATTCTATGGTATTTAAATAAGAACGTTTGCATAATAGACTACAAAAAGGTTTGGTTTTTGCAGGTGATAATTTCGAAAGCTAGTAATGTAAAGGCATACGTATGTAGAACTCAGGGCTCAACATAGTAAAACATAGAAAAATTAAAAAAAGAAATTTAAAATTTAAAAAGATTTCAGTGTTTCTCACTTTTATTTTTATCTTTTTATTTTATTTTAATTTTAATTTAATTTTATTTTTTTACTTATTTATTTATTTTGTTAAATAGCTTTTTGCTTTTACTTCAAGGAATCTTCAGCAAGTAAATAAATAAATAAAATCTATAATAATAATAATTACAATAATTAGGGGAAAATATTTTCTAATTCATTAATTATGTGCATTTCGCTAAAGTGTTACAGAAACTTCTCTTGGTATAGATACTTTTTCAATCACTGTACATGCTATGTTAGTAACACAAATGCAATTTCCTTTCACTTTACTTTTAACTATTTTTGGATTCCTGTAGAATTTTGGTAAGGTGATTAACTGATAGGTTTGCTTAGAAGATGAAAGAAGGAAAACCTGGTATG
Organism: Salticus scenicus; assembly: GCA_963930645.1. NCBI lineage: Eukaryota > Metazoa > Arthropoda > Arachnida > Araneae > Salticidae > Salticus > Salticus scenicus. The sequence continues at coordinate 89,038,552 of OZ005654.1, read as the reverse complement.
TCAAATCACTTATCGGAACGCTAATCACTTTTCGGAAAGAACAAGAATCCTCTCAATTTTAAACGTCTTTCTGTATATAATAGAAATGTGTTGACCACATGTTTTGAAGAATTTGGTGGCCTGAGGGTGAGGACTGAAAATTCTGATGCAAGTGGCAGGACATCAACAAAAGCATTTTATTATTATTATTATTATTATTATTATTATTATTAATTGTGTTCCAACTTATGTCTTATATTGAAAAAAAAAGGAACAAAGGGAGAATTCAAATTCTATCAACAGACAAAACCCGTGTTATTTATTCTATGGGGGAATTAGTCTCCAGAATTTATCATTAGTATGTATTTTTCTAAATCCCGTTTTCACATTCAGAAAATTCGCAAAAGTTAAATTGGTACCAATTTCCTAAGAATGGATTTTGTAATATTATATTTTTGTGCTTAAAAATACGGAAAATGAATAAGCACTTTTTCCACAATTAAACTGTAAAGCGAAATATTAAAATATTTTTAAAAAACTTTTTTGGAAAAAAGTACAAAATAAACGATTAAAAATTTCTTAAAAGTGAAAAAGAAAAATTATTAGTTAATGAGTGCATAAAAAGGATCTCAGGAAAAAAAAAAAAAAAAAAAAAAAAAAACGCTGGAGAAAAGGGCACTTTTCACTTTGCAAATCGCAAAAACAATAAATATCAAATAATGAATTTAAAAAATGACTTTTGTATTACATTTTCAGTAATCTCAATTAAATTGGTACTGCACTACTTTAGTACTAAAGAAAGATAAGAAGTAAGGATTAAATATGCTTGGGGAAAATGGGGGGGGGGGGGGGGGGTGCAGATTGAAAGAAAATAATTGTTTTATATCACTTTCTTACCGATTTTAAAGAAACCTTGTATAATTACTTACAATTAGTATTTCACAACAGAATTACATATAATTATGGAGCTAAGGGGGTAGAGGAAAATAAAATGCTTTTTTTATATCACCATTTTATAGATTTTCATTGTATATTCTATGACTATCACTTACACTTTATGCAAACCACAATAAGCATTATATACATCTGGAAGAGAGGACTAGGAAGAAAGTAGATAGAGGTAAAATATTTTTTTTAAACCACTCTATTATCGATTAAAATAAAAATTTATATAAATACCAATTACTGCTTGAGTTTTCTTGAGATAAAAAAAATAATTTTTGGAAAGATTCGCATTTTAATGATTAAATTTTGAATTTTAATCTCGGACAAAGACACACACCTCACATCGCAAAATATTTTACAGTTTCAAAATTTCGCTCTTTACAAAGTAGTAAGAACTGACATAGTTTTATGATATTATGGTATTTTAAAGCTTTTGCATTAAAGTATGATTTTAGATCTAATACAAACAGCCTATGATATCGATGCGTAAACCTAGTTTTTACAAGGTCACACCACATCTTTTACTATCACTGTTTAATGGCAATTTTTTTTTTTTTTTCCACTGAACATGTACTGTATAGGAATATTCGTAATGCATTATTCACAATACAATGGGACGATATTAAAAGTTGCTCACAGTTCTGTACATTTCAACTACACAATATCCTTCATTATTATTACTATTATTATTTTAAGCATGGCATAAAATATTGTGTGGGAAAATTCAAGATTCTAGGCGTCTCCTGCGGGAAAAATTTCAAAAAAGAAAGTCTGCAATAAAATAAATAAATAAATAAATAAATAAATAATAATAATAATAAATAATCGAGGAGTATGAATAATTATTAAAATTGCACTTATTAGAATATCATATTTTAGTGCAATTATTTTTTATTTTAAATATTATGCTTGCAAAAAAGCTTAATATTAATATCGTTTTTAAATAATTTCTGAAGTTTAAATTTAAAATAAAATTTAAATCTTTATGTGGGATAGAATAGTTATTTCCAAAAAGAAACATGAAAGGAAAAAAGTTTTAGAAATATACAATAGAAGAAGAGAAGGACGCAAAATAAAATTTCATTTATTTATTATTATTATTTTTTTTTAATTCTAGTCAAATGCAAATTAATTCATTCCTAACACATTCCTGCATCCATTTTCGCTCATAAGTATATGGAAATTGTAATGAAAGAAAAATTGTTTAAAATATGTTTTCTAAAGATTCAATTTCTTTTTAAAATAAATTTAAATATTTTATGTAAAAACCTAATACTCTGAAAAAATAAATAAATAAAACTGATTCTCACTACAATTGATTTTTTTTTCTTATAAATGCTGAAATATGTTTTAAAATCTATTTAGATTACATAATGTCTCAGATTTCTTTAAAATATTTTTATCAAACTAATTTAAGTATCTCCAGCACTTCTAAATCTGTGTGATAATTTCAAGAAACAGGTTTTACTTCTGAATTACATTTCATATAAATTTCGATCTATCTCTATCTTTATTTTTTTTACCTTCCGCTCCCTCCCCCCTTCCCGCCCCTCCCAATAATTTTAAAAATTCAAAAATATCCGCAGTCGATTTGTAGGTATCGAAAACCTCGATGTACCAATTTTGAATGATCTAACTCAATTTTTTTTTGCCCCTCTGTCCCCCCTCTTCCCGGCCCTTCTAATAACTTTACACTTTTGAAAATATCCCCATTCGATTTGCAGGCCTCTAAAACCTATCTGTACCAATTTTGGACGTTCTAACTGTATTTCTATTTGTTTTTGCCCATAGCCCCCCTTACCGCCCCTCCTAATAATTTTACAAATTCGAAAATATCCGCAATCGATTTGTAAGCATCGAAAACCTCTATATACCAATTTTAAACGATCTAACTGTATATTTATTTTTTTGCCCCCCCTCTCCCCTCCCCCTTCTCGCCCCTCCTAATAACTTTACACTTTTGAAAATATCTCCATTCGACTTGCAGGCCTTTAAAACCTGTCTGTACGAATTTTGAACGGCCTAACTGTATTTCTATTTGTTTTTGCCCATAGCCCCCCTTCCCGCCCCACCCCCCTTCTCGCCCCTCCCAATAATTTTACAAATTCGAAAATATCCGCAATCGATTTGTAAGTATCGAAAACCGCTATGTACCAATTTTGAACGATCTGACACTATTTTTATTCTTCCCCCCCCCCTCCCCCTTCTCGCCCCTCCTAATAACTTTACACAATCGAAAATATCCCCATTCGACTTGCAGGCCTCATAAACCTATCTGTACCAATTTTGAACGGCCTAACTGTATTTCTATTTATTTTTGCCCCATAGCCCCCCTTACCACCCCACCCCCCTACCCGCGCCTCCTAATAATTTTACAAATTCAAAAATATCCGCAATCGATTTGTAAGTATCGAAAACCTCTATGTACCAATTTTGAACGATCTGACACTATTTTTATTTTTTGCCCACCCTCCCCCCCTTCTTGCCCCTCCTAATAACTTTACACAATCGAAAAATCCCCATTCGACTTGCAGGCCTTTAAAACCCATCTGTACCAATTTTGAACGGCCTAACTGTATTTCTATTTGTTTTTGCTCCATAGCCCCCCCCCCTTGCTGCCCCACCTGGGGGCTGAATTTCTAAAATTCCAGAAATTGGTTTTTTGATAGTTGCATTAGCTATATTTTAGAGCAAAAATTTCACGTATATCTATTTTTTTTTTGTTTGAGATATGTGGGATTATGCGAAATCACGTTTTACGCATGTGAAATCACGTTTTGTCCCCCCCCCCCCGCCCCCCTTGGGGAGCAAATTTCAAAAACTCCAGAAACCGATTTTTAGACATTTGTATTAGCTATATTTTAAAGCAAAAATTTTACGGATACCTGTTTTTTTTTGTTTGAGATATGAAGGATTTTGTGAAATTACGTTTTGCCCCCCTCCCCCCCTTGGGGGCGAATTTTGTAAAATCGCTTGTGGCGTTGTCTTTCACGGGTCATAAACATTAACCGAGCCAAATTTGGTCCCGCTCGGTGAAACGGCCTAGGGTTCTATAGCGGACACACAGACACACAGACTCTGCTCTTTTATATATATAGACGTATCTAATTATGCCTTCAAAAATAACTTTCATTCACAACTTTTCATTCCTGTATTCATTCAACAATAATAATAATATTCTTATAATATCTAAATTCTAAACGATAATGCATAAATTCGTTATTTCATGAATTTACATATGTACGTGAATAATACAAATCAACTTCCTTTTCATTTGTTGAATGATTATCCTTCGATTTAAATTACATCGCAACGCAAGTTAATTATGCTATGATAATACTACACTACTATTTTTCAACTTCAACCAATCGTAAACTTGTAGTAAACCTTTGACCTTGTAGTAATTTTGCCCCGCCTCTCGTAGTAAATTCGCCCCTCCTATCGTAGTAAAATAATGGATACTGTTTTTCACCGCACAACCGAGGACCTGGGTGTGTAAGCCCTTTCAAAATGTTTACACACTTCACACACAAAAATGTGCTCCTTTTATGGAAACTGAGGACTCGAAAAAAAATCACCTGAGAAGTCGTCAATGTACTAAATAATACTTATATATCACAGTACAATACGAATTTCGCATGTTTTCAAAACGAGGACGTCCTCGCTTTCTGAGCGTCCGCGGTTAGAAGGTGTGTATAGGCATTCAAGTCCACGGTTTCCACCTTACGGGAACACACACACACACACACACACACACACACACACACACACACGCACATACACACACACACACACACACACACACACACACACACACACACACACACACACACATATATATATATGTATACATATATAAACTTACTGTCGTATTTGCGTACCAAGTATGATGAGAATAAAGAATTGAAGAAATTTTATAAAATTTTAATAAAAATGTAATTTTCAGTCAGAATATTTTGCATGTGCTCCAAATTTAGAAATAATGAAAAAAATAAATAAAAATAAATAAAAAATAAGAACCAGGAAAAATTTCTCAACGAGTTTAATTGAAAAAAAAAAAAAAAAAAAATATCTGAATAAATCCCCAGAACGTACGATAGCTTTCTTTGAGATTTAAACTTTATAGAAATACACAATTAAATATTTTTAATGGAAAAAATTTTTACTCAGATGTTAAAAAAGTAAATAAATACATAAGTAAGTAAAATAAAAAACAACAAAAGTACATATAAAAAATTATTGGAAAGTGGCTTTCTTTTCATTTTAAATAAACAATCAATGGTGTTTTATTTACTATTATATAAATACTAAAATTACTCGAACTGGAATTCATTTAAAACTGGACACAGTTTTTTTGCAAATTTTGAAATGTAATTTATAAATTCAATTATTCGAAAAACATTGAAAGATTTTATAGAAAGTTATTTTCTTTGAAAACTAATCAAGTATACTCGGAAAAATAAAGCTTACTTCTAATAATATTTCTTTTATTAATTCAGATCAGCGTTTCCTTTACATTTAACATAATAAATCGAATAAATAAGCTCTTTATATGTACTTCAATGACTCAGCCATTATTTACCAGAACACATAAATTAATTTCCGCTGCTAAACAAAGTTAGTATCATCAGTAAGAGATGCCCCGGAGCGATACGATTCTACTCCCAATCTTATTTTTCTCTCAATAGTGCGTGTGTTTTTCTTTACTTTGATAAAGTTTATCATAAGAAATATTTTCTTTTCTTTCTTTCTTTCTTTCTTTCTTTCTTTCTTTCTTTTTTTTTTTTTTTTTTTTTTTTTTTTTTTTTTAAATACAAATTGGTAAAAGCTAAAAATGTCTTATTTAATTATTTAAATTGAATGGCAGACATACAATAAGACATTTATTTTCACAGGATAAAAATACAGTTTTCAATTATTACCTTGTCGTTGATTACTTAATAATTGATTAAGTAGGGGTGTTTGTTAAAGTATATGTTATATCTTATTCTTCTAAACAGTATTTAATGAATATTACGGATAGCAGAACTGAACTGTTTCTTTTTCAAAAGAATTGAAATATTAGTAGAAACTAATTCCATTATAATAAAAATATAATTAATTTTATTTATTGAAATTTTATTTTTCCGACTGAGTGAAAATAATGCCTGGACCGGGAGTCGAACCCCTGACTTACAAGGTCAAGGCTCCATTACTGACCAGGTAATACTGACCGGGGTGTTGGCCTGGATAGCTCAATTGGTAGAGCCTTGACCTTGTAAGTCAAAGATCCGGGGTTCGATTCCCGGTCCAGGCATTATTTTCACTCAGTCGGAAAAATAAAATTTCAATAAATATGATTTTCTTCCACAGTTGATTGTGTGATTTTAATAAAAATTATAATTAATTTTATTTTAACCACTGTTTTCAAACAAAAATATACAGGATACATTTTTTTTTTCTTTAAGAAAATAAATTAATTGTATTTTCGCAGTAGGTATTTATAGACATTATTTAAAGAAATATTTTAACATAATATTTTCGTTAACGCATATTTGTTTAAATATTTTCAGGCACAGAGTATACTTTCATAAGGAGAGGAAAGTCTAACATTTCCATTAAATATTTTAAAAATGTATTCGCATTATCTGTACAAAGTTTAATGTTGAAACATAGAAACACATTGTACAGTTTATCGTTCTTTTGTTAATTTAGTTTTGTTTCGCACTGCAATTGAATTATTACAAAACTTTATATTTTATATGTATTTTATTACGAATAGATCTATATTACCCCCTTTATTACAACGGATGCTTTCACTTCTTTTTTGCAAACTTAAAACTCTAAACTTACTTTGCCCTAAAATTTTCCAATTTCATATTTTCTTTTATAAATATACATGCGGTAACACAACACTTAATAAGTTTTTATCTTGATAACTGTGATTTATCAGACATATAATTAAATCTAAAAAACATTATGCATAAATCAATGTTATGATACAATTAAATATAAAATTTTAATGCATGCACAATAGATATAGTTAAGCTGGAAAATATAATTCCGAAAAAATTGAATTCTGTTGAAGAATATTTAAACTTTTTATTTTTCATTTTTCCGATACGCAATAATAAGGTATCTCAGTTTAATTGATTTAGAAAATTCAGAGAATATAATCAATTAAACCCATACATAGCAAAACACACTGGTTTATTGTATCAAAATTACAGCTTTATTGACAGAAAAAAAAAATAGAATTTTATTGACCAAATTTAAAATATCTTCATATTTATCCATGTTGGTAGAAAGAGTGCAAAATATTAATGATTGAAACAATAGACAAAGGAAACACAAATAGATCCTTCTCCGTTACAGGAATAAATATTAAATGGTTTTAAATATACAAAATCTCGAAAGAAATCAAAATCATATTTAATCGTCCCTAGAATTATAAAACCGATTCTTCTACTGCTTAAAAAAATATTTTTTTGACTTATTTTAGATTTTTTTTTTTTTTTTTTAATTTAGCCATGATAAAAAAAATTTATTCACCAATCTATGAATGCCAGTTTAATAACTCTATACATTAACGCCAATTATTTGGCTAAAATGTTTTTTTTTTTTTTTATTATTATTATTATTATTATTATTATTATTATTATTATTCAGTATTTAATTCCAGATTTCAGTGACATACAGCATAACTGATATTTAAATTGACTTACAGATTTTCAATACGAGATACAATTCTTTGATTTCAATCACCTGATTCATTGTCCCCACATCAGTTTCACTGCAATTTTTTTAGTAGCAGTTTAGTTGAAAATGTTCAATCTTTTTAAAAAGAATTAAAATAAAGCAGGTGATACTGGAGTTAGTAAGTATTTAGGAGATTAAACATCTTAAGATTATTCAGAAGAGGAATCGAGAACGTAGACGTTATAGTTTCTTTACATTAGCTTGATCATATGCACTTAAATTAAAAACCCAATTTCATTTGTAAAATCGATTTGCTAAAAAATAATAATAATAATAATAATAATAATAATAATAATAATAATGATGATATTACATTTTATAATAATTACATTTTTCATTCTGATTTATTTTATTGGAAAATACTTCAATAATGGAAAATGTGCAATGTAGTTACACTAATTTAATATAATGGAAATCTAATGTAGTAACCATATAGTTAATGTGTAATGGATCGTCAGATGCTTTATTTAGCTCATAAGACATCAGGCCGCAAGAGCAAATGACCAATTCCTTCTTATAATCTTCATGGTAATGGTATAATCATATTTAAAAATAAATATCAAACATCCAATAGTCGAAATAAAAGCTATAGCATGATGTTAACTCACTCAATTTTAACAACTGCTGTTGTTGCGTAGAAGTCTACTTATATTGGGATTCGAAATCAATATTGCCACTATGACGAGAACATTTAAGGCATAATTTATAATGAACGTGCCTCGTGTATTTACGCTGCTTAATATACACATAGTTGCTTATAAATGTTTCTTGTGAATTTACGGAAAATAAAGTAAATTAAAATAATACATATATTACATGATATTCATACTACCAATTTTTCTGCGTGTGTGAAAATACTTTAGAAAATTCAAATGCATTTAAAGCAATATCTGTCTTCATTTTATTTTTCTTTTACGTACTATCTACAAGAATAATTGATGAATCCCACACTGAGGTTATAAATTATGAATAAAAGGAGAGGATCCTCTTTCTGTCACATTTTATAGAAGAATACATGGAAATTGTAATATATGTTATAAATGGCACTCAAGTTAGCTTTTCAAAAGATATTTTTCTCTTGACGATATTATTCAACTTGGATTTGTTCCCGTATATTATTCGGGAAAAGATAAAGCTCCTCTCAATATAAAATGTTTTATTTTAACAAAAGAAAAAAAAAATGTCAAAATATAGGGATTTAAAGATATGTTGATGAAAAAATGAACAGAATCATATAGCTTACTTTTTCAAACCTCTATCAATATGTAATACAATTAAATGATTAAAATGTCAAATTACTATTATGTTAAAAGACTCGGTAAATTATTTAAAAGTAACATAATCTGAAGTTTTAGAATACAAGTGTCAACGATAACCTCAGATAAGACATCAACTTCGTATGAAAAACACATATAGTTTATTTACAGGATCTATATACAAAACTTGGAATAATATAACACAGCATCGGCTATTCTATTACAGATGCACAAGGTATTTCACGACGAACACCTGTCATGAGTTTTCTCGCGACATCAGCCCCAATAAGGATTTCAATAGGACCTTCACAATCATCCACAATATTAATATTACAGGCAGCTAACTCTTTCAGGCAAAGATTATCGACAATAGGTGGCACTGACTTACAAATAATTTGTTGACTAAGAACTTTAAAGTTACAATTTTAATTTCCGTGCACACTTGATAGATATAAAGTGTATACATCATGTTTGCATAACTCTGTATTTTTCCCACCAAATAAAGAGTGTTGTAGATATTCACAATTCTGGGATTCATAGTTCCTTTCTCGAGCTGTGCTTTGTAATAAATAGGATCGCTGTGAAGCTGTGTCAATGATAGCTCTTGCAGCACGTTTTTTCCCATTACCTCTAATTATAACTTTAAATGTTTGCAGCATTACGTCTGGAGTAGCAGATACATTAGAAAGAGCCTGATCCACTTCAGAACTAATCTCAGTTTTCTTTTCATATTCAAGTGATTCTTTGTCTTTAGACCTAGTTATTTGTTGCATTTTTCTACATAGAAGAATGTGGTGTCTTTTACCACAACACAAGTAACTAGCTTTCAAATTGCAATCTCGGACTGAGTGCCCAGATTTCAGACATAAAAAACAGTTACGAGATTGTTGAACAAGTGACTACCGCTGACTTAAAGGTATTTTTCTTGCTTTTAGGCAATCTCCAGAGTAATGTGAATTGGAACAGAATATACATGGTTTTGACACTTGAGACGAAGTTAAAAGATCTGTTGCACTAGGTACATCAAAAAATGTCCCACTCTTAATTTTGTTCTCATTCACCTTTTTCTCACTGCGAAATTTATTATAATTTGCTTCAACTTTTGATTTTGAAGTATTAAAACTTCGGGAAGCCAAGAAAATGCGTTCTTCTGCTTCAACTTCATCTTGTAGAAATTCTAAAATACACTCTAAATCACTTTTCTCAATCATAATTTTACTTTGGTCAGAATCATCTGAATTCACTTCTCGAACTCTACGATTAGCAGATTTATATCGCTCCCACGCTACAAGCGTTTCTTCGGGTAACGATGACTCAACTAGAGGAAATAAAATAGCTCCGTATTTTTCTCTAGTAACCCCTAGTAGTTCAAGTGAACGGAGTTTACCTTCCAATTGGTCAAATAATTTTCTTAACGAATTTTTAGAACAGTTCTGTTTTTGAAGAACTAAGGCTAAGAAATCTCTAACATATATTTGAATTAATAACTCTTCTCTACCAAAACACATTTTTAGCTGTTCTAAAGCTTTTTCATAGCTATTACCACCTGAGCGAGACGTATTAATCCTGGACGATAGGACCAATGCCCCAGCCCGCCCGTTCCTGCTCTTCGATGTCTTTTTCAAGTCAATTTTCTCCTTTTCTTACTTCCGGTGCGAGCTTTTTTTTTTATATACTTGACATTGTGAGATTTTTTTTTGTTTTCTTCCCATGCTATTTCTATGGCGTTTATAGCTTTTTTTCCTTCTTTTCCTACTTTCTAAAGTACCATATATAAATTAAATTGTCATTTCGAAAAGATATATAAGGATTAATAATTAATATCCTCTCTTAAAAAAAAGATTTTAAAACAAAAAGCGATAAAAAGTTCAGAAAGATTGTATTAAAAATTTAAACGTCCGTGTAACTCTTGTATTGAAAAGGAAGAAATGTTTTCAAAAGGCTGGTGTGCTGTTTCGAAATATAGATAGTTTTGAACAAAATATTTATGCTATCTAACGACGGCATCTCTTATATTATTAAAATCTGTACGCGTGTGTGTGTCTGTGTGTCTGTGAGAAACGGCTTGAAACCGCAAAAGCTCCGCCGCTAACGGTCGCACGGACTTCGAACAGGTACCGTCGGACAAAGAATTTATCGCAGATCTGGGTTATTTAATTTGCTAAACGATGCGACCCTAATTAGCGGAGATATTAATTAAAATGTCGACCATTGTCTACCGAAAAATGACCCAGAATCCATGATTAAATGCTTAAAAAGCGACATTTTTACGGAAAAAGTGGAAAATAAACTAGAAATATCAGTCGTATTGTTACAAACAAGATACCATTGGAAAGGGCTTTTTTTTCTTAATCCGATGGTTTAAACGGCTTATCGATCGGACAATTAGATTTTTTAAAATTAACTAAACTATAAAAAAATGTTGGCAACAAATCACAAGAATCTTAGCTTTGCAGACGATCGTCTAGACAGCGGAAGAGAAAAAAAAGCACCTGCCACTGATTGATAAACAGATGGATTTTAAGTGGGGTTAAAAAATGCAATTTTCTATTTTCTTCAATTTTTCAAATTTTACACATTTCACTTCATATACTTTCTTAACACAACAAAACAAACTTGCAGTTGAAATTTCATCGATTTTCGTCAATAAACAAAAGATTTACATATTAATTGCAAATTAAATTTTATCTTTACACGAATCACATTTTATCTGTCGAAAGAGGATGCCAGTTTCAAAACGACACAAATACACTTAAGGTAAAAATATTTCTTTTTCTATTTACTTCCATTAACCGACTACCGTAGGTAATGGAATTCGAAATTTCACCTGACTAACACGTTTTGAGGTGTCATGGCGCTGTAATATTTTAAAATTTCAATATTTCAGATACTAATTATGTTTCAATTTTTTTTTTTAATTCGTCATTCGATGCACATTTTAAAGTACGGTTACTTTAATGTTCTTTTATATTATCGAAAGTTTTCACCTGATTTACACGTTTTGAGGTGTCCTGATTACGTTTTCTTTTGCATCTCAGCCAATTGAGTTAGATCGTTCAAAATTGGTATACGTAGGTAAATTAAGAGGGCATGAAAGGGTGGGGGAAGAAATAGGCGTGCACCGCGCGCGTATCCTCTAACTTGTACACGTGCAGGACGCACGGGACTGCGCTGCCGAAAGCAGTGGGGACCCGGTCCGAATTTGTACCCAATGAGAAATGATTTTTTAAATTTTCTTAAGAATAATATTTTGACTTAAGAAGGAATATGTGCGCGAAGCGCACGTATACCTCCACGCGTGCGCGCGCATGTGTCTGCACTGCAGGAGGCAGTGGGGACTCGATGGCAGTTTTACCGGATCATATATATATATATATATATATTTTTTTTTAGAATCCACGAAGGGTGAGGGAAGAAATACGCGTGCGCAGCGCGTGTATTCCTTAAATTGTGCGCGCGCAGAGCGCACGGGACTGCGCTGCCGAAGGCAGTGGGGACCTGGGCCGACTTTTTACCCAATCATAAATGATTTTTTTTTTTTCAATTTCTTTTCTTAAGACTAAAAGTTACTGTTAGTGATTCATTTGAAAATACTGACCCGCTAGCGGGCGAAGCTCGCTATTTATATATTATAAAACGTAAACACAGAAATATATTAATTATTTAAATGTAGGATAATTAAGTAAAAATATTACGTTATTAATTTTAAAACACATGGTGCGAGAAAGAATAAACTAAATATAATGTTATTATTAGAAACAAAATGACAATCTTAAAGTAATTAGAATAAAATATTTCAATATTTAATCCAATTACATACTATCTACTTCTGCTATCAATACAATTATATTTTTCAAATTAAATACTGTTATTAGAGAACATGGAATAATAATTAATGAAATTTTGTTAAGTATCAAATTTTAATTTATTCAAATGTTACATTAATATTTAGCAATTTGTAAAATACGAAATATTGAAAAAGATAATATTATGAGATAATATATAAGTAATTAAATGTTAAAAAAAAAAAAAAAAAATCATTACTTTCAGATATAAAGTTCATGTTTATAATGAAATGTATAGAGCTTCCGTTTCAAGATGTGGGAATAGAGTCCTGGTTTAGGTATCGATTTGCGTGTATTTTTGACATCCCTTTTAATCTCGATGTTCCTCTATCATGGTATATAAGCTGCAAACAATGACCATATTATGACACCTAAAACCAAATCTACCACAAACGCTGCATAATTTCATTTGAAAATTGACAAACTTCTACAAATGTATTCTAAGATTCTAAGTAATATCTCGTTTTTTTTTTTTTTTTTTTTTTTTTTTAATCTTATATTCAGCACAATATTAAAATAAGAAGTAAGAGAATAGCGCCGAAATAGCGTTGAAACCATCTTTATAATTTTTTTTTTAATTTGTGAATTTCAACGTTGAGGTAAAATGACTATATTATAGGATCCAAATAAACAGCTGAGAAAAAGTTATTGAGAAAAGTTAGAAATTATTTACTACATTTGAAACTCTTCTCTTATTTCTATATTAGGCAACAATATATGATATATATATATTTAACTTAAAGAAATTGAAATAGCAATTCGTTGTGATGTTTTTATAATTTAGTATATATGAAGTTTCTATGCACGTGATAATTAATTATCTTCAAAAACACATATATATATATATACAGGGTGATTAGAAAGAAACTACCCCGATATATGCGACCATATCTACCATACAGTTCCGAGAAACTGAATAAAAATTTGGTGAAAGGTATTTTGAGGTATGCGCTCAAGAATTATATAGAAAACAACAGTTAAACTCTAACAGCTATGGTTACAGTGTCAAAATTTCGAAAATTTCAAATGGCAACACCTACTTTTTTTTTTTTTTTGAAATGGAATTTCTATAGCAAAAAACCATAAATAGCGTTGGAACGGTACCTCTAGCATGAAAATCACCAATGCTAGGCATACTAAGAAAAAAAGAGAAAACAACTGTGATGTGCCTACCAGAGAACGACTTACATTTTCTTAATGACGTCACATTTCACACTGAATCTTCGGCTCTCACTAAAGTCTACTGATTCTGCTCCTAAACGAGAAGAATAGACCACGGTATCCTTAATTTCATGTAGGTCTACTGAATAATGGTTATAATTTCGTTAATAGTTGTAAGACACCGTCATGAGTGACATCATCACACTAAACGAAAAATAAGGCATTGTGAAATGCGTGATGTGTATCTTGCTTTCTTGTTCTGTGAACAATATGCCGCTTACTGGGAAACACCATTATCATCATCAAAATAGGTTTTGATTGCCATTTTACAATGCCCTGTTTTTCACGTACTGTGATGACGTCATCATTACAGCGTCTTACGACTAACAACAAAATTAAAGTCTTTATTCAGTAGCCTTACACGAAATTAAGGATACCTTGATCTCTTCTTTTCGTTTCGAAGCAGAATCAGTAGACTTTAGTCTGAACCAAAAACTCAGTGTAAAATGTGACGTCATTAAAAAAAAAAAAAAAAAATGAAAGTGGTGCTCTGGCACGCACGTAACAGTCTTTTTTTCTTTTCTTTTTTGTTAGCCTGCTAGCGTCGCCGATTTTCTCGCTAGAGGTACCGTTCAAACGCTATTTATGGTTCTTTTGCTGTGGAGATTACATTTTAATAAAAAAAGTAGGTGTTGCCATTTGAAATTTTCGAAATTTCGTCACGATAACCGTAACTGTTAGTGTTTAACTGTTTTTTTTTATATATAATTCTTGAGCGCAAACCTCAAAATACCTTCCATCAAATTTTTATTCAGTTTCTCGGAACTTTATGGTAGCTATGGTCTCTTATATCGGTGTAGTTTTTTTCTAATCACCCTGTATATATATATATATAACTGATTTTATTTATTATTTAATTAATTGAAAAAGTAAAATCGACCAGTAAAAAGATCTGTTTTTTGTCGATGATAGCATTTCCAAGTATATAAATTTAATGCTATAGCTAAGCTATCGCATACATTTAATTCCCATTCATCAAATGATAAAACTTTTTCACTTAAAAATTTTTCAATCGGCCCACACTGGTACAATACCGTTTTAAAGGAATTCCATTTCTTCAAGCATTCCAAGCAATCAATCAATCCTTTTCACCCCATTCTTTTTTGACAGAGATCGAAGACACAAGAGTCTTCCAAAGATTTCCGAATTTTTAACATGCATTTATCAATTTATTTTTATGTCTTAAAATATTTAAAAAGTGTTTTTTTTTTTTTTTTTTTAAGATATTTCGCAGGATTATCAAATACCGAGAATTTTGAATTTTTTGTCTAGAATAAAGAATTCTTCTACATGTTCGTGCAATTTTGAAGATTCAAACTAATGTGTATTAATGAATGGTAAAATGTTAATTTAAATTTCCATATTTTATGAGCGTGTTGATTGCTTTTTCCATTATTAGAAAATAAATTAAAAACTATCGCATATATATATATATTTTTAATTATGCCTTTTTTTAGATTTATTTGGATAATAAGTAATACAGTAATCAAGAGATTTAATTAATTTTAGAATTTATAATGTAATCAATATACTGTTACATAATAATCGGAATATTTTTAATAGTATTAGCAAGATGCTACTGATACTTTACAAAAATGTTCATTTTTATGACTTCGGATTATTTGTTTGCCCGTCTATCTGTCCTTCTGTATCTCTATCCACGCTCTAACTACCGTAAATATTAAAATAAGTTCTTGAAACTCATACATATTGTTCAAGTTCACTATCGCATGTTCCGTATTAAAAATGGAGTAAATAACACTATTGTTTTGTATGCGGACACGCCCGAAAAAATTCTATCGCATCGCGCTCTATGAGGTATTTCTATAAACAATATTTTAATAACTTTACTTTCCACAGTTTTTAATGGAATTTAAGTACATTATTCAAGTTAACTATAAGACGTTCTCTGTTAATAATAGAGTAAATACCGCTACTGAATTTTGTACAGAAACACTCCCAAGTATCCCAAATAATTACGTTCTACGGACGTGCCCAAACATATTGAGCACCATACAAATTTTACATGTGTGTAATAATCATAGTAGTAAATAAACCTTGCCATTTAGGAATTATTTTGTCAGCATATATAAAAAAAAAAAAAAAAAAAAAAAATCAAGGATCCACATCAAAGCTACCAATAAAATATTTGTCGTGGTAAAATTTATCTTTTTTATTTTTTTCTATTTATTTTTCAGGTTGCTACCTTCGACCATTCTGGACCTATACTGTGATTTTGTGTACTTTTGGTGTTTCTTTTTGGGGCATTTATTACCCCCAAACAACAACATACCTAAAAGACACGAACTTGGTTTAGAAAAAAAAAATGTTCAGGTACAACTTTTGCACGAGCAAAGGAAATAGCAGTTACAGCTTTCGAAAACTGTGAATTATTCGCGTCGTTGTGTGCATTATGTAATATAGCAATTTACCACGATCTGATCACTTGGATCTGAACCAAATGGATCACAATATAGCTCGAGGACCGAATGATGTTGAGAGAGACTATCTGCTCGGACCTTTCGTAGCAGGTTTAAATTAGCTGGTATAAAAGTTTGTAAACCAGGAAGAAGCCATGGCTCTCCCACAAGAATAAAAATTCACGGTCTGAACTTAGTCTAAAATACCAAAGTCTCATGTTACAAGATTGGTCAAATATCGTAAGGTAAGACGAATCAAACTTTGATGTAATTCAGTCAATTTCCTGTTCTGACAATTTTCAACATTTTCATAAGAGAATAAAATTTACCATCAGAAACATAATGAGCGAATTCCCTATAATATTTATTCACATTTCATTTATTGTGACATATGCCCGTTGCCAGGTAGGGGATGAATTTAAACAAAAGTGTATGGTACACACCGTGAAACACGGAGGAGGCAGTGATATGATATGGGTCTTCATGAGCGCTTCTAGAGTGGAACAAATTTTCGTATGTGAAGACCTTCATAATACAACTTAATAAAATATATAAACATCCTATAATATGCATTACTGTGCGCTTTTACGTCACTTTTTGAAGATATAGTTATGGGTTGCTTTAATTCTTAGTAGGATAAAGTAGCTTGTCACAAATCTGTCCTTTTAAAATGGCTTTGTTTCGGTAAAATGACATTGATTCTTCTATTGTCAGGATGATTCATCGGACCTTAAATTTAAAGAATATTTATGGGGTTTATTATAGCGCAGAGTAAGGCGTCCCACAATTACTTCAAAAGAAGAGATAAAAGTTTGCTTGTGCCTTGAGTGGAACGCTATAAGTTCTGAAAACAGCAAAGATGTTTCTGGCTCCTTGTCAAAAACAATTTCTCCTGTAATTAAAGCAGAGGGTTTGTAAGCATTAATCAATAGAAGAAGAATATGCATCAAGTTTAGACGTCGTAATGTTACTGATTGCGAAGTTTTAACTGGAACTTTTCGCAATAAGACAATTTTTATTACAAATTTAACACATATTCAGGTAATATTTTACATTTAACTTTCAAAGAAATCATTTCCCAATTATACCTCCATTTGCGATGACTATAAATAAGTCTCAAGGCAAACATTCGAAAAAATTCGAAATTTTTTGACGTATTTAGTTTTGTCAATTGTACATCGCAGCAAGTAGAAATCGACCATTCGACAAGATTGCGAATTTATGTATCTGAATCTGACTGTCAAGGCTATTTAGTCTACGATAAAAGAGATTTTACTGCACTGAATTTTAAGCCATTAACATAACTGAAAATTCTGTTACATTGTCTACAGTTCGAAGGATGTTACACCAGTTCGAAGGATGTTAGACCTCACTTAATCACTTAAACGTTTACTGCTCGAAACACCGCTAAGTTTTACATGGTGTGCTAGATTAGAAGATGTAAAGTTAACAGTAGAATCTATTTATAGCTGATGGTGTCTCATAAAAAAAATGTAAGGTTGTTCATGGCAGAGTAGGGTTAGTGTAAAGGAAGTGTGTCATTCGATTTGGTTTAGGGTGTCTTTTAGCTTGTCGTTTTCTTTAACACTTTTTCTCGACTATAAAAGGCAGAAGTGTTAAACGTTTTGATGTTCAGTTAGATGTCTGTA
Source organism: Salticus scenicus (assembly GCA_963930645.1). Taxonomy (NCBI): domain Eukaryota; kingdom Metazoa; phylum Arthropoda; class Arachnida; order Araneae; family Salticidae; genus Salticus; species Salticus scenicus. The sequence continues at coordinate 89,020,499 of OZ005654.1, read as the reverse complement.
TTTTCTAGTTAGATGCTTTAAAAGAAAAGGAAAGAATGGTCTCTCCAGTTAATATTTTTAAAGAAACGTCTGAAAATATGGAAGTCTTGTTTTCGATGGTGAGATTCAGGAAATCTTAAATACAATATCTTTGGAGTTTATGTAATTCTTAAAGTGAAAAAAAATTGTGAAAGCATATAATATATATATATATATATATATATATATATATTCGCGTGAAAGCATATTTAATTTTATGCTGAAAAAAATGGCAGCAATTAAAAATTTAAATGCCTAATTTTTAGCTATTACCAGGTTATTAATTTCCTACTTTAGTTATTTTTTAAAAACCTTACTGTCTGATCGATAAGCTTTTTTACTCCGTCGGATAAAAAAAATCGCCCCTTTTATTCGGTACATTGCTTGTAACGATACGACTGACATTTCTAACTTATTTTTCCCTTTTTCCTTTGTTTGTGCTGTATTTGTCGGAGCCTTCGACACACAGACAAACAATGTCCAATGAAACCTCTCAGTCGTTTATTTATAGAGAGATAAGAAATGTAAAAATGTCTTCCGATAAGTGTATGGACACTTTCGAATTTCAACACTTTGCCAAATATCTAAAAACATTCTTTAGGAATTATATCAAAACTTTGGGAGTATATATGTCATACCTTATATATTTCAGCAAAAGTTTCGTCTTGAAGACCAAAAGGGAAAAGCAAAAAATTAAATAAAATCAAAATGTTTTGAATCCCACTCTAAATACTTAAATTGAGGCAAATGTGTCAAATAAGAAACTGTCGAAATACGTAGATATCGTAATTGTGTGCATGAAGGAGAAATAATTGTGTGCTCTCCCTCCGGAGGCTATTATTCCGTACCGTACACAGGTTTAAATATTCAACGTGTTTAATTATAACATAACTTGGCAATACTTTTAAATCGAATGGTTGAAACATAGATCTGTGTTAATTTCAAACAACGTTATCGATTTTTTTTTTTTTTTCATTTTTTTTAACGAAAAAAAGGCCTTTCTTAGATGTTTGCACAAAATCGACTTTCTTTCGGCATTTAATGGTAAATACTAATCTGAAATGAAAATCGCCAGCATTCATCATGGAAAATAATTTCAATACATAATAATTTGATAAACAATTTGAGCTGCGTGAATTTTTCTAGGAAAATGTAGAAGAAAGTCTTCTGGTGGATACAACATATTAGTTTTTAAATAAGATTCCGCAATTTACTTATTTTATATTTAATTAAGACTGTTTCAAGCATACCAAATTTGTTAAATACGTTTATAAATGTTTATAATTTTACAAGGATATTTTATAAGGTAATGTTATTGTAAAGCAAAAAAAAAAAAAAGAAGAAGAAGAAAGAAAATCTAATACCAGATATGATATTATTGCACATTACTAAATGTCCGATGTTCACTTATTCCATTTTTCATTTTAAAAAAGTAACACAATTTCATCACGCAAATACAGAGCACCCATTTGTTTGCTTGACAGTAGAATATATTTTACAACGTATATGAAAACTTTTGGTATTTCCAAAGGAAGAAATAAAATAAAAGTATTTTTATTTTAACTAATGTTTTAAAATTTCAATACAATTACAGTTACAGAAAATATTTGTATGATTGTAACTGGATATTACTTTTCCAAATAAGTTTCTAACTTAGCTGGTTTCAAATACCTCTCCGTTCTTATTTTTACATAAATTATTGTATATAATATCAGAATAGAAGTTAACGAGAAAGATATTTCTATCTGGAAATTTTTAATAAAAAAATAGACTTGATAATTTTCACTGTTGGGCAGGTAAAAATTTTCAAATATTTATTTATTTATATAAAAAGTAACAAACCACTCTAAAAAACTCGTAGATAAACTATTTTTATTAAAAACGACACAAAGCTTTTCGCCATTATAACAATAGCATCATCAGGTGTAATTGCGTTACATAGAACCAGCAATATATAAAAAAGAGAAGTTCAAACGGTTTAAAGTTACGGTTACAATAAAAAAAAAATTAAGTTACGGTTACATTTTTTTTTTTTAATTTCAATATCATTTTCAGTGTTTTTTTTTCTCTATGAGCACAACATGTGCCATATTTTATGAAGTGATGCAGCATCCTTGGAGTTAATAACTTTATTATACTTGATAATATTCACTGCTTCTGTCATTAGCAGGTCTTGAAAGTCGCGAGGGGCTGAAATAACTTCGGACTGGGTCCAGAGACGAATAGCTTCAGTTGTGCTCGTAAAGAAAGTCTACCAGAATTGAACTATTCCTCTGTGGACCCAGTCCGAAGTTATTTCAGCCCCTCGCGACTTTCAAGACCTGCTAATGACAGAAGCAGTGAATATTATCAAGTACAATAAAGTTATTAACTCCAAGGATGCTGCATCACTTCATAAAATATTGCACACGTTGTGGTCATAGAGGAAAAAAAAAACTGAAAATGATATTGAAATAAAAGAATTTTTATTGTAACCGTAACTTTAAAAATTTTTTTTATTGTAACCGTAACTTTAAGCCGTTTGAACTTCTCTTTTTTATATATTGCTGGTTCTATGTAACGCAATTACACCTGATGGGGCTATTGTTATAATGACGAAAAGCTTTGTGTCGTTTTTAACAAAAATAGTTTATCTACGTGTTTTTTAAAGTGGTTTGTTCATTTTTATATATTATATATACACGTGAAATGTTTTCTAATTTTAAACTTTTAATTGTTTTTAATCATAATTGTTTTATTTATTTATTTATTTATTTTCATAAAATTTAGTTTTTTTTTTTTTTTTTTTTTAATGCGATTACTCCAAGCTTCAAAAATATGAAATGAGGATTTGACGACAAAAAAACTTAACGTAATAAAATGATATGAACCCAAAACTGAAGAGAAAAAAAAATATATATATATATACGAACCTCATAGATTATTAATATTTTCCAAGTGTACGTAGAAAGACAGGTAATCTAATGACATTTATAATCACTCTTAAACATTCTTAAAAAGTGTTAAAAACTCTTAATAAGTCCGAATATATAATTCCAGTAATTTCCAGTTATAGTCTTTAATGCTAGTGAATAGTTTTCTGTTACCATGTAAATATTAATGCTAATCATATTCTATTCATACTCTATTTATTTTTTTAGTGCATATTAATAAAAAATATCAGTTTCATTATGATCTGTGTAAAATAAAGTTATTAAAATATTCTTGATAGAAATATGTCTCTTATTGTTCATAGAAACACCTCCATATCTTTCCGGGTGTTTTTGTACAAAAAACTTGTGTAGTATGTTCTCCATTTTCAAAATAAACATCCCAGAGTAAATTTTTGAATCCCATAACAGATTTTAAAAAGTTTGGGAATATTTGAGAAATTAAGGACGGAGACAGACAGATGGACACAAAACAGACAGATGAACTAATTCAAATAATAATCACATTTAAACAGTGTTAGAAAATGTTAGAATCGCTTAATAAAATCGAAAATCCAATTCCAGCAATATCCGGTTATAGCCTTTAGTGTATGTGAATACATTTGCAAGGCCCTGTAAATCTGTTTTCTAATCATATTGTACTCTACAGATTTTTTTATAATGTTAACGAATACTTAATTTCAATTTAATTATGATTTTCGCAATTGGTTTATATATGGTTTATATATGGTTTATTGAAATAGAACGCAATGCTTTTGAAGTTTTTCGAGTGACATTGAACAAAGTGGTGGTGGCATTTACTCCAAATCAAACTATTCACGCAAGTTTGAATAAAATCTATGCATTAGTGAACATGAATGTCACATGTCAGTTTAAAGATATCTTAAAAATATTTAAGGACGTTAGAGTACGAAAAGGTAGACAGACGAAAGTGTAATATGATGAACGAAATTTTAACCCGTTAGTAGTCGCATATCGGTCTTTTTGCCGCCCATCGCTTATAAATTCCTCCTGCAAAACAACCCTTAAACATAAAATGGGGAAACTCTGTGTACCTGACCTTGGGCGGATTTCCTCTAACATAGTATGTTTTCAAGTCATTCCTGCTATTTTTTGAGCAGTTAAAATCATTTTACTTCTCAAATCAGTCTATTTGACCGCGACGCGACCACTAATGTTGATTGATTTCTTTCTCCATTTCCGATTTTTCAGACAGGTTAGAGTTTTGCGGGGAAAACTTCGCGTGAATTAAACGCACTTCATCTTTCTCTACTGGCTTTCTTTTGGCTTTCCCCCAACACTAAACAACGGTGACAAAAATACCGACACGCGACTACTAGCGTTATAAAAAATGACGCGACTACTCTGGAGTAATACTTATTTTAGCCACGTGAAAACTGCGGGTATAAGTGATCAGCTAAAATACGCTAATGTAATATAATTAAATTGATTTACCTTATACTATACTAAAATAAATACCGGTCAGAAAAAAAAAAAAAAAAAAAGTTGCGCCCTGTTTCATTAAAATTCATCTCAATTTAGAAATTGCAGTTAAAAAAATTTCATATTTTAATTAAGAGAAAAATCTATCATGTTGGGAGTCTTTGGTTAAGAATTGTTTTCTCTACAAGTAATTAACTTAAATATATATATATATATATATATATATATATAGTATATATATATGACATTGAATATTGAAATTTCTAGCTTCGTTCGTTTTTTCTTTTTTTCAAAAAGTTTGTTATGCGAATTCTATTTATTTTAATTATTCAAACAAAAATGTTTGTTTCTACTGCATAAGAAAAGGAAATCGCCAAAATAACTCATTCGAGGATAGGGGTTTAAAAGAATGGATATGCAATTAAACAATTATTTTCCTAAAATAAAACAAAGAGGGATCAAAAAACTAATTTATAAGGATTTCTACCCAAATTATATGCCAAATCTTCCATTTTGGAATTATATCGTATCTTCTAACAATATATATATATATTTAATTATTTCAACTACATATGATTAATAAATGCACGTTGACACATAAAACATACAAAACAATTTTCAGTGGAATTCCTATAGCGCCGTTTAATGGGTCATAGTTACAGGGTTGAATAAATTACGTGAAGTCGAATCGAGCTTCACATAATAAGGCAATAAATTATTATTTGTTTTTCTTTTTATTTAAAGTTAATAGTGCCTACCACTTGCACAATTCTTACCACTTCTTCAGTTACTAAACCTAAGTTCATAACATTTTGGTAATGTATGCATTTATATTTTTCGAAATACAGTAGTTTGAAAATTTTCAAATAATGAGTCCACCACTAGTGCAAATGCCTTATTTTAACATGCAGTGTATAAGTAGAAATGCTAAACTGTGCATTTCTTAAAGCGTTTAAAAAAGCCAATGAATATAAATCTCAAATAACAAAACACACAAGAACTAAAATGAAATACGCAAACCTTAAGAACACAAATATTTAAATAATCAGTTGTCTGTATCACAAATAAATTGAAGAAAATCTCAAGAAGAAAACTGCTTCACAATAAGTTTAATGAGAAAATTCACAAAACGTTTTATGGACGTAGAAGATTTAAAAACCACAAAATCATTAAATAACATGTTTTACTGAATCAAACGTTTTATTTTTTAACATTTTCATTATATATATATATATATATATATATATATATATAAGAATCGTAATTTATTTTTGTCTTACTTTATATTGAAATTATTGAAATTACAAGAATATTGTAAATCTTTTGAATATCTGTGAGTTATTAAAACAAAAAAAAAATCTTATTTAATAATCTAAATTTCAAATTCAAATATCATAAAATATGTAACTGAGTATGAAGAGTAATTTTACTAATATTTTAGTTTAAGTTAAATGCTATTTATTATCAAAAACATATTGTGTATTTCATTTATGCATTAAAAAAAGAAAAAAGAAAAAAGAAAAAGAAAGAAAGAAAGAAAGAAATCAAAATGAATTTGCTGTAACTGACCATATATAAGATTAATTTTTTGTACACGTGATTAAAATAACTTTAGGTAAAAAAATTCCTGGATGTATAAATAATAATATATTTGTAATTACTAAAAGTTTTTATAAAATATCCGAATAATAAATTTACAGATATTTGACACTCAATGTTAAAAAGTTAAATAAGAAAATTATAATTTACTCTGTGTGTTCAACGTAAATCGAACACATTAAGATGAACAATACCAACCACTTACTAGGTCCTATTCAGATAATGGGATGTCTATAAACTTGTGTTTGCAGAAAGTTGTTTTCTTTTTTCATCAAAGTCATTTGTAAATAATGGTGATTACAATGATTCAAGACAGAGTTCGACTCTACTTAACAGCCGATGGTTATTTTTTTCCCCTTTGTTGCAGAAAAGCATTAATTTTTATTCATTTTGGTTTTTTTATTCCATTAATGGATATTCTTTTATAATTTAAAAAGTCAGTAAAAATCCTTTCTTGAGATGATAAAACTATTTTTATTGTAAATTTATAAACTAAGTAATTTTACATGTAAATCTTTTAACTTATAAATATACGTGATATTATAAGTGATTGCATTATAAGCGATTGAAACACATAAATAACTGCACTAAAAAAAAATATAGTTACAGTTATAGGTGCTACAAGATAAATAATTTAACTGTAGTCATTATTATAGAAATAATAATTATTATACGTTTGTAGTGTATTTTGTTCAAAAATAAAAATAAAATAACGCATTTGAATTTGAAAGCAATACAAATCACACGGAATTATTACTTTAAAAAAATAGTAATTCATCTGGTAAAATGTTTCAGTAATACAATTAAAAAATAAATATAATGGAATTTCTATACGTAATAAACACTTTCCAACAGTAATTGCACATTATATGGTTAATTCATTTTCGTTATCCATGTTGGTTGGTTGGGCTTAACGTCGCACTAGTACTGCGCTATGGGTAATTAGCGACAGTCTGTTGTATAACAATAAGGATAATCCGGTGGCATGCCATCGCAATTTCAATTCTCCTCGGAGGGATGGTTCCCTTGCTTCCACGACCTCCACATCGCATCCTTGATGAAATTTACGATTTTTTTTAGTACTGCAGCTTATATTAATGTAAGTCAACCTGTAATGATTTTAAAAGACGCACAAAATGCTGCCGTCTACAAGCGGTACTTTTCTAAATTATTAAAATGTTAAGCATAAAAATGCATCGCCAACATTATATTTTATATTATTTTACTAAGAAAAAAAATTATATTTTATAATATATATTATATTTTGTAATATATGCGACGGAAAACCCAACTCAGTATTAAATATGTAAACTTTAAATGTATTTCCTTAGCATTGACAAATGAAAAATTATGAGAAATAAAACAATATACGATATAAAAAAAGAGCACTGATTATACCGTCGCCTTAAATACTAAAAAATACTTGGTGCATATATATATATATATATATATATATATATATATATATATATATATATGTGTGTGTAATCTGCTGTGTCACAAACAAGACTGCCTCTTACTCTGCGCTTCAATACTATAAAGTTAGGCTGCATATTATCTTAGAATGAACAGAATAAGGCATAAAAGTTCAATGCACTTTAATAATAATCTAGAATAGGTTTAGGAACGACATTTATGACATTTAATTATGTGTGAGGAGGAGGATACCGCTCTCAATCCCCCGTTCGATTATAAACTCCCCAATCCAGATCAAATTTTTAAGTGGCAACCTATCACGAATTCAAAAATACCAAATTTGAAATTCCTGTTATACTGATAACATATATACATACACATCAGCTGCTAAAAATTGCATTTTCATAATCTGGACACCTCAAAATGTGATATTATAAATAAATAACCGTGTGGAAAAAAGAACTCTAAAAAATACTTGTTTATAGTATGGGTATGAAAAATTAATTTTTGCTTCCTGAGCGGTGTTCATCAACATAGAAAAATGTACCAAACCACTCCCGACCATTATATTTAATAGAAAGAAAATTTAGCTTAATTTTGGGTAGCCCTGTATATTGCCTATAATCAATATACATTATAAACAAAATTGTGTACTTATATTTGGTGTTACTAGAAAAACATCTAGCACAAAAAAAATTACAATTCTAGCATTTTCATTTCCAATACAGCCTTCATATTCAATTTCCAATATAGACTTTAATAGGGCCTTTTAATAGCATAGCCTTTAATAGACCAATATTTTGGGTAGCCTTCTAAACACATAATCAATTTTCATGCAACAATCTACACAAAACATGTTTTTATGCATATAATAAATTTTGTTCATACCGTTTCGTAAGTCAGATTATAGATGTTACACTGCACTTACCATAAATTTCCCCATAGACATAATATATTTGAATTCTCTTGGATGTCCCTATACACGAATCATTTGCTTGAACTCAAGGAAAAGTTTATTGCAGCATCCTATATGATACAAATTTAGAATACCAAGTTTAGACTTTCTACAATGATTTGTTCCTGATTAATGAACATATAATAAGAAGTCAATTTCGAAAACTTCATGGTAAAATAATACTTTCTCTAATGTATATATGTGTGATAATAAATAAAAATAATACTAATAAAAGTAATTTATTACCCTTGATTTTAAATATAAGAATGTGTTTGAGAAATAATACCGCTTTAGAAAGAAAAAAATAATAATACGAAAATTATATAGCTACAAAAAGGAATTTTAATAGAAACTTTTTTTTTTTTTTTTTTTTTTTTTTTTTTTGTGGCAAATGGTTAATCGTATTTATTTTTCAAAAAAAAAAAAAAAAAAAAAAAAAAAAACCATATATTTACCAAAAAAAAAAAAAAAAAAAACATACATTTAACAAAAAAAGAAAAAAAAAATAGTGTTTTAGTAACAAAAGAAAACACACATAAATATTAGGTATGAAGTTATTGAACGATTTTTTTGAGAAGTAAAGATTTACACAGGTTTTATTTTTCTTGCGAGGAGACTGTTTTCGAAATATTTTCATTTATATAAAACGTGTGCGAAATTTTCATAGCTGTTTTATAAAACGACCGCAAATTATTCAATAAAATGAAAGTATAGCTTAATGTTCTGTACTTCAAATGTTCGTCCTGTTTTAACATCTACTTTTTATCATGTTCTATGCACGTGATTTTGAGCATAAATTGCCCTAAAAACATGACTGTCAAAACTATTCTGCTATTTACAAGATATTACGAGCTATTTACAAGATATATGTATGTAGTTAAAATTTTATTCAATTTTAAAACACTTTAACATATACAAAAATTTATTCTTAAAAAAAAAAAAAAAAAAAAAAAAAAAACAATAATTAATATTCATTGTACTTATGATTCAATTATTTTCAAGAAATATTGAGAAAAAAAAGTAAATTTAACATTTTTTAAGAAACCTAACTCGAAAGTTTACTGATTCAAACATTAGATCCTTTGTCGAAAATACGTGGTAGAAGGGAATTTAGTAAAATTTACTATTAAATAAGTGATAACATATAATTAATATTGGTAGATATATAAACAGTAATAATATATATTATTAAATATTTTAATATTTAGTGATTTCTGCGAAATTTTGGTATCCCACGAAAATAATAATGTTTGTTATTTGAAAATAAACATTAGCGCAAAATGTCGCGATTATAAAAAAAAAAAATTGATGATCTACAATTTTTTGTAAAGAAATATTTCAGTTTTGAACTCGTGAATGCATTATATTTTTCATTTAAATTTGAGATTTTATTTTATTTTTTAATACCTGAATTCTAAGCGTACAGTTACTTTTATATTAGTTTTTAATTAGCTTTAAAGTAAATTAAGATGATGTCAAAAAAAAAAAAAAAAGTTTTACGTGTTAATTTTTTTCCCACTAAAAAATAAATTTATTTACATGTTAATATCAAAAATTAAATTTAATTATGCACCTGCAAAAAAGAGACGTCATTATGATTATTAAAAAAATATACACATTGATAAATTTTCATTTTTGGTTCACGTGTCAATAAATATATATCTACTAGCAGGATTTGTCCGCTTCGCTGAGCACTATACTTAAATGAGTTGTCAAAATTTCATTACATTAATAATAATCTAAGTTAAAGTTTCCTCTGGTCCTCTGTATTCCGTAGAGGTTTTTCCCGCTCGCAACGTCAGGATTACGGGTCCACACTGCCTTCGGCACAACTTACCCGCTTCTTACTTCCCCTTCTCCAGCGGCTAAGTTAGAATTTTTTCAAAATCTCACCAAAGTACATAATGCGTGCACCTAATCAACATCCACACACCAAAACGCATCATTCTAAGATAATGTAAAGCGAATTCAAACAGAATAACGTGTTTTTACGCGTGTTTATTGCCCCCCCGTCCCCAAGGGGGTAAGTGGGTGAATTTCGTAAAATCTCGCTACAATAAGTGTCAGATACATATAAACAATTTGCGCACCAAATTTAGCGACCCAAGACAAATTTAGCGCTAAAGGAGTGGGGGAGGGTCTTGAATTTGCACCCCCCCCCAAAAAAAAAAATAAAAAAAAAATCGAAAATCACAAAAAACGAAAATGTGTTTTTGAAAATATTCTAAAGAAGACACGTGGCTATTTTCAATACCATTGTAATATCTTTAGTAAAGCTCTACTGGCAATTTCTTAAAATTCCCCATCGAAAAACGACCCCCCCCCCTTCCTTTAAGAATCAAGAATTCTAAAATCGTACATAATGTTTTATTTATACTGAAGTCTAGTCTCATCATGTGCAATTTTTCACCGTGATATAACTTGGGGCCGATTTATGCTTACAAAAATTTTTTGCTATCTGTCCCGCTGGGGGGAAGGGGTTATTTTGATATATCCCGTTTCTTTAGGTGCCGGCTGCATAGAAAAAATCCAAGCACCAAACTTCGTGACCGCAGCTCTCATAAAATTTCCAGGACAAATTTAGCACTAGTCTCGAATTTGCCCCTTGTAACACATACCCCCCCCCCCCCTCCCTTAAAGAAAAAAAAGTGGCAGTTCACAAAAACTCAAATATGCGTTTTAGGAAATATCCTAAGAAAGTCGCATAGCCTGTTTTCAACATCTTCATTCCATTTTTCGTAGAGTTCGACCCAAATCAGGAATTTTCAAAATTTCCCGCAAAAAATCGATTTTCTCCCTTCTTTCCTTTAAAAATCGAAAATTCCTAAATCGCAGATAATGTTTTATTTATACTCATGTCCAGTCTCCCCATGTGGAATTTCTTTATTGTGAAGTAATTCGAAGCCGAGTTATGCTTTCAAATGTGTTTTTGTCTTTTTCTCCCGCAGGGGGGAACAGGGGGGGGGGAATTTAGGAAAAGTTGATAGATATAATTTTATGTTGAGTAAAGTCCTAAATTCCTTTCAAGCGCCGTTGAATTCCGTCCAGCCGTTCTCAAGTGACACCCGGGCAAACCCGTATTTTTGTCTTTTGCCCCCACAAGGGGAACGGGGGGGGATTTCTAAAATGTTGATAGGTATAATTTTAAGTTAGATAAAGATCTAAGTTTCTGCCAAGCGATGTTGAATTCAGTTCATCCGTTCTCAAGTGATGCCCGGACAAACGTGTTTTTGTCTTTTGCCCCCCAGAGGGGAACGGGGGGGGGTTTCTGAAAAGTTGATAGATATAATTTTAAGTTGGGTAAAGTTCTAAGTTTCTGCCAAGCGCCGTTGAATTCCGTCCAGCCGTTCTCAAGTGATTCTCGGACAAAAAAAGCGACATACAGACACGATAACACAAACACACACACACAGGCAAAATTTTCTGAAGTCATTTTCGGCTTTCATGGTGTGTGAAACGTGAAGATATCTCAAAAATTTTCGATTCTGACAAATTTACAGACAAAACTCTGATTTTATTAATATAGACTAGCAGGTTTTGCCCGCTTCGCTGAGCACTATACTTAAATGAGTTGTCAAAATTCCATTACATTATTATAAATCTAAGTTAAAGCTTCCTCTGCATTGCTTAGAGGTTTTTCCCGCTCGCAGCGTGAGATTCCGCGTCCACACTGCCTTCGGCAGCAACTTACCCGCTTCTTCCCCTTCCCAAGAGGCTTTGTTAGACGTTTTGAGAAATCTAATCAAAGTACGTAATGCGTACACCTAATCAACATCCACACAACAAAACTCATTATTCTAAGATAATGTAAAGTGAATTCAAACAGAATAACGTGCTTTTACGCGTGTTTATTGCCCCCCAGATCCCAAGGGGGTAAGTGGGTGAATTTCGTAAAATCTCGTTACAATAAGTGTCAGATACATATAAACAATTTGCGCACCAAATTTCGTGACAGCAGATCCCATAGCTTTCCCAAGACAAATTTTGCGCTAAAGGGGGGGGGGGGGAGTCTTGAATTTGCAACTCTCCCCCTCTCCCCCCCTAAAAAAATCGAAAATCACAAAAAAAAAAAAAACGAAAATGTGTTTTTGAAAATATTCTAAAGAAGGCACGTGGCTATTTTCAATACCTTTGTAACATCTTTAGTAGAGCTCTACTAAAAAATCCAGAATTTCTTAAATTCCACCCTCAAAAAACGATTTCCCACCCTCCTTTAAGTATTAAGAATTCTAAAATCGCACATAATGTTTTATTTATACTCAAGTCTAGTCTCATCATGTGCAGTTTCTTCACCGTGATGAAATTTTGGGCCAAGTTATGCTTACAACATTTTTTTGCTTCCTGTCCCGCTGGGGGGAAGGGGTTATTTCGATAAATCCCGTTTTTTTTAGTGCCGGTTGCATATAAAAAATCCAAGCACCAAACATCCATACTTCGTGAGTGAAGCTCTCATAAATTTTCCAGGACAAATTTAGCTCTAAAAAGGGTGCCTTGAATTTGCCCTTTGTAACACATCCCCCCACCCTTCCAAAGAAAAAAAAAAGAATGGCAGATCACAAAAAATCAAAAATGTATTTTAGGAAATGTCCTAAGAAAGTCGCATAGCCTTTTTTCAACATATTTATTCCATTTTTTTATACAGATCGAATCAATTCAGGAATTTTCAAAATTTTCCGCCAAAAATAGATTTTTTCCCTTCCTTCTTTTAAAAATCGAAAATTCCTAAATCGCAGATAAAGTTTCATATTTACTCATATCTAGTCTCTCCATGTGAAATTTCTTTATTGTGAAGTAATTAGGAACCGAGTTATGCTTACAAACGTATTCTTGACTTTATCGCCCGCAGGGGGGAACGGATGGGGGGAATTTCGGAAAAGTTGATAAATATAATTTTAAGTTGGGTAAAGATGTAAGTTTCTGCCAAGCGCTGTTGAATTCAGTCCAGCCGTCCTCAAGTGATGCCCGGACAAACGTGTTTTTCTCTTTTGCCCCCCAGGGAGGAACGGGGGGGGGGATTTCTGAAAAGTTGATAGATATAATTTTAAGTTGGATAAAGATCAAAGTTTCTGCCAAGCGCTGTTGAATTTAGTCCAACTGTTCTCAAGTGATGCCCGGACAAACGTGTTTTTCTCTTTTGCCCCCCAGGGAGGAACGGGGGGGGGATTTCTGAAAAGTTGATAGATATAATTTTAAGTTGGATAATGATCTATGTTTCTGCCAAGCGCTGTTGAATTCAGTCCAGCCGTTCTCAAGTGATGCCAGGAAAAATGTGTTTTTGTCTTCTGCCCCCCCAGGGGGAAACGGGGGGGGGGATTTCTGAAAAGTTGATAGATATAATTTTAAATTAGGTAAAGTTCTAAGTTTCTTCCAAGCGCCGTTGAATTCCGTCCAGCCGTTCTTAAGTGATGCCCGGACAAAAAAAGCGACATACAGAGACGATGACACACACACACACACAGGCAAAATTTCCTGAAGTCATTTTCGGCTTTCATGGTGTGTGAAACGTGATGATATCTCAAAAACTTTTCGATTCCGACAAATTTACAGAGAAAACTCTGATTTTATTAATATAGATTTTTCTGTAAAAAAATAAATGAACGTGTACGTTTATTATTTAATTAACTCAAGCAATTATGTAAATAAATAAATAAAAATGTTGAAATAGCTCTCATACCATATTCTAATACTGTATTTGGCGTGAAATTGATATCATTTATGATCGACCGAATAAATCAAATAAAATGTAGGTAATGAAGTGATAGTAAATATAATTAACGTATACATAATGCACGTATATTGATTGCATATATAATCGATTAATATAGGACAGGAGTACTTTTTTTTTGAAAAATTTCTGTTTCGAAACTATCATTCGAAAAACACATTGAAGTCATTGCTTAAGGGACCCGAAACGAGGTTACATGAAATATTAATGCATTTTCTTTTTCAGTTTTCATCCATATGAAGAGGTTTCATAGTTTATTAATAGCATGTATAGTATAAAATTTATATTTCTTTAACACAACATATTATTTAAAATGAAAAATAAATAAATAAAATAAGAAACAAAATTTCGTAAGCTGTAAAAATTTACGAAGTTTACTTGGTTTCTGTCATGCTATATGAGAAAGAAAAAAAAATAAAAAAAAGTAGTATCGCTTGTGTTCGCATAACAATTCCTTTTAGATTTAGCATAAGAAATGATTCCTACGGTAGATATTACTTCTATAAAATTCAAAAATTCAAACTGTATAACAAAATGCAACTAACATTGTTGCTTTCTTTATTCTATTCTATTTCTTAAAACAACTTTTATAGATGCCTCACGCACCGCATAAACTTTAAATTCTGCATCTCATTTTTAATATAGCACGCGATCCTGTTTTATATAAAAATTAAATCATTAAATTTATTTTTTTTTACTTATTTTTATTTCATTTTGCACGCGCACTTTTTATTTTCTAATTTAAAAAAAAAAAAAAATCCTTTGTTTCGATACTGATTATTATTAATTTTCTTTTCTTTTTTTTTTCCTTAAAAAAAAAAAAATATATATATATATATATATATATATATATATATATATATATATATATATATTTATATGAAAGTATGGCAAAAGCAGAATTTAGCTTAGGACGGAGGACTATTATTATTATTATTATAACATTGCTTTCAAACTATTCAGTTATATTTTCGATAAATTTAAGATTTCGAGTGTGCAACTATCGAAAAACGGTTTTGATAAATGTACAACTATAAAACTGACACCGTAAAAATCCTAGATTGAGACGAATAGTCCTCAGTCCTAATAAGTATACCATTAATTCACTTTAATATTATTATTTTAACAATGACAAAATATGAGTGTGTGTATACTATTAAAAAATTAATTCTGAAATACATTTTCTCAATTTGCTTTTATATATCAGACCTTAATATTGAGACTAGTTATTCGTTGTCGATTTCGAAAAGACAGAGACTCAATTTTTTTCAGGACTTGTATTCAAAATTCATTTAAAAGTTTGTTTTCAATGGTCTATATTTTAAAGTAAGAAATATATAAAATAATCTGGCGTGGCACTCACACAACATTCCTTTACACTGAAATTCAATAGTATAAAGAGAGGTTGTAGATTAAGGTTTAAGATATCGTGCACTGTTTATAAACCAACAGTAAAAACAATTCAAACTAGGCTTCATAACATCTTTATCTCACAAATAACTCTGTATTAGGGTGGATACCGCACAACTCAACACCACCATTTTGAAAATGTACCTACATTTATATAAAATTCAAAGATCTTAATTAAATTTAAAGTTAATTCCAAATTATTCATACGATATTCTAGAACACCATTCCTTGAAATTTATCAACCTTAATCAAAAATGTCTAGATTCAAATTTATATTAATTCCAAAGTACAACATTTGAATTGTTTGAAATTATTTGAATTTAAGTAACTCAGACAAGAGTATAGGCAAATATCAAATGCTAAAAAACCTTGAATCCAGTATTCATGAAACATCACAACGTTGTTTAAATATATAAAAAACAAGCAAGTAACATTTATTTTTTTTGTGTAAATAAATACAATTCTGTTTCAATAACATACATCACAACATGAAATGCACTATCATCAATTGCCAGTTATTATAATTCTATATTCTAGTTGTTTTGTGTAGCCCTGTAAATGAACGACGAACGATATTCCGCATGAATAATGATTTTATGCATATAAGAATACATATATTCATTTAATTTTCTTTAGAGTAGCCTATATATGCAAAACTCTACTTACTTGCAATTTCGGCCTTCAACGTAATGAAGTTGATTTTTCTTGAATGTCCCTGTACACAATACATTTGGTTGATCTCATCAAAAAGTTTAGTCTAACATACCTATATGATACAGATTTAAAATACCGAGTTCGGACTCAATACTGCTATTTGTTCATTAAATATGCGGATAATATTGATACACACGGACAAACACGCATAGACACACGCACAGAGACTAACCATTAAAAACATGTTTTTCGAATTCAGAGGACCTCAGAACGTTTAAATATACTAAAAACGCAGTTTAAAAAAATCACTAAAACAATAATTTCACTATCATACAGGGGTAAGAGAAACTCGGGAAAAATTAGTAGATTAACGTTTTATTAATGAAATTTTATTATTAAATATTATTAAGTATCTAATATGAATCGCTTTCTGAAGAATAAATTAAAATTTATTTTTGTTACAGTTTTTTTTTTTTTTTTTCTTTTGCCTATATAGTGTGGCAATGTTCTTAAAAGGAAAATTCCGAAAAAAAAAAAAAAAAACTAAATTCTTAAAACAAATTAGTTTATTATTAAATATATTGTATATATAAAACTTAGTTTAAATTTCTTGAATAATTGCAATGTGTTTGCAATTTTATATTTTCAAAACATATATAAGTTGTTTATACGTAAAGTTTCAAAAAGTTTCTGCTGAAAAACAAATAAAAAAAAGAAGATAGTATCATGCTTTGAAATGTATGAAGAACGTCAAGCCTCATATTTTATGCATGAAATCACCCGCTTATTTACTGTGTTATTTACGTTTTCGAAATAGAGAAGTAAACTTTTTGAGAGATTCAAAAATTTTTCTATGAAAGATGGAAATCGAAAACATGCAAGATTTCATATATATATATATATATATATATATATATATATATATATATATATATATATATATATATATTAAGAAAATTTTATATTTAATGTTACAGAAGTTTTCCGTATAAACTTATATCAAATAATGAAATACATTTCTTGGTAAATAGGAATATAGAATACCTCAAATTTGCATAAATATTAGCATAAAATCATTTGTGGAATAAATTATGTAAAAATAAGTTAATATATGAGTTATTTCAATAGTAATTTAAAAATCTTATATCAAATAATGAAATATATTTCTTGGTAAATAGGTATATAGAATAATTCAAATTTGCATAAATATTAGCATAAAATATGTGTAGAATAAATTTCGCTAATAAAAGTTAATTTGTGAGTTATTTTATTAGTAATTTAAAAATCATTAATGAAATTTCATGGCAATTTTTATTTCTAAAATATTCACATACAAATTTACAAGATTTATAAAACACTATTTTATTATATATATATATGTGTGTATGTATATGAGATAAAAAAAAAAAAAATATATATATATATATGTATATTAGTTGACTCAGTTTCATGATTTAAGAAAAAAAAAAAAAAAACGTAAATATGAACAAAAAATATGTTTAGAGGGTAAATATGTTTTAATAGTTTAATGTCTTTGACCATTAATTTTAAATATTTTTGATGGATTAAATATTTTCAAATATTTATTTATTTATTTATCTTTTCCTAAAATTTAGTTTTTTAATGTGATTACTCCAAGATTCATAATTATGAAAGGAGAATTTCACGACAAAAGATTTTAACATAATACAAAGATATGAACCCAAAACTGAAGATAAAAAATTATAAATATAAACTGAAGATAAAAGAATTATAAAAAGATATAAAAAAACAATAACAGAAAATTATACTATTTGCAAAGATTATTAATATTTTCCAAGTGTACGTACTCTTTGCCTTCAATGCATTTTGCCTATGTGATTAAACAACGTGCAAGTAGAAAAACAGGTAAATTAATTCAATGTATATCCACTCTTAAACATTGTTAGAAAGTGTTAAAAACACTTAATATAACCGAAGATGTAATTTAAGTAATTTCCAGTTATAGCCTCTAATGTTAATGAATATTTTTGTGTTATCATGTAAATATTAATGGTAATGATACTGTATTCATACTGCATTCCCTTTTTGTGCATATGGATACTAAATATCAGTTTTATTACGATATGTGTATAATAAAGTTATTAAAATATGCTTTATAGAAATGTGTCTCTTATTGTTTATAGAAATAGTTGCATACTTTTTCGAATGTTTTTGTGCGCAAACCAGTGAAGTAAGTTCTCGACTTTCAAAAGGAAACATCGCTTAGTGTATTTGAATATCGCATAACAGTTTTAAAGAATTCTATGATTTTTTGAGAAATTAAGAGCGACGACAGACAGATGGACAGAAAACAGACAGGTAGGATAATTCAAAAAATAATCACTTTTAAACATAAAAATGGCTGTAAATTAAACATGTAAAAATGGCTTAATAAAATCGAAAATGCATATCCAGCAATTTCCTTTACTGTATGTGAATATATTTTTAAGCTCCCGTAAATCTGTATTGCAATCCTACTGTACTCAACATATTTGTTTTATAATATTTGCGAATATTTAATATAAATTTAATTGTGATTTGTGCAAAATAAAATTAACTCAAGGTTTTTGCATTTTTTCGAATGTCATTGTACAAACCGTGACCACTGTACAAACGTTAAAAACTTTAATCCAGTATTCACAGAACATCAAAACGTTTAAATATATAAGAAACAAGCAATAGCCATTAATCTTTTGTGTACTTAAATATAATCATATATTAACATCATAACTTGAAAGGCACTATCATCATTTGTCAATTATTATACCTCTATATTCTAGTTATTTTATGTAGCCTTGTAAATGAACGGCGAACGATATTCTACATGGATAATGCTATTATGCATATAAAAATATAAATCCATTTCATTTTCTTTAGAGAAGCCTATATAGATACAGAACTCTATTTACCTGCCATTAGGATAATAGACGTAAAATATTTGAATATTCTTAGATGTCCCTTTACACGAAATATTTGGTTGATCTCAACGAAAATATTTAGTGTAACATCCCTATATGATACGGATTTAAAATACCGAGTTTTACCTTCCAACTGGTACTTGGTCATTATATATGCTGATACCATTCATACACACGGACAAACACACATAGCTTCACACACAGTGACTAACCATTAAAAACATTTTTTTTTTTTTTTTTTTTTTTTTTTTTAATTCGGGGACCTCAGAACCTTTGAATGTACCAAAAATGCAATTTAAAAAATTTCACTAAAACAATAATTTCACTACCATACATGGGTAAAAGAAACTAAGGAAAATTAGTAGATTAAAGTTTTATTAATGAAATTTTATTGTTAAATATAATTATGTAGCTAATATGAATGGCTTCCTGAAGAATAAATTAAAATTTATTTTTTTACTTTTTTTTTCCCCCTCTATCTATATAGTATGGTATAGTATTCTTAAAAAAAAAAAATCAAAATCAAAATTCTTAAAACAAATTAGTTTATTATTAAAATATTGTATATATAAGATTTAATATAAAAAAAAAAATTAAATTTTGTACTTTTGAAACATATATATGTAGTTTATACGCAAAGTTTCAAGAAGTATAGCAAAAGTTTACTCTGAAAAATATACATAAAAGAAAAACAAAGAGGATAGTATTATGTTTTTAAATGTATGAAGAACGTCATGCCTCATATTTTATGCATGAAGTCACCGCTTATTTATTGTGTTATTTACGTTTTCGAAATAGAGAAGTAAACTTTTTTCATTAATTAACTTGAACTTATAAAATAAATTTTCAAGATACGTTTTTGTTAATATTAAATATATATATATATATCTATATATCTATATATCTATCAATCTATATATATATATATATATGTATATCTTCAATTTTACGGAGGTTTTCCGTATAATTTTATATCAAATAATGAAATAT
Source organism: Salticus scenicus (assembly GCA_963930645.1). Lineage (NCBI taxonomy): Eukaryota > Metazoa > Arthropoda > Arachnida > Araneae > Salticidae > Salticus > Salticus scenicus. The sequence goes on along the minus strand of OZ005654.1, from coordinate 89,000,420 downwards.
ATTTCTTTGTAAAACGGTATGCATATTTGCATAAATATTAGCATAACAATATTTGTAGAATAAATTAAGCAAAAAAAAAATTAAATTATGTGTTATTCTATTTGTAATTTAAAAATCCTTTAATAAAATTTAATGGAATTTTTTTATTTCTAAAATATTGACATATACATATCCAAGATTTATAAAACACTATTTCATTATGTATATGCGTATTAATTTAAAATGTGTATTATTTAAAATTGCGTACAAGTAATATGTAACATTTACGATTACTTAAATATTAATTGAAAATAAATGTATACAAATTGGATATCATAATAACAATAATAATAATAATAAAGGTATTGTTTTAACCTTTCTTTATTATTTAAAGTTATATAAAAGATGGTGATCATCGAAAATTATTTCTCCATAACAGATCTTGAGTATCAAGCTATAATTATCGTTACATTTAGAATTCCGGTCATTAAACAGAGAATGAAAATTTCTGCTTATTGATAGTAATGGATAAACAAATAATTCAATTAATGATCGTCATGTGATGCCGTTATTGCTCTTCGGCACTTAAGTACTATGTTCTTAATTATTTAAAGATGCCATTGAAAATGTAACAAATTTTAGTCCTATTTAATAAGATACTTCTAATTGCCAAATTGGAGATACATTGTTATATGGGTCGAATAAAGTAACGACTCTATTCAGAAATTTCGTATTATACCAAAACATAAATTGCTGATATAATGTTATATTGAAAGAAAGCGGCATTGACCTACTAAATACCGCCTATAAATTATATAGCGAAATAATTAATAACAGAGTAAGGAATCTGTCGTAATCGAATGCTCTTAGAAGAACAATCTGGCTTCAGACAAGGCAGATCCTGTATAGATGATGTATTCACTTTAAAACAGAATATTCAAAAACGTAGAGATTTCAACCTGGAAACACGTATTATTTTTATAGACTTCGAAAAGGCCTTTGACCGTGTGAACAGGGAAAAGCTATGATTTATCATGGAATGTAGGGGATTTCCCCGGCCCCTGATCCAGACACGTCAGTCTTTTTATCAACATACAAAGATACTCATCGGTATACAGAAATCCAACGAGATAGAGAGAAACAACGAGCCTCAAAACCAATGAGTCAGACAGGGCTGTAGATTATCTCCAAGCTTGTTTGATCTCTACATAAACGACATCATACGAAATTGGAAAAATTCGGCCGCCTCAGGCATTAGGCTAAATGCAGATACTAACATCAACACAATGCTGTTCGCTGATGACCGAACTTTCATTCAGAAATGTGAAGACGATCTAGAGGGATCGACATATAGACTTCACAAAAAATGTCAAGATTATGGAATGAAAATCTCGATTAAAAAAAAAAAAAAAATATGGCTTTCATACTGTAAAAAAAAAAAAAAAAAAAAAAAAAAAGTAAGATTACGGGGAAAGCCAGGCAGCAGAGATTCCAGACAAAGCTCGTAAAAAGAACGCTTAGACCGTAAATTAAGTATACAATAACCTTAAATAACATTGCATGCTTGTAAAAAAAATTTTGCCCGTAAAACCATTTTTTTTTTTACTGGCTTTGTCTGGACCTCAGTCGCCGGGCTTTCCCCGTAATCTTACGGGATTTTTTTTTTTTTTTACAGTGAAATTTAAAGAACCTATTAGAAAAAAAATGTCATTTTAAAGGAAGACATAGAACAAGTATCGCAATTTACCTACCTAAGATGTGACCTTACTTATGCATATGAGATCGAAATACAAAATAAATGGCACATATTCCAACACATCTGCGGAACCTTAAGTAAAACCCTCAAAAGGAGAACACGAAAAGAAACTCAACTTAAGTTTTATAAAGTCATGACTACAACTGTCTTGTTCTACGGCTCAGAGACATGGACCTTGAAGAGCCAGGATCAGGGTAGAATTCAAGCAACAAAAATGAGACATCTAAGATCAATAAAGGGTTGCACAATCACCGACAAGGTCCGAAATGAAGACATCAGGAAGGAATATATCTGTTGCATTGATAGTATTTTATGTTGCGAAAAATACTTTTTTAAATAAAAATAATACTTATCTGACACATTATATTTGACAATAACTCTATAACAATAACTCTATATTACTATTAAAAATAAGTTCCGATTAAGCATCATTATAAATTATACATTCGCATTTAAAAAAAAAAAAATAATAATAAAACGTTCGATACAAGCTGGAAATATTTACAAAAATTTTTCTTCAGGAACCTGTTATAAACATTTGCAGATAAATTCATGAAATAAAATGAAATATTTTACAGTTATTTGCGGAAATTATAAACGATTAGGTATTACTTCCAGAAATTCAGATTCATTAAATACTCAACGTCTAAAATTACAACTTTTAATTCTTCTTATACGATTCCATCACTGTAATTAAGAATTGATAATGGAAAGTAATTATTCTGCAATATTAAATGTCATAAATAACGGATTTGTGTCGACATCAATTTCAAGAGTACTAAAAGTAATTACACGCTTCTGATAATTACAATATTTGTTAAAATATCTTTCTGTAAAATAAAGATGTAATTTTTAATGCAAATTTAATTATTTTCCGAAACTTTTTAATAAGTTCTGAAACTAAATTATCGTGTTTCTCTTTTAAAAATTAAAAGAAACATTATAATTTAAAGAATACTTTAGATTTCGGGGATATCGGGAGGGTACATTATGTTTTAAAATAATTTAATAATAAATATGATACATTTAGACAAAGTCTGCTTAAAATTAATCTAAAATAAATTGAAGTTTATTGAGATATTTTTTAACATATTTTAAATATTTGATTAATTTTTATAAATTTACTGCTTTTTGTTTCATTTTGTTTATTTTTATTTGTCCTGTTTTTATTATTCATTTGTGTTATCTCTCTGTCGCTCTCGCTTTTTTTTTTTTTTTTTTTGTATTGCATTTTTATTTTCTATAATATATATATATATATGTTATGTACTTTAATATACACAAAAAAATGGTTGCACGTTATACACAAGATTTATATTAAATATTTTTTAATGGATTACTTTTTAAGATATAGCATCGTTCAAAAAGTATGAAGCGTTATGTTTTAAAAGCGTGTCTTGTGTTAAAACACTGTCGTTAACTAGAGATTGAATTAGACATATATGTATATCTGTTCTTTTATATAACGCTTTTTTTTTCTGATCTAGTGACTATTATGAAAAAAATTGAGGCAATTTACTGCATAATATATGTATATGTAATCAAAAAATGCTTAAAAGTTCTTTTACGTATCGTTTTTGAAAATAATAGAATGCATAGAAATAATGTTCGAACATGAAATAAAACATTATATAATTAAGAATAAAACAGCAATTTCTTAAACTGTTCCTCGTCACAAACACAAGCAAAGAAAAACGTGTAACATTTATGTCTACCAGGCATTTTGGCAATTTTCAAAAGAGTGATTATCTGTGGTTTCATGTAAATTCCATTATCTTTTGTTTAGTCTTATTCGATTCAACCGGTGTTTGATATCACTGTAAAGTTAGTTGAATTGATTAGGTGAGGTGCTAGTTGGTATAATTTGGTAAGGTGTAAGTTGGTGTAATTAGATGTAGATTCAGTTGGCATAGGTAGGATATAGCTATGACATTGTTTGCTTTTCCTCAATAATAGTTTAAAGGTTGAAAATCGCCATAATGACAAGCATTCACCCGTAGTCCTTCCAAAGTTTCTGTTGAGTATTTACCTTCGACTTTTCCCATAAAACAAGGAGAGCCTAAAATAGATGCCAAAAAGCCACAATGAATGACGGAGAAAACGGATCTGTCATAACATTAAGCACATTCTGATCATCCTCAATGCAAAATAATGGGCTTTATTTTTTTTTAAATATCAAGTCCACCTTTTCTTGTAAAGATTAACGTTGTGAAAAATACAACGTGAGTCGCGTGATCACCATGATAAAAAATGGTAAAATATTTATACATCAAATAGAGGTTGATTCAATTGTGTATGACTAACGTTAAATTATGCAAAATTTGACCCCACCTCTCCAATTAATCCCAAACCGGGATTAGGTAACATGGTACCAAGATTTTAAGAAAAATTGTTTTTTTGTATTGCTTAGATATACATTTGATTGATCAATCATGCATATTTGACTTCCTTCGTATTCAGCAGAATTTCTCTGAGTATTTCAGAAATAAAATAGAATATTCTGAAAAAGAAATCTATGCCAATTAGTCCATGTCTCCATAAATATGTAAAAAACACCGATGGTGGAAATCGATAAATTAAGTCTCAAAAATATGTAACCGGAAATGCATCTATGAAATAATGTAAAAATTTAATATGCAGAAAACAACAAAATAAATCAATAAATTTGTCGTTTTCTCCATTCTAGCTAAATTGTAATAAAAATTCCCCGATAATGTTTTCTAAATGAATGAGCAATATTTTACAATTCACTCTCAAACGCATGCTACGTAATTCGAGATAATAATATAGCGTAATAACTTTAATTAAAATAATTGTATTTCTGATGTATCATTTGTAATTAAAGGTTATTAAACATCGTTTTCTTAACATTCATTATAGAATATGAAGCGCGTATTATTTCGTTTAATAAAAATTATCCTTTTGTTAAATAATGTTGAAGTCAATGATGTAATTTTTATTAGATTTTGTTTAGTTCCATTGAAGTTGTTAATACCGTCATGATGTTATCTGTTTTAATACTTTTATGAAGTTATGTTTGGTACACACCTTTGATTGGTAAAAATGTCCAAAATTTTATTTAAAAAAAAAGTCTTTTAAAACTTGCAAATGTGTTATTTACAAACAATTATGTATTAACATTATATGCATATTTTTTATAACAGATTTCACACCGATTAAAGAAAAAAATAACTTTACTATAACGAAAAAAAAAAAATCTGGTGAGAAACAGCCACACAACTCCCATTACCCACTATTACACATATTATATGCATTTTTAGGAGATAATGCGATCAGAAGATATAAAAGTGACCTAAACATGTACAAACCTAACATTTTTTTCTGGTAAGATAAACATTATATACATGTAAAGACATATAAAACGAAGCTTACGTAAAGCGATGAAAAAAAAAAAAAAAAAAAAAAAAAAGGTAGAGTTTTTTTTTTTTTTTACAGCAATTTTCGAGATCTACCTAAAAATTTTCCTCTAATAACTACATGATTCATAATAAAGAAATGGATTTATATAACAATTTTCAAGAAAATCGTTAGAGCTGTTTTTGAGATATCAACTTTTACCAAAAATCAAATATTGACAGGAAAACAATAATTACATACAAAAGGATATTTAAAAGTGAGTTAATATGCCTAGTTTGAAAAAAAAAAATCCGTACATCCGTTTTTAAAGGAACGCCCTTGCAAGACCTGAAATTGAGCTATTTATACAGGACGCGTATCAATTTTCCTGAACTAACCAACTATATCATTCGAAAGGACATCTAATAGATTGTTTATATAGCAAATTTGAAGAAAATCGTTATAGCCGTTTTTGAGATACATATTTACGGTCCCACTTCCGGTTTCAGATGGCCCACTTCCGTTCGTTCAATTTTCACCAACATTTAGAAAATTCCTTTGTACACTAGACTTGTTTTAATTCTAAAGTTTCGTAGTTCTGCCTTTATTAGTTTCCGAGGTATAATACCCAGAAGATTATCCCCTTCCCCCACACACACACGCACGCACACTGACCAATTGCCAAAAAAACATTTTTTGGACTCAGGGGATATTAAAACGTGTAAATCAGGTAAAATCTCGATATCTAATTTTCAGACCGAATACAATACTTCCGTTATCTACGGTAGTAGGATAATGGAAGTAACTAGTCATTTTATGAATTCCTTAAATGAAAATATAGATTTCACAGCTATACGTATGAAATAAACAAATAACCTGGATGGATAAAATGATCGAGAATTTCAAATCCTTACTTTTATTAATGGTGAAGCAATTCTACGAATATTATGAAGTTTTTGTATTGCGAGAAGTTATCGCTTGATTTCTTAGAATTGTGTCATAAAGAAAAATTGTAGTTACTCAAACTCGTCTCTTATGTCCACATTTAATTTCAGAGATTTTTAAATTAGAATGACAACAGTTATAGGCATATACTCTAGAATTCTAATGAAAGATTTTGACCCTCGCTAAGAAAGTGAACTGGAATTTATAAGAATGAAGACACAATTTAGTTTATACATTTCAATCACAGATTTTTCTTTTTTTTTTTTTTTTTTTTTTCAGAATAGATAAACTGTGCTTATTCTCAAGAAAAGAAAGATATTTTTCCGACTTATGCTGGAGAACTTGCAGAAAAAAACATCATTTAGAGATCATTTACATCTTTACATCATTTGCATCATTTACATCATGTACATTACATCATTTACATCTTGCAGAAAAAAACATCATTGCGTTTCATAACATGAAACGAAAAAAAAAAAAAAAAAAAAAGTGTTTATATACATATACCCTTTTATTAACAGTACGAAAAATAATAGTGCTGTGGAATTCGATAATTTTAGAAGGAAAATAAATATTATTATTATTGCGAAAGTTATCAATATACATAATCGCACACCGAAAAAATTGTTTTGTTTAGAAAAATAAATTTATTTTGTTGACAAATTTTGTAATTATATTCTGTAATTTTAAAAATATATATATATATATTTTCCGATTAACAAAATCCAGTTCTCTTATTGACCAAAAAGTATGGTTGAATAAAGACTCACAGTCACTAGATTGTTCGATAATGTCTTAACTCTTCAAATAGCCAGTGAGCTAGCTTAGTGCTTCTTCCGATTCTGGTAGTAAAATCTTGTTCAAGCTATGTAAGGATAAAACAATTATATCAATGACATTAATTTTACAATATTGTTAATTATAATAATTATATATAATATTTTATCAAAAACATGGCCAGTAAAAAAAAAAAAAGCATTAATCTACATTAATGAACATTTAGCAGAAAGGAACTTGAATAAGTTCCTTTACCTACAAACTGTAAGTGACTCCAAAGTGATAAAGTGAAGCTCAACTAAATTGAAACTCAGTAAAGCCTCATCCGTTTCACTTGCAAAGTTACTCCATGTTTCCTACAAAACTCAAACCAAATACAAATTTTCTACCTCCAGACTGTAAGTGGCTCCATGGTGACCCAGTGAAGCTCAGCTAAATTTCCGAATTAACAATTTCAGACTGTTTTATCAAAATTAACTGTAACTGTCATAAGTGTTTATTGATATATAAAATTGAACTGTTACTGCACTTGTAATTAATCATGGCTTCAATTTGACCTTATGATGCTCTGATAAACAGGGCGGAAAGCTTTGACAAGATGATATTTTGGAATTTTTAATGATTTTAATTAAATTTGTCTTTCTTTGTACGTGTTTTAAAGTGTAATTTTTATGAAATTAGTAGTTGTTTATAGATAATTATTTAGTTCCTATATAATTTTAGATGCCAATAATTAGGACCTGATTACTGAAAATGATGCGTAAACACTGGCTTTATTTACTTAAGAGGTACCCTAAAATAATAGAAAGCATGGTCTCGAATTCCCAGTTTCTGATTATCACCCGAAGATTGAAGAAGAAAACGCGGAAAGTGGGCATTATTTTGAAAAAATTTTATTATGTATCAACAACCTGATAAATCTGAATAAAAAGCTGATAACCAATCATGTGTGATAATGATGTGTGCAAAAACCACTAATGCGTATGAATTAAAAACAACTATAAAAAACGTTTATAGTTTTCCGTCTGTAATATTTTGGAATTATAATATCTAGGGAATTTTTGTTTAATATTATATGAACTAAAACATGCAGTAGAATAAAATTTTACCATTTATACGTTTTCTAATCTATACAGTCAGAAAACTTTCCTCAAATGCAAAAAGGTTCATAGTGAACTTCCCCTAATTACAGGAATTAATCAGGCAACGTTAAAATTATTTAAGTTAGCTAATTTTTGTGAGCAATTATTACACTATGTTATTGCTAATTTTTCCATAAATAAACTGCATATTTAAAGGATTTATTCTTTCTAAAATATATGTACATAGTTTAATAACTTATTCTCATTAATGCCTATTAAGACAAGTGAGTTATGACAAGTAGACCATCGGTTTGTTATCATAAATCGTATACCGCTGTATATCCAGTAGTATAAACACAGAAATGTCAAACAAACAATTTCAGTAATAACGTAACGCCATATTATTAGAAATTTAAATGTGAAGAATATACGTTTTCAAATACTTATTCGCTTTTTAATTATATGTTTAACTTTTGGATCACTCAGAGTATGAATATTGCCAGTGGTATTTTGAATATTCTGTTATTTTGAAAGTGTGTGCTTACACTTAAACTTATAAGTTTTTAATTTGACACTTTTACTTAAATTTTAATATAACATTGTTAATTACTAAATTTAAAATATACTGCATTCTAAGTATATGTAAGTAAAGAAAAATGCATTTTTCACCAATATTTTTATACAATTACAGCATTATTTGTTCTAAAGAAACAGCAGTATTTCGAATATTAGTGGTGTACATATTTTTTAATATAAAATGGTCACTGAAATAAATAAAAATAAATAAAGTTCTTCCAGCTAGCTTGTTTATAATACTTGTAATCAATTTATGTTTATATATATATATATATATATATATATATATATACATATATATTATTATTATTATTATTATTACTTATTTATCGGAGAAATATGAACAAAATGATTTATTTCTTCATCTAAAAGAGAATGAAACACGTTAGGATAAAATAAGAAACAATGGTAAAATTTATCGTTCTAAATGTCATAGACGAAAACTGTTTTTTCTAGTTTTGTACACCAAAAGTGATTCTAAACGGGCCCTTTATTTAGAACGTCGTTTTCCTAACGTAATGGCCATTAACTTGAATTGTATCAGATGTGCTATGTAACATTTAGCTCTTTATATGTTTGAAAGATTTATCTGATTTTGTGTTGGAGAGATTTTAGTTGTGTATTTTAGTTTCGTTATATAATCCTGAAATGATACATTATAACATTTAAATAAACATTAGTATTTCCAAATGAAATCTATATTAATGTTTTTAAAATATAAAAATTAGACAAAGATAATATTTCATATATCTTGCAAATTTTATAATCGTTTCTATGTGAATAAAAAAATATTTCAGACTAATAAAATAGAAAACATGAATAGAAAAAATAAAATAAATAAAAAATGGTAAATTAGAAAAAAAAGACAAACTTGTTAAAATTTATTTAAAAAGACAACACAATTATTATTTTATCAGGTTGGGTATAAAACATTTTTGAATGAAATTAGAATGCCTGAAAGTTATGCCACAATCTTAAATGTAAAATACCGAAAGTAAATTGCACATGTAAAACCCACCAAGTTTACAAAGTTCTCCAAATTTTTGAAAAAGTAATATCTTTTTGAATTATAGTGAAGCATATTATAGTGAAGTATATTATAGTGAAGAACTTCCACTAACAAATAAAAAAAGAATGCAATTGCTTAAATATTTGCAGCCCTGTATACCTTCTGAAAATTATGTACACATCGCATGGTGCACATAAAAATAATCCTATATTAATAACACATGGATAACCTGAAATACACTTACATCAATTTTCAAGTACCGCCGCCTTATAATCTTGTTCTTTTTAAAGCCCTGTAAACTAACGGTGAATGATTTCTGTACCATATTCTACATGAAACATGTTTTTGAGCACACACACACACACACACACACACACACACATATATATATATATATATATATTCGATTCATTTGTTTTAGTGCAGTCAATAGTTGTTAAATTCTGATTACCTGCAATTTTTCCAATTGTCTTGGATATCCCTGTACCCGAACCATTCCTTGATCTCAATGAAAAGCTTAGTGTAGCATCCCTATATGATACACATTTAAAATACTAACTTTGAACTTTCAGATATACATATTTGTTTTTGTTATGTGCTGAAAACAGACGGACACATACGACAACTAACCTCTAAAAGCATTATTTGTGCATTCAGGGACCTCAAAACGTGTAAATATACAAAATCTCACGTTCTAAAATTTGACCCTAAAGAAAAATGTTCTCTACCGTATGGGTAAGAGAAAGTAAAAAGTTCAACACGTGTTTTGCAGCATTAAATGCTCAAGGAGTTTGATTTTATTAATTTGATAGATTTTTTTTTTTTTTTTTTTTTTTTTTTTTTTTATGAGAGAGAAATGTAACAAACAAGCACAAAAAAATACTTTTATTTCTATTACGATTTAAAAATGCAATCAAATAAATTTATTTTCGTTGGTTTAAAATATAACGTCTTGTTTGAAAAAATTCCTAAATCGCAGATAATGTTTTATATTTACTCATATCTAGTCTCGCCATGTGAAATTTCTTAATTGTGAAGTAATAAGGAGCCGAGTTATGCTTACAAACGTATTTTTGACTTTATCGCCCGCAGGGGGGAATTTCGGAAAAGTTGATAAATAGAATTTAAATTGGGTAAAGATGTAAGTTTCTGCCAAGCGCTGTTGAATTCAGTCCAGCCGTCCTCAAGTGATTCCTGGACAACCGTGTTTTTTTCTTTTGCCCCCCAAGGGGGGGGACGGGGGGAATGTCTGGAAAGTTGATGGGTATAATTTTAAGTTGGATAATGATCTAAGTTTCTGCCAAGCGCTGTTGAATTCAGTCCAGCCGTTCTCAAGTGATGCCCGGAAAAACGTGTTTTTGTCTTCTGCCCCACAGGGGGAAACAGGGGGGGGGATTTCTGAAAAGTTGATAGATATAATTTTATGTTAGGTAAAGTTCTAAGTTTCTTCCAAGCGCCGTTGAATTCCGTCCAGCCGTTCTCAAGTGATGCCCGGACAAAAAAAGCGACATACAGACACGATGACACACACGCACACACACACACACCACACACACACACACACAGGCAAAATTTCCTGAAGTCATTTTCGGCTTTCATGGTGTGTGAAACGTGAAGATATCGCAAAATTTTTCGATTGCGACAAATTTACAGATAAAACTCTGATTTTATTAATATAGATTTTTCTGTAAAAAAATAAATGAACGTGTACGTTTATTATTTAATTAACTCAAGCAATTATGTAAATAAATAAGTAAAAATGTTGAAATAGCTCTCATACCATATTCTAATACTGTATTTCACGTGAAATTGATGTTATTTATGATCGACCGAATAAATCACATAAAATGTAGGTAATGAAGTGATAGTAAATATAATTAACGTATACATACTGCGCGTATATTGATTGCATATATAATCAATTAATATAGGACAGGAGTACTTATTTTTTTGAAAAATTTCCGTTTCGAAACTATCATTCGAAAAACACATTGAAGTCATTGCTTAAGAGACCCGAAATGAGGTTGCATGAAATATTAATGCATTTTCTTTTTCAGTTTTCATCCATATGAAGAGTTTTCATAGTTTATTAATAGCATGTATAGTATAAAATTTATATTTCTTTAACACAACATATTATTTAAAATGAAAAATAAATAAATAAAATAAGAAACAAAATTTCGTAAGCTGTAAAAATTTACGAAGTTTACTTGGTTTCTGTCATGCTACATGAGGAAAAAAAAAAAAGTAGCATCGCTTGTGTTCGCATAACAATTCCTTTTAGTTTTAGCATAAGAAATTATTCCTACGGTGGATATTACTTCTATAAAATTCAAAAATTCAAACTATATAACAAAATGCAACTAACATTGTTGCTTTCTTTATTCTATTCTATTTCTTAAAACAACTTTTATAGATGCCTCACGCACCGCATAAACTTTAAATTTTGCATCTCATTTTTAAGATAGCACGCGATCCTGTTTTATATAAAAAATAAATCATTGAATTCATTTTTTTTTTTTTTTTACTTATTTTTATATCATTTTGCACGCGCACTTTTTATTTTCTTATTCAAAATTTAAAAAAAAATCCTATGGTGTTTGTTTCGATACTGATTATTATTAATTTTCTTTTCTTTTTTTTTCCCTTAAAAAATATATATATATATATATATATATGAAAGTATGGCAAAAGCAGAATTTAGCTTAGGACGGAGGACTATTATTATTATTATTATTATTATAACATTGCTTTCAAACTATTCAGTTATATTTTCGATAAATTTAAAATTTCGAGTGTACAATTATCGAAAAACGGTTTCGATAAATGTACAACTATCAAAAACTGACACCGTAAAAATCCTAGATTGAGACGAATAGTCCTCAGTCCTAATAAGTATACCATTAATTCACTTTAATATTATTATTTTAACAATGACAAAATATGAGTGTGTGTATACTATTAAAAAATTAATTCTGAAATACATTTTCTCAATTTGTTTTTATATATCAGACCTTAATATTGAGACTAGTATTTCGTTGACGGTTTCGAAAAGACAGACTCAATTTTTTTCAGGACTTGTATTCAAAATTCATTTAAAAGTTTGTTTTCAATGGACTATATTTTAAAGAAAGAAATATATAAAATAATCTGGTGTGGCACTCACACGACTTTCATTTACACTGAAATTCAATAGTATAAAGAGAGGTTGTAGATTAAGGTTTAAGATATCGTGTACTGTTTATAAACCAACAATAAAAACAATTCAAACTAGGCTTCATAACATATTTATCTCACAAATAACTCTGTATTAGGGTGGATACCGCACAACTCAACACCACCATTTTAATATTGTACCTACATTTATATAAAATTCAAAGATCTTAATTAAATTTAAAGTTAATTCCAAATTATTCATACGATATTCTAGTTTCATTTGCTTTATATTTCAAATGTGTTAGATGCATTGTTGAAATATTTGAGTTGTCCGATGAGATTTTATACCATATTGTAGGAGAGAAATTGTTAATTTAAGACATTCTCCAAACCGTATCATACATTGCGTTCTATAATACATCGAAATTACACCCAAGTTCTTTAAATATTCTTAATGGGTCATAAAATTTATGTATTTATTAAGGAGATAATTTCAAATTAAAATAAGTTTTATAAAATAAATAATTCCTTAATTAATAGATAGACAAAGAATTTCATTAATAATGTATTTTATTAAATATTTTGGTCTCTTCTACAAAATTAATATTTTATTTAGTTCAAGTTGAATTTCATTCAAAACCACTTTAGGTAGCACTCAGACATGATTGAATAATAGAGAAAAAGGGGAGTAGTTACACAATAAAGTATTTTCCCTTTTTTTAGACTATAAAATTTTGACTCACCCAGAGACGTATTATAGATGTTAAGGTATCATAAACGACAGTGTGAGATTTCTCTATCTTTCCTCTTTATAATAACTCTCAAGCAAACCATAGAGGACTTAGATTTCACAATTATAGGGCACTTCGGGATCCTGGAATAGGGAGAACACTTGGTGACTCCATACGATAAATTCTTTCCAGAGACGAATGAAAGGTGTTTTGCCAGCTCTTCTCGTCGCTCATATCTTTCATATTTTGAGATTTAAAATTCAATGGCAGTTGATGCGGAATGACGCAGGATAAGCAGGATATCTGGAGAACCACCGGGAGATTGAACCACTGGGAGATTCCATCACTGTCTCGCCGAAAAGTAGTTGATCAAGAACCAGCTCTCGCAATTCTAAAAAATGCTCTTCGAAAGTCGTGGGCTGGTGGGAGAGTGTGTGGGTTGCTTATAGTTCCCCTAGCATGGAGTTTTTCTTCGGATCCCTTATTCAAGTTTTTTGACTGCTATAAACTATCGTCTTACCTTTTTATTTCTATAATGTCAACTGGGTAGCCAGTGAGTCTAAGAGACCCCTATCTCATTTCTTTCCTTCCTCCATTAACTTTACAAGCAGCTCTTATAAATCTATATTATTCTTATTTAAAAGCAAAAAAAAACTTTTTTTATCCAAATATTTACATACAGATTAATAATTACTTTCCATTATTTTACCACAAATTATTTTTATACATAAATAGCTATATACTTAAATGAAAAATCATTTATGTATCTATATACATATCTAAATGTGTAATTTTAATTACAACACATATCATATTACACTGTTTACGAAACAGCGAATTTTTATTACTTTGTTGTAAATAGATAGAAGTATTTTGAGAAGTATTTTTTAACTTTTTCTTTATATTTAATTTATATAAAACATCACATTCATATGTAATATTTTATTAAATGATTCAAGTCCCCATTTCTTGTATTTGATAATTATAATTATGAATTATTACTATATATGCATATGTACACAGAATAATTTGAGCTTAAGAGCATTTTTTTTGGGGGGGGGACGGACGTGGCGAATTTTGATGGTGTAAATCGTGTAGCCCAGTATTGGGAATCAGCGATTCATTCACACGTGTACGTCAGGCACACAAGAACAGCGACGGGGTGTAAGTTAACTGATATCCTGTTTTTAGAAATGGCTGTTTAGGAACACATTGTGATCTGAATGATCGCATTAACACGTATTATTGCATAAAGTTATACTGAACGACTTTTTCAACATTTGTTTGACTTAAGGGCACTTGGCTCTTTGAACCGGAATATCCTGAAGCTCCTAAGGCTCAATTATATGCCGCCCCAAGTGCTCAAACCTATAGGCAGAGAAGACTTCACATTCACATAAAATATGTGTTGCAGTTTCATCCTTGTACTTGCAACCCCTGCAAAATGGATCATCAATATCCATGACATAAAGATGTCTTTTTAAGCGACAGTGTCCCGTAAGGAGAACAATCACCTTGGTGATGCCATTTCTATTAAGCTTCATGAGCTCCTTAGCCCTTGTACTAGGATTACCACAGTTAAGCTCTTTAGCTTGTCTGCTCCTCTCATTCTTGAGCCAAGTAGGGTACTGCAACGTGGCTCTTTAGCGAATAGCAAGCGTAATCGTTTGTTCAAAATTTTAAATCACTGAAAGTTCGTTACTGATTTCTATGACATTTTAACACAACATTGCATTCTAAAACGAGCAATTTTTCTTATACACGGCATTACGAACCACCGCACCTTATCACATTTTCAGGAGTAATTTTACTCAAAATTATACAAGTTATTGAATTTTAAGTGCGTGGGTTTTGGGTGAACGCGTGCGTACCCTTTAAGTATGTATACAACACTCTTTTAGATGAAAAAAAAAGAAAAGAAAAGAAAAGATAACAATCATTTCTGAATTCAGCGCGTTAAAACACAATAAAAACACCCAACGCTGTAAAAGAAATTGAAAAGTACGATTTCACAGGCCTCTGTTATTTGATATAATAATTAATTTTTATTACCTGTCCCTCATTTGTATTATAAAAAATATTTAAAAATTGAATTTATAATTTAATAATTTGAGACAATTTTAGTAAATGTTATAGAAAACAAAGTCTTAAAATTAATGTGATAGATGAAAACTTAATAAATCCATTCTACAATAATTTGTAAAACACTCAATATGTTCGTATCAAAAGAAAAAAAAAATAATTAATGAATATTACAGAAAAAAAAGCAAATAAAACAAATAAATGAAATGAAGCAGCTTAATCGTTAAATATGTAAGAAATATTATCCAGAATAATTGAAAAATACTTTATATCAGACATTTTGACAGTTGAATTAATGAAGAAAATATAAGAATAAACGATTCCTATCTCATTAATTTTCTAATTTTTCTAGTTGTAATTCTTGTCAGTTATTGAGTGTTAAACATGAGAGAGAAGAAAATGGTGCTTTTTTTTTAACATATCTTTTGCTCCTTTTGAAATATCTCTCTCAAGATTATTGTAAGTCGTTCATCGTTTGTGTTTTTCGATATTGGATTATTGGCAACATTAGAAATTTTCTTTTCCCTCACAAAAAAAAAAAAAAAAAAGATATTACAAAAATCATCAAATCTAGTTAGTTTTATCTTTTTCTTGATTTCCTTTTCTAGGGAAATACGTATGTTTTCTCCAACAGAATTTTTAACATGAAAACTAAGTGATTCATAAGTATTGTAATATTATATCGATCACTATGAAATTCAATTAAGAACACGTTGATTTAGAAATGAAATATTTCAAAGTTTTTAATAACTGTGCTTATGATGACAATACATTTTAACACTAACATTTGGCGTATATAAAAACTAAAAAAAAAAAAAAAAAATCGATTGTAGCTAATTTCTTGATAATTTCTTCAAAATTTATTATTGTACTTAGTTCAATAAAACATTATTTTAATGCAAAAACGACAAAAATTACAAAAGTTTACTTACAATATTTTACAACGGTAAATACTTACAATTTAGGTCCAGTTCTAAAATAAAATCTATGGAAAATATGAATGACACAATGCAAACAATCTTAAAGTATTTTAATCATATTTATCTGCAAAAAACCCACCATAAAAAATCAAGCCATTATAATATATTTGGAGCAGAATGGTTGCTGCCACTTTAATGTCAAGAATTAATGACAGTATTAAATTATGTACGAATTAATGTACGAATGTACGAAACAGAAACTTGATACGATTTTCCGCATAAATCATAAATTTCTAACAAAATATTTTCAGGATTTCACAAACAATTAATTCCACTTATTTTAACGTTTCATCTATACGTATTCTCCAAACATTTAAGCATTACAATGTGTATCCATGCTTTGTATGGTATTTTGTAAACAATTTTCCGAGATACATTTTTGCTTGATGGGATAATTAAAATGGTATACTTATTTGTTTATATAGTGTTGAATAAAAACAACTCGAAATATGATATAGAAAGTAATCTTTATTCATATTCGCTGATTCGCTTATATAAAGAAACCGCGTGGAGATTATGGCATCACATTATTTTATTATCTAAATGAGCTTCTCACTCGAATGGACCGCTATGTTCTTTATGTATTTTTACAGTATACATATTTTATGTAATTTTTACAGTATGTTAATTCCCTAGCATGCAGCACTACACGAATCAGAAGAAGCATGTTATCAGAACAACACGCCGCTACTTAATTTTTTAGACTTAATCAAATTGCTGTTTAAACCGCGATCTTCTGTCTGGCGAAAATTTCTCACAATAGGTTAAAGAAGATTTTTTTCGCTGTAAACCAATAAGAGGACATTTGTTTCCCTGGTCACGATTTATATACATATTATTTGATTTATATATAACTGGTTACTAATTTATGTATAATAGACAAGATTTAAATACCACAGTGTTCAATAAGAATTAATTATTAACTAAATTGAATAATGAAATATAAATGAAATTAGTTATGACTACTACCTCTTTTAAATCAAAATATTTAAATCAATACAAAGCAAACATACCTTAATTTTATTCGCCGATTAGTTTCTTCAAATCAATATGCGGTAATTTAAAATTAAACAAAAGTGAACCTATATATATAGATAGATAGATAGATAGATAGATAGATATAAATAAAATAAAAAAGAAAATTACATCAAAAGTATTAATTATCAGAATTTAAGAAAAAAATTTGGGAATAAATGTTCAATATTGTAGAGATTTCTCTTCATCGGAAATCATCTCTACTGTTAGCTCATGAGGAATGTAAGAGTTCAAACACTGATCGCTGTATATATATAAATGTTAGTATTTAAACATGAAATTTGTTGCAAATATCTAAACGGTGAAGGGGCTTACAAGAAGTATCGTCCGAAAAATAATGTTAATGTTTGTTTTAGAGGGAAACAAAATGTCATATGTTGCCAGCCGAATAAAAATGCTTTTTAAAAATATTTTTTTATAGAGTATTCTTTTGCATTTACTATTTCTGTAAAAGAAAATTTTGATATTTAAATGTTCAAACGAATTTAAACAGCTAGTTATTTACTTAACTAAACTCGTTATTTCATTATATATTTCTTTTTTCATTTAGAGGCTACTTTAGTTTAGGCAACAGAAGTCATTATATGCACTGGTATAAGAAAGGATACAAAAGCCTATAATTCGAAAGCCATAATACGAAAGGACATAATTCTAAAAACATTTCAGCAAACTCACTAATATTCTTTTCAAGCAACTTGGGAAGTGTCCAAGTAGCTTGGAAAGAAAAAAAAAAGAAATATTTTGGAATTAAAAAAGATTTTAAAATGTAATTGGCATGCAACGTTTACCATGAACGTTCTGCGTCAGCAATGCAAAAAGGAAGTGGTCATCGTGCGGATTTTGGCCAGAACAATGGCAGGAGTAAGCTCAATTTGTGTGCAGTTAGCGCAGTGGCAATCTGTTAAAACCGTTCAGCAAAATTATTATCGTGTTTGGTTACGATACCATAGTGGAAAAGGTTATTATATGAGTTTCGAGAAACGGGAAATGTGATGTATGAAAGCTAGTGGGAAGACTTAAACAAGCTATTCAAATATCGAGCTCATTCATGAATATTTTTGTGCATAGCCCATTGTAATCGATTGTAAGGTGTAGTGTTGAACTGGAAATTCCTAAATCTACGATTCAAAACAGAAGCGTTTAAAGCTACATGCATAGAAAGCGTATGGGTTTCATGAAAGAAAAGTAACTGATGTTCCAAGACGTGCTTAAATGAAAGTCGATATGGTAAGCAAAATTGTTAACGATGATAGCTTTTCGAAGAGTATTTTGTTTACAGACGACGCAGCAATATATCTGAATGGTCTCGTCAACAGACATAACTGCGAATGTAATAGTCTGTGACATTAACTAAAATTGTTGAATACGCTTACGATTGTCCGAAAATGACAGTTTGTTGCAGAAAGATGCCTACCGAGATTTAGAACTCTGCATTTTCGTGTATGCAAACACACGAGTGGTTTATTTGGAAATGCTGGAGTATATTGTTTTCTTACAAGTTTGAACGAAGAGAACACGAGGTTGATATCTGTGTCAAATGCCTTCTTTATTACAATTGTAATGTCTGACAAGCTCTAAGCAATCTATTTCCTAATGCATAGATTGCTAGAATCAGGCCTGTACTATGGCACTCAAGATGTCCTGAATTAACACTTTTTGACTTCTTTTTCTGGACTTATCCAAAAGACATTGTCTCTACTCTAAAGTTATGGTACTTCATACATTTACAGGAGCTAATTGTCGATGCCATAATGACACCCATCATGCTATGTAAGAGCCGTTTAGAGATTATAGACTTGATAAGTAGAGTGACAAACGGTTCGCATAGAAGAGAAACTTAGAGATAATAGAATCACCTTAATAATAGGAACTTATTTAGAAAGAATCTATAAGTTCCATGTATTACAGCAGAGAAATTGTTGATTTTTGTTAAGTATTTAATTTTAAATATGATTATATGAAATGTGTCCAACCTTTTCAATGACCCTGTACATTTAAGGTTCTTTAGTAATTCTCTTTGCCTACACATATTATGCATAATCTGTAGAACTATTAAAACAAAACGTACAATTTGGTGCGAAATCATAATATTCTCAATACACAAGTTTACACCTTGTGACGAACGAAAGTGGGCCATTATGCTGTTAACTTAGGTAAAGCTGAAACTTAATCACTTAATTGAATTTATGAAATAACAATAAAGTCAGATTTATAAAATAAATGAGCTTTTATTTGAGCTTAATAGAAAGGTGGGCGTTGGACTATAAATGCATTTAATAACTTATACTTAAGAGGGCAGCCTTCATAAATACTTTTAACTTTACTTAGTTAAACACCATTAATCTCAACTACTTCTTTTAAATTCATTAACCCGCACGGCTCAGTAATCTTTCGACAGCGGGAGGATTCCCTTACACCGCTATCTACTCGATTTACTATCTTCTACTCTAAGCAGCTAACAACTAACTCCTTCAACCCCTACTACTTCTAATTCACCATCTACCTCTCTCGGCTACCTCTCTACTATATCCCTACTCCAACTAACTCAAACACAATCTTCCTTCTCCTTTTATACAAATTACTTTCCAAAAATATTAGCATAATATGGCACATTACAATTGCGTTTATCATTTATCATAGGAACTAACTCTATTGGTCGACTGAATCCTAAATTCTTCACATTCATGTTTTACTCGCAAAGTGCGAATTTCAATTGTAGCACTTTGCTATACCTCACAGTTCCTCCCCAAAAGAAAAAAAATTCACGTAAAAATCCACAACGGGTTTTTACCCGTGAAAATTTTAAAGTAAAACAATGCTATGTTAATTGAAAAATAGCCGCAGTTACTTTCTGCTAAAATTAAACTGCATAAGACTTTAGAAGAAAAAAAAGAGGGGGGAAACTTAAGTTAAACTGCCCAACAATAAGTACTTGTTTTTTAAAATCTAATAAGGGAAAAAAATTAAGAGCGCCGGGTTTAAAACTGTCCACTTAGCAAAAATGTATGATAAAATAGTTGTAAGCTCAATGTAAGGTGGTTTACGACAGAAACCGTATGCGCTTTAAGTACAACGATGCAGCAGGGAATTAAAGGCACGTCTTTCCTCCTGGAAAGGGAAAAATTTCGTAAAAAAAAAAAATTACAGAAGGATCGCTTAAAAAAAATGCGATCATTATTCAATTTAACTTGTAACATAATAATTTTATTAAAAACTTTAAATGTTGGTAGCCACTAAAGACCAATCTAGGTCCAGAATCCTTGGCTGGAAAAAAATTGAAAGTTCATCAACAGAAAAACAATTCCAGTTGTCCGCTATCAGATGAATCTTGAAAGAGATCCGCTGTTGGCATTCGTCCAAGAATCACCTTCTGATTCAGAGATCCAAAGTATTTGGCAAATGTCCAAAAATACCTCTTTTTTCATTTGAAAAGTAACAATTTGAAGAAATCAGCCTGGATTTTCAGATCAACGACTGTACGGAAAGTTTGAATCAGATGATTTCTAAAATACAAAATTCTTTTGAACGTATAAATCAAAATAGAAGGTACACTACAGCTTGTACATAGATAAATGACATAATAATTGTATAGATAAGCAATATTTTCAGCTAGCTATTTGCATACGGAAAAAACTAAATTGTTAGTTTAGTAAGGTTAGTTGTTAAACGCGAATTTACATGCAAAATAGCTTTAAAAAATTCTGTTTTTAGCCCATACAGAAGTTTACAACAAGAAATATTCATTTTATACAATTTATCAAATTTCATTTTATACAATTTATCAAATTTCATTTTATACCTGCAAATACAATATGTACAGAAATACAAACAAAAGGGGGAAATATTTACAAAGGCTAAAATAAACATGTTATATTACCCGCTCTGCAGGCGATGGCTATAAAATAAAAGAACATTAAAGTACATACATGCATATATTATATAACAGAAAAAAAAATTATGACATGTAAACAAAAACATGAAATTTCGGGAGTTTGAAAGTTCATGCTTAAAGTTTAAATTTTGACTTTTGATATTTTAGAAAGTTCATGGCTTTTAGCTCATGCTTGAAAGTCCAAATGGCTTTTTTACTACATGTCGTAGAGTTTAGGACTGTTCCGCTAGAAATACACTTTACAATGGAAAAAATATAGAACCATAGCACCTGACATATAGATTCCTTTATAGCAGCAAAACAAGAGATGCGGGTCAGACTGGCCTGTTGAGTTGTTATAGAGATTTCGGTGCTGGTGGGTCGTAGATAAAATAAAGCAGATAAAGTGGGCCATTATGCTGTTAACTTAGGTAAAGCTGAAACTTAATCACTTAATTGAATTTATGAAATAACAACAAAGTCAGATTTATAAAATAAATGAGCTTTTATTTCAGCTTAATAGAAATGTGGGCGTTGGACTATAAATGCATTTAATAACTTATACTTAAGAGGGCAGCCTTCATAAATACTTTTAACTTTACTTAGTTAAACACCATTAATCTCAACTACTTCTTTTAAATTCATTAACCCTCACGGCTCAGTAATCTTTCGACAGCGGGAGGATTCCCTTACACCGCTATCTACTCGATTTACTATCTTCTACTCTAAGCAGCTAACAACTAACTCCTTCAACCCCTACTACTTCTAATTCACCATCTACCTCTCTCGGCTACCTCTCTACTATATCCCTACTCCAACTAACTCAAACACAATCTTCCTTCTCCTTTTATACAAATTACTTTCCAAAAATATTAGCATAATATGGCACATTACAATTGCGTTTATCATTTATCATAGGAACTAACTCTATTGGTCGACTGAATCCTAAATTCTTCACATTCATGTTTTACTCGCAAAGTGCGAATTTCAATTGTAGCACTTTGCTATACCTCACAGTTCCTCCCCAAAAGAAAAAAAATTCACGTAAAAATCCACAACGGGTTTTTACCCGTGAAAATTTTAAAGTAAAACAATGCTATGTTAATTGAAAAATAGCCGCAGTTACTTTCTGCTAAAATTAAACTGCATAAGACTTTAGAAGAAAAAAAAGAGGGGGGAAACTTAAGTTAAACTGCCCAACAATAAGTACTTGTTTTTTAAAATCTAATAAGGGAAAAAAATTAAGAGCGCCGGGTTTAAAACTGTCCACTTAGCAAAAATGTATGATAAAATAGTTGTAAGCTCAATGTAAGGTGGTTTACGACAGAAACCGTATGCGAATTTTAATTGTAGCACTTTGCTATACCTCACAACTTTAACAATTAAAAAATAAAAAATAAAAAAAAATAAATAAAAAATAAACTGTTCTCGAGCAGTATTTTTGAAACATTATGTACTTATCAGCACAGATACTTTCAAAAATAGTTCTTTGTAATAATTTTATATTAAATAACATGAATAACGGCACACAATTACTAACAAATTATCCGAAACAGGGAAAATATGACAAACCTAGCTGTGAATACATGGTTTACAATTTACAACATTTCTTTATTTTAAATTTTTGGATATAGTTAAAAATTTGAATATTTTAGAATGAAAAATGTGTTAATTAAAATATGAAAATATCCTAATACTATTTTAAATACTAAAAATGTAAATTACGTTTACAAATGATGATACAATATCTACCATTAGGCATTTGAATATTTTCGAAGTTAGATCTTTTGCAAAATTCTTTAGGAATCATCTTGAAACTTTGGTAGTGTAAAAACATGTCGTACCTCATATTTTTCAGTAAAAGTCCTGTCATGAAAAAGAAAAAAAGAACCAGTAAAAAAAAAAAAAAAAAAGATTACCCTTAAAAAGGCAATGCTTTGAATAATTTTTGGCTGTAGCATGTGGTTATGAGGATTTTCCTCATTATCTCTATGAAATTTTATGAGGCTACCACATATATACATGGAGATATAACTGTTTCTTTAAAAAAAATTACAATAACAGTTTCCAATTTTTTAAATTATAACACGTAGAGTTTTAGATCCAGTGCAAAGCAGATTTAAGAAAATATGGTATAGTACATTAGACACAGCACACAGCAATCAAAATGAAAAGAATATAAATAAATAAATAAATAAATATATTACGAAATACGAGCACTTTTATTAAATAACTTTTAACTACGTATGCTCAAGCTTTATAAAAATTTCTTTACATAATTTAATTGCCAAAGTTATTGAGCAATTTATATGATAACCACAAACAATTATCATGTAAATTCAAAACGTTACAAAAGATAAAACGAACAGCATTTCAGTTCATTCAAAATAAAAGCTAAACTATAAGGGGTTTTACTCACATTTTTATTTTGATACAACCAATGCTCAGTGGTAATACAGTATCGGCTAATTAGAAATAAATATTGATAAAACCCCTTATCATCTTCCGGTTTTTTTAGAAGAACTTAAATTCTGTTTAATATATCTCTCGTAACGTTTTTAATTTACATGATAGTTGTTTGGGGTTTTCAGATAAGTTGCTCAATTTTTTTGGCTATTAAATTATGCAAATGCAATTTTTATAAAGCTTGCGCTTGCGCAGTTAAAAATTATTTAGAAAAATTGCTCGTATCGTGTAACATATTTAATATTTTTTATTATTATTATGATTACTGTATGCTGTGTCTAATGTAGTATGCCACATTTTATTAAAATGGCTTCCAACTAGGTCTAATACCCTACGTGTTATAATTAAAAAAGTGGAAATTGTTTTTGCATTTTTTTTAAAAGAAACCGTTATATTCCCATTGATGTATGTGGTAGCCTCACAAAATTTCTTACAGATATTGAAAAGTGTCCTCATAATCACATGCTACAGCCAAAACCCATTTAAAGCATTAACTTTTACAGGGTGATCCAAAATACTTTGATTACTGTTTACAACTTTTGCTGAAACATCTGAGGTATAACATATTCTTTACACTACCGAAATTTCCAGATGATTTCTAAAGAACTGTTCAAGATATTTAACAAAACGTCTAAAATCGAAAGTGTCCAAATACTTATTGGTAGGTAGTGTATTGTTGGTGTAATTATTGGTGATAAAATAGACGTTAAAGAGTATCGACACTTTTATTGAATAGTATTTTTATATGAATTACGGTAATAAATATAGCCTTAAAGGCAGATATGAAATAACAATGAAAATAATTAACCATTTAATATTTTTATAAAATCTCGTATTTCTAATAACAATCAGAATTTAATTTTACAGTAAAAAGGAATAGTTATCTCGCTATAAAATGATATTTTTTACATCATATCTTAAGCATTTTTTTTTCTTTATATAAATATTTCTATAAAATCACGCATTTCTAATAACAATTTAATTTTGCAGTAAAAATAAATAGTTATTTTGCTATAAAATGTGATTTTTTACATCATATCTTAAGCATTTTTTTTTCTTTTTATACATCTAAAAAATCATCTTATTTTTTGTAACAATTGTAGAATTCAATATTTCTGACAATCAATAACTAAAGATTTACTTGCTGAAAACATAAAGTCTCAAGTTTGATAAATAATGCCATCTGTTCAAACATGAATGATTTCAATTCATTCCTTCAAATGAAATTATTTTTTCCCCTTCAAACGAATCGTCTAAAGGATAAAATAAATTTAATAAAATAAAGATTTTTTTCTTTTTGTTTATGGAATTTTAAGAATCAAATACCTCTTTTACTTTGTTAAATCTGACGTATATTTTCTAAAACAAGATAATAAATATGTGAATATAAAACATATTTCAGGTGCATTTATACGTTACATTCTTTAGTGTTTAAATTTATTGTCCCCCTTGAATGCAAATAATTCTATTTTTATATTTATATTATATTTTGTTTTTTAAGAACTTTATTATTGGTATTATTATTATTTTTTTTTTTTGTAAGAAATCTCCAAAACTCACCACTATAACTTACTTTTGAAAGTAAAAAAGAATATAAAAAATTCCTTTCTGTAACTTTTTGCTTAAGTCGTAATGAATCAGAATATTTTGTGATTCCCTGTATATAATGCCTTCTTTATAATTTTTTTAATGGTAGAAATATAATCTGAATCTGAGTAATATATA
This sequence comes from Salticus scenicus, assembly GCA_963930645.1. Classification (NCBI taxonomy): domain Eukaryota; kingdom Metazoa; phylum Arthropoda; class Arachnida; order Araneae; family Salticidae; genus Salticus; species Salticus scenicus. Next base: position 88,974,893 of record OZ005654.1, on the reverse strand, counting down.
TTTAAACATGAAAATTGATTTACATACCATAAAATAAAGGTATTGTTTACACACCAACATATAAATAAATAAAGACAAAATATGTGGATAGATAAACATAAAATAAGTTAAATAAATATGAATTATTAATAAATAATAATATATATATATATATATATATATATATATATATACATCTCAAAATCTGAATTTTAGAATTGAGCTGATTCAAAATGTTGCATATTAGGATTTAGTTTTATTATATGGCCATTTTTAATATTTGAATCCTAAAAATTTAGATTCCGCGGTTTGTCAATTATTTGCCTTCTGTATGCTGAATATAGACGAAATCTGTCTATTCATAAAAAAAAAAAAAAAAAAAAAAAAAAAAAATCTGCCATTTAAAGGGGGTTTTATAGAGTAAAAATAAATTTAATATTCTAATTCCTTAGCGGCCGTTCGAAATATTTGTACTATATTTTTTTTAAGTATACATAGATATATTTATATGGTGAGAGAGAAAGTGAGAAATAGACAGACAGAGAGAGAGAGAGAATAAATTTGTCGCTCACTCTTCAAGAACAGTACATTTTAACAATATATAATATATATATATATATATATATATATATATATATATATATATAATTTCATATATGTAGGTGTATGAGAATAAGATATAAAACATGCAATTTTTATATATCACATTAATAATAAATAAATAATTTGACTGATTAAAGTGACTGGATAGAAAAATATTTTTTTATGGGCGATTTAAATTTAGTTCCCATTAATAAGCTTTTCGGAGTTATACATTTCGGAAATATTTCGAAATATTTCGGAATTATACATTTAACCATTTTTATTATTTATGTACTCAAATAGGTAGGATATTCATTACATTCAGATAAATCCTATTGTTCGTTTTCCTTTTATTGTCGTATTATTAAAGTTAAAGTATATGGAATTCGAGATCTATCTTGATATATATAACGTTTGTGTATAGTTCTCTTCATAAAATGTTTGAGCATTTTTAAGTCCCATTGGAGAAAAAAAAAAAAACAAAGAAAAAAACAAACATTTAATTATTTAAGCGAATACCAAAAAGCTTTATTTAAGAAGTTTACGCGAAATACATTTTCAGCCAATTTATTATTTAGCAGTTATCTTAGACTTTACTCTATTTAAAAGTACAATTTATATCAGTAATTTAGTTGAATTTAGAATTTTATTTCTTATCTTTTCTCCCCATCACAATTTTCGTACATGAATTCATTTATTATCATTATTATTATTTATCGATATAAAAATGCTGGTATTTATCCATCGGTGAATCTTCGGGAATTCTATAAGTTCTGGAACTCGGCCCACTGATTGCAAAGTAAGAAAACTAAGGAAGTGTAGAGGGATAAATTATCAGACCATATATGGATGTAATTGAGATTTTATTTTGATAATTTTTCTTTTCAATTTGTAACTTTTTTTTTGAACTATCGTTACTTAATATCTTTGTTTAATAATAATATTAATTAATAAATAATAAATTAATTAGCTGGTAACAAAAATAAGCAAGTCTGAAGGGATGATTTATCAGGCAATACACGGATGAAATTGATATTTTATTTGGATTATTTTTCTTTTCAATTTACTACTTTTTGTTCTTTTTTTTTCATTTTCAACATACAATAAATTACATTTTACCTTGAATTAAATACTGCAACGCCATTCGATGTATCTGATTAATTTTCCTAAATTCTATTAATTTTAGAGTTAAAATTTTTGTTTATTTATTTAAATTTTATTTCATATTATTTGGAAAAAAATCATACATATAATTTTAAAATTTAGATATTTGTATTTAAGGATAATTTCAATTTTAATTAATAAGTAATCAAATATTTAGTTGGAAGATAAATTGATATATATGTATCACTCATATTGTTAATAATTTAAAATTATTTATGATTTAAATTTATTATAAATCTATTTTATAATCTTTATTGGTTACATCTAATTTATCTAAAGGAATTTAATATGAACTCGATATTTGTAAATTAAAAAATATTTTCAATAGCGGCGAAATTGCATAATAAAAATGTACTGCTAATTTGGATATTTCGTTTTCGATAACCTGTCTTTTCAATTTTTATTTGTGATTTGTGATTTTTTTTTTTTTTTTTTTTTTTTTTTTTTGGGGGGGGGGGGGGTGTAATCGCCCGGATTACTGATTGAAATCAAGATTTTATATAATAAGAAAACTGAATATGCTGTAGAAACTTTGTACTATTATTATTTTTTTTTTACTAGTTGTGCATGTAGACACATCTAAAAATAAGAATTGTTCGAATATATACAAAAAATATCCGTATAACATCCGTATAACATAACTAAAAAGAAATTATGAAATAAATATTATTTTAGAGACCTAATTTAAAAACAGATTTTTGTTTATTATTATTCGCGACTTCTTAAGAAAAATCTTCTCTGAAATACTTTAGTCATCATTCAGCTCTCATAACCTGTATACGAAAATGTTCTTTTGATCTCTATATTCAGCATTGTTATCTAAAAATATTGTCACTGCATCTGAAATAACTCAAGAAAAATTATTTTTAAAAACATTTTAAGGGTTTAGATTAAAAAATTATACTGATAGGGCACATACTTTGAAACAAAACTTTAACGAAAAATACTGGAATGATAATTTGTATAATAGGAAGAAAAAGATTAAAAAAAAGAACAAAATACATATTTTTTAATATTTGCTGGAAATACTTGGAAAATTAAATACTAATGTTTCAGAAACTATTTATTATTATTTTAATGTCTTGTTTTATAATGAAATTTCGGAATCAATACATAATAAAAAAAATTGGTATGAGGAAAAAATTTTCTGCTTAAGATCTGAATAAACGAGAAAAAGATAATAATTCCCTGAAGGGATTGAGACAGCTCCATATGAAAGGGAAATATTTCTTAAAACAATTTTTTAATTCTATATAGATTTATAATAGAACAATTCAAGACATCGTATTGAAAAAATAATCACTTGGAAATTTCCATATCTTCCATATGTTATGCTTATAAAAGATTTACCCGTAAAAAAATAAATAAATAAATAAATAAATAAATAATAAAAAAAAAAAAAACGAAAAACTATCAAAAGTTTTGGAAGAATATGATACGCATTGTAATACGTAGGGGAATGGTGGGGAATTTGGAAAAGTCGGGTAAAATGGAATGATTTTGTATCTTAATTGTACGTTGCTGTAAACTATCGGAAGCACATCAGATGTCTTCACTCCACCTCAAATATGAAAGGTAGTTCCTTCTTTTCAATTAGAATAGACGTTTTCTTGTCATACCACTTTCTTTATTTATCATGATTCATACTTTTCTGGAGGTAAGTATTACGAATTCTGTAATTTATTTACAAAGCAATAAAATGACTGATAACTTAGTGGCATACCTGTAGAGGATTCGAGTTAGTTAGCGGTTTGATTTCCATGAAGTAATTTCTACCAGGAGGTGGTTGAGTTTTATTTATTCTCCAATATAACGATACGGGCAAAACGGAAATCCGCACATCACATATTCTATAGTAGTGATATTCTATATTTCCAGACATGGGCGACGACAGCCCGGCCGTCAGAGCACCGAGCTCATAATCCAAAGACTGGTTTTTGATACTGGGACAGTCCCAAAACGGTCGTGTAAGCTAATGGTGGCTGCACGTAAACTCTCGCTGGTGCACGTAGTTGCAATGTCCTCCATGTTCCCATCCAAATTATACATCTGGGAGTCACCAAAGCAAGGAAGCCATCCCTCTGCGCAGTATCAAAATTGTGTTGGCAAGTATTCTGACCATCTAAATTAAGAAAACGTTAAAATGAAGATGCAAATGAACCACCGTTTGTTTTAAGGTTCCATGACTTCTCCCTTACCCAAGATCTTTAAATCTTGTGATTCGAATACGATTAATTCTGCTTCATTTATGTACAATCGTTCGACCGTCTGAAGTATCATCCTCCACTCAAAAATAAAACGTTGGATAGAGGTAAAAAATGTGAGGTTTACTTTTATTGACAGGATCTCTTTAAAATACTAAATTTGAGAAAGACATTGGTAAGAGGAAAGCAGAATATATAAGAAAGGTGTTCGAAGAAAATGACAATGAAGTGGGCAAGAGAAACCCAAGGAGAAAAGAGGATAATAATAATAATAAAAAAAAAAATTAAAAAAAAAAAAAAAGCAGATGACTACATTAAATTTTAAAACATTATTTAAAAGTGAGACTAGATGTGATGCGAAATCTTAAAATTCTAATAAACCCTTCGAGGTGGACTTCTTACCACAATGAACACTGCGAAAAGACAATTCTAAATGCGCATTTTCTGATGGTAAAATTTTCGATGATACAAAATTGGAGCTGTGGATTTAAAATTGCTCATGTAAATCGAGAACACACCTAGAATACACTGGAACTGAAGCACTCGCATACATTTGCGACTTTTATAAAACTTGAATATTGAAAAATTTTTAATAGTGTATATTTTCAGTTACTTTCAATATAAAATGTTTATGTTGCAATTATTCATAATTTTCTGTAAAATACTATCATAATCCATATTAATCCTCAATTAAATTAGTAGTCCATATTTCCTAATCCATATTATCCGCTTGATCCATGTTACCCGATTTTTTTTTCTTTTTCTTAACTAAAATTATTTGTTGTAAACGCTATTCTTTGTGACGTTAACAACACTTACGATTTTTTAATAATCGAACCCACACTGATTGAAAATACTACAATTTATTATGATGAATTAAATATATATATATATATATATATATATATATATATATATATATTATTTAAACATAAGTGGTATATACATACAGATATATATATATGATTGTAAATCTAAAGAAGAATTTTATCTGGCTTTGTGCAACATAAAGAAGCGTTTAGCATTTATATTGAGTATCAATAATTATAAAAATTCTGTTAAAAAAAATACTATTGTTTTATTATATATATGATTTGATAGTTTGGGAGAAATAAAAGAAAGGTTAATGAAAAAAAAAAAAAAAAAAAAAAAAAAAAAAACTTTATCTTACGAGGATGTTGATGTGCTAACAGAATCCATAAAAGGAAAAGAACATTTATTGTATAAGGACAATGGGTTTTAATCACCAGGACATTTATAATAATATAAAAGAAAATAAAACAAATGAATTATTTCCCATTAACAAAAAATAACAAATATATTTATTATTAAACTTTGAAGACGTATTCAATGAGTGACAGACTTCAAAACATTCGAAAAATAAATAGAATCGCTACATGGGAAAATTGCTAATTAGCAATCATCATTCATTAGCATGAGTTTCTTTTTTTTTTTTTTTTTTTTTTTTGTCTTAGAGTTGAGTGATAAAATGGCAGACAGTTATTACTTTAAAATAGGCATATTAAAATGAAATAAGAAGAAAATAAATAGTTATAAGTGATGGTCTGTTAAAGAATTATTTTCTTAGTAAATCAATACCTAAAAGAGGAAATCATTCAATTGTAAAAACATTTAGTCTAATGGCTATATATTTTTTATTATATATATCATCAAAGCATACTAAACTAAAAGATAATGCGAAAATAAGTTATTGAAATATACAATAACACATAACACAATAAATACATAGAAAATACTTCAATTTACCAAATTTAAATTGTAATTGTATTTCTAAACTAGTTCTGTTGCATTTAATTATGATATCGAGCAGAATAGAATAACTCTTGACAGCTATGAATTTAAACTAACATGCGAAATGACCATTCCTTTGCAATTCAGATTATTGATAAAATATATCATTATTATAGCTTTGCGACACAGAGTCTTGTGACAATTATGACCCCATTCATAAAGTGTAAAGTATGATGTTCAATTACACAGCCATTCAATTGTATATGCATTTGATTATCTAACGGTTAACTTAATTATAATTTTGTGTATTTACAATAGAATGAATTATCTTCATAAAGAATTACTTGAAAACATATATTTGTCCTTTGATAAGCACCATTCAATACATGCTATTATGCAACTTGAACTGCATTTCAGTTTATCTAAGATATTATAATTTGTATATATAACCAAAAAGTAATTCTCTGAAATCATTTACACTTATAAAAGATAATTCAAAATAATTTTAATATAAAGTGTATAAATTTAAACTACGTAAATCTAAGCGCGGGCAGAAATAGAGACCCTACATCATAACTGGCTGGACATTGACTCTCCAGCCGAACCGCCATGCTTGTTAAAAATATTGCCTAATTCCACCCTTTTAACTCCTGAACGGCTGCAATTATAGTCATAAAAGTGGTGCCTAAGTATGGAAAAGAGGCTGCAGGCTATAAGATGCGACCTCTTATAGCGCATCCTGATAAATAATAGCGGTGTTGAAGTGTAAAAGAAATTGAAAAAAAAATAATAATAAATTGTAGAGTATCATAAATTTAGTACTAAATGACTGAGTGTAAGCATAAATGTAAAAAAAAAAAAAAAAAAAAAAAAAAAAAAAAAAAAAACATTTTAAATGAAGATATGATATGCGAAAGTGAAAACTAATTAACGAAAGTTATCTTTAGATTTCAAAGCTCAAACTGCTGTTAATCAGCAGTTATGCAAATCTAGATCCTTGTATAAATTTAACGTAACATTATGTGTTATCCGATACGCTATAACGTGTATAACATAAAGTTTACATTCCTTATATGTATTCCAAGACTGATGAGAAATTCTTAAAGTATTATAGGAATTAATTATAATACACGTAAAGATCGTGAAAACGTCTGAGCGAAAACACTGAGAGCACTCTATAAATTTTTGTCTGGAAAAATAAAAAAAACTACATTTAGCCTCTAGTGCCTTATACTGAGAATAAAGGGACGTATATACATTTTATTCATATAAATACTTTTGACATATCTTTCATAAATTATATTTTAGATGCTTTTTTAATCTAATGGTATTTTAACTTACATTCGATAGATAAAGATTTAAAAAATAGAAAATGAAAATATTTAGTGGAATATAGTTTCCATTTTTTTTCTATGTTTGTTTAGATATGTCATTCTGGGGAAAATTGTGAACAAAAAAATGCACGTTCTAAGCGTTCTGATTTACGCATTCATGTCTATAAAATGCATTTTAATGCTTTTCTCAACTTTTTAAAACATTATGTACCTCTATCCGAAGCAATTTTCAAGATAGGGACGCTAACTTCGAATTTTTAAATTAAGTGGCTCTGAAAGTGATCTGCACATCAAATGGAAACTACATATAGAGTACAAATTTTAATAGACTATTGGAAGATGGTTCAAATTAAACTCCTACAATACAATGAATTCTTTGCTTGGAAAGCGTATGAATGACACTGAAAAGAAAAGTAAGGTCACTGAAAATTAAAGTATTAGGGAACAATTTTAAAGAGGCGCTGTGTTTCTTTAAATTCCTTGAAATTTCATTTACTTGTTTAACTGATGGAAGAAAAAAAAATTGCTTTATTGATCAATCAGATTTTTCGGATTCTCGTTAAAATACAAACGAAAAATAAGTACCATTATAATTTTTAATGGTACTTATTTCTCCCAAAATGAGGGCTCGGGTATGGACAGTCGTCTCTATCTCCAATGATTTATATGCTGTATTTTGAAGAAAAGCTTTTCAGTGCGTATAAATTTCCTCACTGGTTTAGGTATGTTTCCAGTTTACTTTCTTGAGGGAATTCGATTGACCCATGGATTAAATTCACATTCGAGATTTAAATGTAATACTCTTGACTTTTTTGTGTTTAAAGAAAAAGTTTAGATTTAAACCACTGTCCTTAGAAAAAAAAAATCGTCTCTCTTACGCCCTATGCTCTCTCTAAACACGTCACTTAAGAGAAAATGTCTCCTTTCCATACCTATGTTTTTCGTGAATAAACATTTGTTTTGATCACGATAGGCTTTCGAAAGATATTAGTTATTTAAAATCTCTTGCTCATTCTCAAAGCTTTAATCCTTCTAACATCGATATATGACTGTATGAATTTAAAAATCCTAAAAGTTCTGTTTCCAAATTGAATGATCACGGTCTTATCGACGTAGTTTTACATTTTTATTCATCACTTTCTTTTAAAATTTCTAAAATTCTTTCATCGTATGGTTTTAAAGTCATTCCTAATCTCGACAACAAAATTAAATTATCTTCTCTTAAATATCCCATTTTTTCTGAAAATCGTTCTCGTATTTATTTAATTTTGTGTTCTTCGAGTAATTTAGGTGTTCCAATGGTCAAACTAGGAAACTTTTGAAATATAGAATAAATGAGCACTGTCGAAATGTCCGCAGTGAAGAGATTTCCAAATATTCTATTGCTTTCCATTGCTGGGATAATGGTCATTATTTTGACTTTTCTAAAACTAACATAATTTCTTATCGTATCGACTTTTCCCATTTGGATACCCATAAAGCTTTTTACAGATTTAAAAAATCGAAAAATCTTATGAATATTATTCCTTCCATTCCGTTTTATTTCTGATGCTTGGAAATTACTTACATAATTTCGGTTTAAGTTTAGTTTTGATCTTTTTTTAAATTTAATTAATTTATTTTTTCCTTTTATTGTATAATTTTGATTACATCAGTATTTATATTTACATTTGACTTTATTTGTTTTTCCTCATCAGTTTGTCTGTTTTTGTGCTTTGCCACTTTGTTTGCATTGCAGCACTCGTGCCTACTTTTTCCGCCTGATGAAGAGTCGTGTTTTCTTTTGACAGGAAATAATTGTTACGTTTTCTTGCATTTTATAGTGTTGATTCAAGCTTCTGTACTTATTAAGACTCTAATTATACAGAATTTATCCAGAAAATGAAAACAGGAATGAAAATCAAAAATTCAAGATCCATATTCATTACAGCTAACTAAAATGTAATTGAATGGAATATATTACAGTTTCTTACGTTATAAATTGCAAATAATAATAATTATAGTAATAATATCAATTTAATGGATTAAAAATGGCCAAATATAAAACGACAATCTGATTTTTTAGAAATAATGTTTTACATGAAACTGATTACTAAAGTTTTTCTTTCTATCTAAGGCATTTTTTTAATCTTGAAACTTTTTGTCTGAGCTAAATTATCCGGGAAAAATCAGAATAGGTCGTTCATCTTCTGTTAGTTTAGCTATCGGATTATCGACAGTCTTGAAACACCAAGAAAGAAGATTTTTTCGCTTTCTAATGTGATTATTCAATGGTGCTGATAGAAAATCATTTTCAACGTTACTTTGTAAGATTGTCAGATATAGTTAAAAGAAATCAATTCGGAAGAAACAGCGATGCATATTTAATTTATATTTCCCGTATATTGTTCATAAATGCTTAATTATTCTTTGTTTCATTTGCTTATCAAAAGAGTTATAAATATCGCTTTTTTGAAATATTTTAAATATGTCAATTATTTCCAAAATGTATTACAAACAACTTCTTTTTGATACCTTGGACACTAGTAATATTCTTGCTAAGATTACTGACAATATAGAAATTAAAAATAGGCATATAAGTAATTATTACATTTTAATAAATAATAAAAATAATAACTAAAATTATCCTTATTTAGTAGTAATTCCAAAATTTCATAAAGATGCTATCAAATTTCGTACTGTTACTGTTGCCTGTAATGTCTATACTTCTAATGCAAATATTATGTTGTTATATATCCTTAAAAATTACATAGTTATATTGTTACTAACAAGAGTTTATTTTATTTTATTTATTTAATTATTTTTTTTTTTATAAAAAATAGTTTTCAACTCAAAAATAAAATTAAAAATCTTACTGATATTACTGGTATAAAACTTTTCTTAGAAAATATGCAGTTTCTAAATCTAAATAATAACAAAACTCCTTCAGACTTTAAAACTCTGACTAGGTTTATCCTATACCATAACTATATTTTATTCAATAATTCTTTATATAAACAACGTTTAGGATTGCCACAAGGTGGCATTGTATCTAGTATGTTAGCTGATCTATATTTATATTATTGTGAGCCTGACATTGAGTGTACTAATTTTAGATTACTTAGATGATAAGTATATTTAAGATGATATAATTATATTATATAAAAGATGATATAATTATATTATAGTTGGATAAACAAAACACCAAGCTAGACTTAACCTGTTAATTATCCTGTAAATCTGTCTCTTAGTAGTACTGATTTGGAATCTAGTGTTATTAGTTTCTTAAATTTAAAAATTATTCTTAATAATAATAGCTAATTGGAATTTGACTTATATGATAAACAGAAAGATTTCCCCTTTTAAGTTTTTTTTTTTTTTTTTACTAATTTTAAAACATGCTTACGTAAATGTGTTTTTGTGAATAATCTTCTTAATTTTAATCTACGGATAAAATATTTAGTGTTTGATAAATATAAAAACGTATGATTTAGATTCTTTAAAAATGTAGCATTAATTAATGGATATCCCAAACATTTAATTAAAAAAAAATGTTAATGATATTTTTTTTCTCAATTTTGATTCCAATTTAAACTGTAATGTAGGTCTAGAAATTTTTATTCCAATATAAACTGTATTTTAGGTCTAGAAATTAAAATACATGATTTTAAAAATAAGGTACTGTTAAATGGTTAGTTTTTGTATTTTTATTCCCATCATCTTTCAAAATTTGTGCCAAATTACAATCACAGATGGCAGCACTTTTCAAATATCTATTCTGAATATATGAATCCAAAACAATTTTTTGTTTTAGCTTCAATAGGTTTATGTCTTCTCTGCATTTGCCCCATGCTTCCTGGCCATTACTGTGCAGACATAATTTCTATTTTATTTCATTTTATTTTATTTTTATTTATTCATTTTATTTATTCATTTTATTCATTTATTCATTTATTTATTTATTTTCTTTATTTTCCCATTTTTTTCATATCATTACTGTAGATGGCAGCACTATTCAAGTTACTATAATTAATCTGAATCGTAATTTACGTAAGGATTCAACTTGTTTCAGTTTATGTTTTCTCTAGTTTTACTCCATGTTCACTGCTAATATTGTGCTGACTAACTGTGCTTTGAACCAATATCTGCTTGTTATATTTTACATGTGTCTCGTTTTTCATAAACTCTGTGTTGCCTCTTTCTTGCTTTTTTGTGAGAGTTTAAATTACGATACTTATTGTATTTTATCAATAATAAATTTTTATGTGGTTTATTGGATTAACATTTGTCGTGGTGAGTTTATTTTGATCTACGTTTTTTCTTGTTTTATTTCCAATGGGTGTTTCATTTGCGTGCTATATTTTACATGTGACTAGTATTTAATAAATTTTGTGCTGCTTCTTTTTTGCTTATTTGTGATTGTTTGGGGCTTAAAATTACAATGTTTATTAGTGTATTATCACTAATAGATTTTGAATGGTTTATTGGATTATCATTTGTAGTTATGAGTTTTATTTTTATCTTCGTTTTTTGTGGTTTTATTTACAATTGGGGTTTCGGACCTGAGAGAAAAAAAAATTCTTAGCTTTTGCTTTCTTTGTGACAGAAAAACAACCATTTTTTAGCATATTTTCATTCTACCAGGCCCTTGATACCGTTAAAATGCAAATAGTGCTTTTTTCTCATTCCAATTTGCTATAATTCATTTAGATTTTACTTTATTTCTTTTTCGGTTTGATTTGGGTGGTCTTCGTTTTTGACCAGAATAATTGTTTAAATACTGAAATTAATTCATCTTTAAATTTGCACTGATAATATTATATTACTACAGAACGTTCTGTTTCTCTCTCTCCCTCTCTCTCTCTCTATATATATATATATATTAAGTTTTTAATTGTTTAAAATTCTGAAGTCACGGAAGTACTCTTAAGTAAGGAAGAAATATTACAAAAGGTCCTCAATATCATTATTTTGAACTCGTGGGTCATAATGAAAGTATATTTTTAAACCTTTATTACATAGAAAAATATTATTATTTTTATTTTTCTCCCCCTACATTTTATCATATATATATGTATATATATATTCTTTATGTTTTAAGAACGAGTTAGAGTTTCTACGTTAATTTACATTAAATTTTACGATGCAGAAAGTTTACCAGCTTTATTTGACACTTTAGCTGTTGTAAAATTATCTGTAGAATCATTCATTACAATATATTGCTTCATCTATAACATCTTTACTGATACTTATTAATTCTTCACATTATTGATTATCCAAATAGAAAAGTACTATATATATATATATATATATATATATATATATATATATATATATATATATATATATATATTACTATTTAATTTACAAGCTGCAAACTTTTAAATATTTACAGCCATTTTCATATTATATTTTATAAAAATTACGTTTTCTCAAATAAAATCTGACCATAAAGTCTTAAAATAGGTTTACTTATAAGAGCATTTTTTAGTTTTTGGAAGGATTTTTCACATTTCTCGTCCCAAACATAGGGGGAATTTTTCTTTTTTAAATTATTTAAAGGAGTTCTTGTTTTGGCATATTCTGGAATAAATCTAGCATAAACGTTAAGTGATCCCAAAACTCTCTGTAATTGCTTGACATTTTTTGGCTGTTTTAAATTTTTTTATCACTTCAACGTTTGGATTATCAGGGGTAATTAGGCCATTAGTTATTTCGTATCCTAAGAAATTAATTTTTGTTTTGACAAAATTGCATTTTGATAGTTTTAATTTTAAGTTTTCTTTAACACATATATCAAAAAGTTGTTGTAGGTGTTGGAAGTGTTCATCTTCTGACGGTGAAAATACAATTATATCATCAAAATAATTACAGGCAAAGTGTATTTTGTATTTTTTTAGAATCCTTCTAATGGATCGATTGAAGATAGCAGGGGCATTTTTAAGCCCAAAGGGAAGGTATTTCCAATCATATAATCCGAAAGTTGTAGCGAAGGTCATTTTTTCAGTATCTTTTGGGTGAATAGGAATGTGCCAATATCTACTTGCCAAGTCGAGAGTGGAAAAAAAAATTGCTTTAGGTAGTTTATCTAACAAAGTATCTATTCTAGGAAGTGGTTCACCATCTGTTTTAGTGACTGAATACAGTTTAGGGAAGTCGATACATAATCGCGTCTCTTTTCCTTCTTCCCGTTTATACACCAAAGTTACAGGTGCGGAATAAGGTGAGCAACTTTCTTTTATAATACCGGCCTGTAATAAATTTTGAATTTGGGTTTTAATTTCCTCTTCTTCCTTAGGGGAAGTTCTATATGCTTTGAGAGAAATAGGTAAATCAGATGTTAAATAAATCCTTTGTGGTTCCATATGAATTCTTCCAACATCATATTTAGATTTTGCAAAAATTTGGAAATATTTTGATAATAAACTAGGAAGTTTTCCTTCTCTAGCAGGCAGAGGACTTACGTGTTTCTCCTCAGGGGCTTGAGTGTACTTGAACTCCCTTACTCTATTGTTTGTTGGAATATTAAAATTTTCCCTTTGACTATTGGTATTTTCACTTTCAGAAGTTATATGTAAGGTTTGTGTACATTTGGATATACTTTTTTAACAATGATAGAATGGTATTATTTTGTTTTACGAGCTTTTTAGCACAATCAACATTCAATTGAAACAGACAACAATGTGATAAGCTAAGGAGAGCATAAGGTAAGTTATTATCTAATATAAACATTTTAATATTTTTTGTAATATTACCGATTTGTAATTTAAGATAACAATTTTCTCGAATTGTCAACATCTCCTGTGTTTAAATGACATGTAATGGTGAGACTTTTTTCGTTTGAAGTTTAAATTTATGGACAAAATGTTGAGGAATAATGCTTAAGCTGCTGCCCGTATCGAAGATTAAAGGAATGGTAGAGTAAGATTCTGGATTTTTAACACCTTGATTAGTTTGCTTGTTTTTTCTTTGGATATCCTTGTTTTGTATAATGCGACCGGTCGCTGCAAACTGTCAATAGGTGTTATTTGTACCATCTGTTGTATCATCTACCACTGTTGGCTCTTCTGTGACATGAGTTGGATTTTCTTGTTTTAAAGAGCATTCACTATGCCAATGAAAGGCATTAGGGATGTTGAGTTTTGAACAATATTTACACGGGAGAGAAGGCAAAGTGCCTTGAAAGTGAAGGTGTGTATTTGGGTTTGAAAAATGGGGTCTAGGTCCTCTTAGATTGTGTCGAGTATTGTTTGTCCAATTAGGTCTATTTTGATTATAGTATCCCATATGTGGTCTCTGCACATTAGGAAACCGATAACTCCAGGGTTGTGGTCGGGGAGCATAGTGAACTGGGTTTCTATTCTCCCTGTCTTGTAGATAGGTGAACCTTTTAAATTGACCCGACAACTTGTTTGGAAGGGGATCAGCAGATTTTTCAGATATTTGCATTTTATTTAGTTTGTGGACAAGATCCCTCCATTCATTTAATGTTTTTGGCGCATTAGCCACATCAAGTTGTCTTAAAGTCAGTGGCAATCCGTTGATTAATCCTTCCATGAGAAATATGGGATCTAGGCCTAGTGCTGGGCATACTTGGAGTTTTTTATGGTAATATTCTATGACATTTTCACCTGCTTTAAAGCAAATGCTCGAGAAATCTATTAAAGATGTTTCACCAGGTGTTGCCAATTCCTCTGTAAAAATTTCGACCAGTTCCTCCCAATGAAGCATGTTTAAACTATTGTTTATAAGCACTGTGAGGGCTTTACCCTTCAAAAATCTTTGTATATTACGGACTCGCCAAACCTGATCTTTTCTAGTCTCATTACACCAGGCTTCGATATACGTTAGCCAGGTCGTCCACATCATGCCGTTTTCAGGGCAAAATGCAATGAGGACATTGCCCTCTCTTACAGTGGGAGATTTATTTACACTACAGATTTCTTTACATCATCTAATTCATCTGCACTACTTATTGCTATTACAAGTGTGTTTGGGGTGGGCAGTTTACTCACATCAAGTAGGTCATTTTCAAAATTTGTGTCCACAAGTAGATTATCATCTGTACCCTTAGGGGGTGTCATTAAATCTGTTGGGATGTTAATTTTGGACATGTTTAATTTTATTCACAATTCAAAATTTTGAAAAAAGAAAAAAAAGCCTTTTTTTTTTTTTTTTTTTGAAACAGGTAAATTATTTAATTTTGCTAATTAAATTCAGTATCTATTAATTATCACAGCTTTAGAATAAATATTCAATAAATTAAATATCACCAAAAACAATTTATCTATGCATATGAAATCACTCATATATATATATTTTTTTAAAGTATAACAATTAATATAAATTGTCTGCATTTTTTTTTTTTATCACAGTTAGATAACCTAAATAAATCCTAGTTATAAATAAATGTAAATAATACATAATAAATAAATAAATAAAATTTATTGACGTTCAAAATAAATAATTCTGAAAGTTTACTTTTTCTAATTTCACATAATAAGTCTTAAAAGTAATAAATAACACACAACAAAATTCCTTCTTTCTGAAAAAAAAAAAAAAAAAAAAAAAAAAAAAAAAAAAAACTTTCCCTATAAATATTTATGAAAATTTACTTTCAAATCTCTTAACATGAAATATATTAACCAATTATGAAAATTTATTTTATTTATTTATTTATTTTTTAAGATTTCAATATAAGTAATTCTGAAAATTTATTTTCTCTAAATTTAACATATGAAATATAATAAATACTTTTGAAAACTTAATAAAAATCTGTATATTATTATCATTTTAAAATTTTATAACAAGTATTAAAGCTTAAAAAATTTCAATGCAAGTCATAAAAAATGTCGCGAACATAAAATAAACGATATTTAATAAACGATATTTGAGCACGTAATTAATTTTTATTAACAAACTACGTCGATAGATAAATATAAATTCAATAAAAATAACTATTTCATTTATTTTAAAAGTTGAAATCACTTCTTCTTTTCTCCAGTATACATGGCTTTGGACTAGAAATAAAATTATTAAATCACTCACCCAATTCCTTTCACAAAGATGAAAACACAAAAAAAACCCTTCTTTTTTACTTCCTGTAGAAAAAGAGAAATTTAATCAAAACATCTGTGCAAAAACGTGAAAGGCTATAGAAGGGAAAAGCTGATGTAACTGGCAGCTGGCGATCCAACGCGAAAAGACAATCTGGTATTCCTCACATCACGGCATTGGGGAAAGCAATCGGAACAACTTGAGACAAAGTGTTGTAAGTCACGTCTCCCTTCTTTCTTTCTAACGGCACTTGATTACAGATGATGAGATTGTCCGTAACGACTGCTGCTTAATCTTTATGACTAGAATCTGACATAGTCCGGCCCGGTTTAGCAAACTCCGTCTTGGTTTGGCAAAATTCGGCCTGGTTTGGCAAAGTCCTGCCTGGTTTGGCAAAGTCCGGCCCCAGGGGGTAACATTCCAATATACTGCAATTCCATCCATTTTTTTTTTTTTTTTTTAACTAAGATAAAATTCTGAACACAACTCATTCCATGATGAATTGTTTGGTTTTCCCCGAAACAAATAAACAATCTCTGTGGACTTAATTGTAACGTATTGTTTCTTTAGTAGATGATTAGTGACAGTCACTTCATATTAAGAGAGTTCACTCAAATAAATATTCCAAAATAGTTTATGCAGTCGTTTATTGAAGACACTTAGTCATTTTACAGGTTATTAACAGTCCACCAGTCTGAGCACGCTGATATGCAGATCCGTAGACGAGTCGGGCCGAAATCGTCCCTTTAACGGCGGAACCGCAAACCAATTCCCCTCCTGAGGCCGTTAAATTAACTTTTTATTGACGTGGATTAATTAAGCAAAAGCTTCCATGAAAAAGGCGCCGATTTTCGTGTGATCCCGCTTAAATATGGATATTTTGGGTCGATGCCAATCTCCTAATATGAATTCTTATTGGATAATTAAGTAAGCTAAAATCCAGCCCACTTTCTCTCATTGGTTGACCCGGATATCCAATATTTCGATTTTTGCAATGCCTTGCCGCTTATTTCAACTATTGCATAATTTTGATTACGAAACTTACTCTAACTCCGATTCCCGCGCTACGACGTGTTTTGCTGAAAAACTAACTTTAGTGGGGCTCTAAAATAGAATTCTCACAAAGTTGTTCTTAAAATTAAGATTTATTCTGAGCTAATACTATTAAGATATCACTTAATATTAATTCCTAATAATAATTTTAGAATCTGAATTCTTTCAATCCTTTCATATATATATTGAAATATATATATATATATATATCTCAATATTTCAATATTTTATTTTCTAGATTAAAAATACGAAAAAATAAATTTGAAATTTTTTAGCTTTAAAATGATATCTATCTATCTATCTATCTATATATATATATATATATATATATATATATATATATATAATTACGTTTTAGAAAACGAGTTCTCCTTTAATGGATGTGAAATTTCTTAATGTTAAAACGACATTAAAATGAATATAACAGGTGTTGAATAATTCCATAAACAAAATTCCCCATCTAAAAACATTGTCTTGCTCTATCGGCGAAGATAGGTAGCGTAGGCTGTTAAGAATCGTTTCAGATAATAAAAGGTTTTAATAGGTCGAAAATTTATCAGACAGCATTTTTTTGTCTAATAAATCAGATTTTGCTGAATCAGAAATCTTTCTAGAATAATAATAATTATTATTAATTTTATTTCATTTTTCGTGTAAAATTTTTTTTGAAAGACAAGCTTTGTTTTACATTTTCAGTATTTCATTTAAAAAAAAAAAAAAAAAAAAAAAAATTCTTATAATTTGATTCTGTTAATAATTATAAACATTATTCTATACTATCAATCTATTATATATAGAAAAATGCTATTCATCATAAAATTTTCTGTGATATTTTCCTGTACAAATTTATGCAGAAAAGAAATATTAATTAAAACTTATTTACTAAAATTTATATAATATTTATAAACTTTATTTATTAAAATTATTTTCCATAATACATGCAGCGGATTTTCCCCTCAAAGAAACATAACGCTAAATGCATGTCCAAAGAAAGTCAACTTAGCATCGATATATATATATATATATATATATATATATATATATAAAGTTCTGTTTTTATCCGTGTATCAGATATGAAAATGACGAGAAAAAGCTAACTATGTTCATTCCTTCTTTCCATTGGAGCAATACGAAGTTCAAGATCAACAAATATTGATTTATACATCTGATTACAACACACTCTTTCTCTTTTTTTCAAGGCATATATTATATATATAAATTTCGGTAAAAATAGTAAGGAATTAAATTCTTTCCATTGGAACAACAGTAAATTCAAGATCGGGAAAGATAGATTAATAATAAACACTAAAATGATTCTAAGAAATTTTCGAAACCTATTTACAGAACAATATAGCATAAATCTGGCATCAGTTGTTAGCCCTTACGTTGAGATTTCGTTTTTCTTTTTCTTTCTTTCTTTTTCTTTCTTTTTCAAGGAAACTTATGTATGCATATATATATATATATATATATATAAAATTTTCCCGTATTTGCGTATCACATATGATAAGAATAAAGAATTGAAGAAATGGAAAACTTCATAAAATTTTAATAAAAATGTAATTTTCAGTTAGAATATTTTACATGTGCTCCAAATTTAGAAATAAAGAAAAAAAAATAATGAAAAAAATAAAGAAAAGTAAAATATAAGAACCGGGAAAAATTTCTCAAAGGGTTTAATTGAATAAATATGTATTAAGAATAAAGTCACAGAACGTATGATAGCTTTCTTTGAGATTTAAACATTATAGAAATACACAAATAAATATTTTTAATGGAAATATTTTTACTTAGATGTTAAAAATAAATAAATAAATAAGTAAAATAAAAGTCAACAAATGTACATATAAAAATGATTGGAATGTGGCTTTCTTTTCATTTTAAATAAACAATCAGTGATGTTTTATTTACTATTATAAAGATTCTAAAATTATTCGAATTGGAATTCACTTAAAACTGGACACATTTTTTTGTAAACTTTGAAATGTAATTTATAAATTCAATTATTCGAAAAACATTGAAAGATTTTTATAGAAACTTATTTTCTTTGAAAACCAATCAAGTATACTCGGGAAAATAAAGCTTACTTGTAATAATATTTCTTTTATTAATTCAGATCAGCGTTTCCTTTACATTTAACATAATAAATCGAATAAATAAGCTCTTTATATGTACTTCAATGACTCAGCCATTATTTACCAGAACACATAAATTAATTTCCGCTGCTAAACAAAGTTAGTATCATCAGTAAGAGATGCCCCGGAGCGATACGATTCTATTCCCAATCTTATTTTTCTCTCAATAGTGCGTGTGCTTTTCTTTACTTTGATAAAGTTTATCATAAGAAATATTTTCTTTTCTTTCTTTCTTTCTTTCTTTTTTTTTTTTTTTTATATACAAATTGGTAAACGCTAAAAATGTCTTATTTAATTATTTAAATTGAATGGTAGACATATAATAAGACATTTATTTTCACATGCTAAAAATACTGTTTTCAATTATTACCTTTTCGTTTAATACTTAATTATTGACTGTAGGGATGTTTGTTAAAGTATATGTTATATGTTATTCTTCTAACCAGTATTTAATGAATATTACAGATCGCAGAACTGAACTGTTTCTTTTTCACAAGAATTGAAATATTATTAGGAACTAATTACATTATACTAAAAATATAATTAATTTTAGTTTAACCTCTGTTTTCAAATAAAAATATATATGATCTGTTTTTTATTTTTTTTTAAGAAAATGAACTAATTGTATTTTCGCAGTAGGTATACATAAAATTACGATGCATTAAAGAATTATAGAAAAATTATGTAAAGAATTATTTTCACATAATGTTTTCATTAATGCATATATAATATTTTTAGGGCATGGAGTATACTTTTATAAGGAGGGGGAAATCTAACATTTCCATTTAATATTTTAACAATGTTTTCGCATTATCTGCACAAATTTTAATGTTTAAACATAGAAATACATTGTACAGTATATCATTATTTTGCTAATTTAGTTTTTTTTCACATTGAATTTGAATTATTACAAAACTTTATATTTAAAATGTATTTTAATACTAAGAGCTCTATATTACAGCCTCTATTTACAACGAATGCTACACTTCTTTTTTGCAAACTTAAAACTCTAAACTTACTTTTCCCTGAAACTTTTCAATTTCATATTTTCCTTTTTTAAACGTATACGCGGTAACGCAACCCTTAATAGGTTTTGTCTTGAGAAGTGTGATTTATCAGACATATAATTAAATCTAAAAAAATTTATGTATAAATCAATGTTATGATACAATTAACCCTTTCAGTCTCAGTGTCCCCGCTGATGGAACACCTAATTTTAATTCTCAAGTGCAAAAACTCTCCCTGGAATTTTTTTTAGCAAATATTTACATTTATAACATAGCAAAACAGGCCCTTATTTTAACGTGAAAATTTAAAATTACTTCTGTTTTAATTACGTTCGTAAATTCCGGTGGCAGTGTAATTTAAATGATCCGAATTACCTTGCTCTGCAAAGGGTTAAAATACTCCGGAATAAATTGAAATGTTGGATCTTTGCAACTTTTACGAGTTTTTTTTGTCGATAATGTTTACTTCTAAAGTGATTTATTTATTAAATTAAATATTATTTGAATTTAATAAGGTTTACTTACAGATATTTTAAACCGAAAATTTCTCGAAAAAGAACAATGCTAATTTTTTTTTTTTTAATATTTATGATCAGCTCTGTGTCTAAAAGCCATTTTTAAAATTAGTTTAGTAATCTTTAAAATAAATTAAGTAGTGAACGTTAAAGGGTTAAATATAAAAGTTCAATGTATGCAAAAAATATATCTTTATGCACAATACACGATTGTTTATAGTTATCTTTAACATATCTCTATAGTCAAGCTGGAAAATGTAATTCCAAAAAAATTGAATTCTGTTAAAGAACATTTAAACTTTTTTTTTCTTTCTTCAATTTCCCAATGCGCAATAATAAGATATCTCAGTTTAATTGATTTAGAAAATTCAGAGAATATGATCAATTGAACCCATACACAGCAAAACGCACCAGTTTTTTTGTATCAAAATTAAAGTTTTATTGACAGAAAAAAAAAATATATTTTGACCTAATTTAAAATGTCTTCATATTTGTCCATGTTGGTAGGGAGAGTGCAAAATATTAATGATTGCAACAATAGACAAAGGAAACTCAAATAGTTCAATCTAGGTTACAGAAAGAAATATTAAAGGGTTTTAAATATACAAAATCTCGAAAGAAATCAAAATAATATTTAATCGTCCCTAGAACGATAAAATCAATTCTTTTAATATTAATAATATATATTTTTGACTTATTATAGAAAAGATTTTTTAAAGTTGCCCATGATATGAAATTCCATTAATAAATTTAAGAATGACAGTTTATGAACTCTATAGGTACATTAACGCCAATTATTTGGTAAAGTATATATATATTTTTTTTTTAATTCAGCAGTAAATTTCAGATTTCAGTGACATACAGCATAACTGATATTTAATTTGATTAACATATTATCAACACACTATACAATTCTTTGATTTCAATGACCTGATTGATTGTCTCCACAACAGTTTCACTGCAATTTTTTTTAGTAGCAGTTTAGTCGTAAAAGTTCAATCTTTTTAAAAAGACTTAAAATGAAGCATGTGATACTGGAGTTAGTAAGTATTTAGGAGATTAAACATCTTAAGATTATTCAGAAGAGGAATCGAGAACGTAGACGTTACAGTTTCTTTATTCATTAGCTTAATAATATGCACTTAAATTAAAAACACAATTTTATTTGTAAAATCGATTTGCTAAAATAATAATAATAACAATAATAACAAGGATATTATATCTTATAATAATTACATTTTTCATTCTGATTGATTTTGTTCGAAAATACTTTAATAATGGAAAATTTGCAATATAGTTACACTAATTTAATATAACGATAATCTAATGTAGTAATCATATAATTAATGTATAATGGATCGTCAGATGCTTTATTTAACTCATAAATCATCAGGCCACAAGAGCAAATGATCAATTCCTTCTTATAATCTTCATTGTAACGGTAAAATCATATTTAAAAATAAATATCAAACAGCCAATAGTCGAAATAAAAGTTATAGCCCGATGTTAACCCACTCAATTTTAACGACTGTTGTTGTTGCGTAGAAGTCTACTCATATTGGGAATCGAAATCAATATTGCTACTATGACGAGAACATTTAAGGCATAATTTATAATGAACGTGCCTCGTGTATTTATATTACTTAATATACACATAGTTGCTAACAAATATCTCTTGTGAATTTAAAAAAAGTAATGTAAATTAAAATTATACATATATTACATGATATTCATACTACCTATTTTTCTGTGTGTGTGAAAATACTTTTAAAAATTCAAATGCATTTAAAGTAATATCTGTCTTCATTTTATTTTTCTTTTACGTACTATCTGCTAGAATAACTGATGAATCCCACACTGAGGTTATAAATTATGAATAAAAGCAGAGGATCCTCTTTCTGTCACATTGTATAGACGAATACGTGGAAATTGTAATATATGTTATAAATGGCACTCAAGTTAGCTTTTCAAAAGATATTTTTCTCTTGACGATATTATTCAACTTGGATTTGTTCGCGTATATTATTCGGGAACAGATAAAGCCTCTCTCAATATAAAATGCTTTATTATAACAAGAAAAGAAAAAAAATGTCAAAATATAGGGATTTAAAGATATAGTGATGAAAAAATGAACAGAAGCATATAGCTTACTTTTTCAAACGTCTATCAATATGTAATACAATTAAATGTTTAAAATGTCACATTACTATTATGTTAAAAGACTCGGTAAATTATTTAAAAGGAACATAATCTGAAATTTTAGAATAAAAGTACCATATATAAATTAAATTGTCATTTCGAAAAGTTATATAAGAATTAATAATTAATATCCCCTCTTAAAATAAGATTTTAGAACAAAAAGCGATAAAAAGTTCAGAAAGATTGTATTAAAAATTTAACCATCCCTGTAACTCTTGTATTGAAAAGGAAGGGATGTTTTCAAAAGGCTGATGTGCTGTTTCCAAATATAGAGAGTTTTGAACAAAATATTTTTGCTATCTAACCACGGCATTATATATTATAAAACGTAAACACAGAAATATATTATTTATTTAACTGTAGTATAATTAAGTAAAAATATTACGTTATTAATTTTAAAATACATGGTGCGAGAAAGAATAAACTAAATATAATGTTATTATTAGAAACAAAATGACAATCTTAAAGTAATTAGAATAAAATATTTCAATATTTAATCCATTTATATACTCTCTACTACTGTTATAAATACAATTATATTTTTTAAATTTACACTGTTATTAGAGAACATCGAAAAATAATTAATTAAATTTCATTAAGTATCAAATTTTAATTTATTCAAATGTTACATTAATATTTAACCATTTATAAAATACGAAAAATTGAAAAAGATAATATTATGAGATAATGTATAAGTAATTAAATGTTAAATATTATATATATATATATATATATACATATACATATAAAGAAAAAAAAATCACTACTTTCAGATATAAAGTAGTTTGATGTTTATAGTGAAATGCATCGAGCTTCCGTTTAAAAGATGTGGGGTAGAGTCCTGGTTTAAGTATCGATTTACGTGTTCTTTTGACATCCCTTTTAATCTCGAGGTTGCTATCTAAGCTGAAAACAATGACCATATTGTGACACCTAAAACCAAATCTACCACAGACGCTGCGTCATTTCATTTGAAAACTGACAAACTTCTACGAACATATTCTTAATATATATATATATATATATATATATATATTATACTCGTATATTCAGCATAATACGAGAGAATGTTGTCATTATTTACTACATTTCAAACGTTTTTCTTATTTTTATGTTAGGCTACAATATAGTTTCTTATTAAAAAAAAAATGAAATATCATTTCGTTGTGATGTTATAAATTAGTTTTTATGAGGTTTCTATGCATGTGATAACTAATTATCTTAATATATATATATATTGTATATATATATATATATATGTAGAAAGCTCTAAACTGTATTTTATAACCGACAGAAAGACCCTTTCATTTTCTTGAAAAAAAAATAAAAGTCGATTATATTTATTATTTAATTAATTGAAAAACAAACTCGGAAAGTAAAAAACAATAAATTCAAGTTGACGAGAGCGCATTTCCAAATATATAGATTTAATGCTATAGCTAAGCTACTGCATACATTTAATTCGCATTCATCAAATGATAAAACTTTTTCACTTACAAAATTTTTCAATCAGCCCACACTGGTACAATACCGTTTTAAAGGAATTCCATTTCTTCAAGCATTCCAAGCAATCAATCAATCCTTTCACCCCATTCTTTTTTGACAGAGATCGAAGACACAAGAATCTTCCAAAGATTTCCGAATTTTTAACATGCATTTATCAATTTATTTTTATGCTCTTAATTTATTTAAAAAATACTTTAATTTTTTTTAAAGATATTTCCCAAGATCATGAAATACTGAAAATCTTCAATTTCAAATTTAAAATAAAGAATGCATCTATATGTTAACGCAATCTTGAACTTTCAAACTAATGTGAATTAATGAATGGTAAAATGTTAATTTAAATTTCCATAGTTTATGAGCGTGTTTTTTTTTTTTTTTTTTTCATTATAAAAAATAAATTAAAAACTATCGCTTAAATGTCTTATTTTCAATTATGTATTTTTAGAAGATTTATTAGGATAATAAGTAATACAGTAATCAAGAGTTTTAATTAATTTTAGAATTTATAATGTAATTAATATATTTTTGCATAATAGAGTATTTTTAATAATATTATTAAGATGTCACAAAGGCTTTACAAAAATGTTGATATATATATATATATATATATTTATGACTTCGAATTATCTGTCTGCCCGTCTATCTGTCCTTGTGTCACTATGTCTGTCCACGCTTTAACTGCCGTAAATATTAATAGAAATTCTTGAAAGTCATACATATTATTCAAGTTCACAATTGCATGTTCCTTACTAAAAATGGAGTAAATAACACTATTGGTTTGTATACGGGGACACTCGAAATCATTTAAAGCGCTACGCTATATGAGGTATTTCTATAAACAATATTTTAATAACTTTACTTTCCACAAATTTTAATAAAATCTAAATATATTATTGAAGTTAACTATAACATGTTCCTTGTTAAAAATGGAGTAAATACCGCCGCTGATTTTTGTACAGAAACACTCGCGAGTATCCGAAATAATTGCGTTCTACAGCCTTGTCCTAAAGTAATGAGTAACGTACAAATTTTGCATGTGTGTAATAATCATTGCAGTAAATAAACTTTGTTGTTTAGACATTATTTTGTCAGCATATGAAAAAAGGTTAAAAGCGTCAAAGTTACCAATAAAACACTTGTTGAAATAAAATTTATCGTTTTTATTTTTTTCTATTTATTTTTCAGGTTGTTACTTCCGGTCGTTATGGATCTATCCTGTGATTTTGCGTGCTTTTGGTGCTTTTTTTTTTGGGGGGGGGGGAGAGGTATTTATTGATATTGCTTCAACGTGCCTAAAGGAGATGACTTTAGTATAAAAAAAAAAAAGTGTTCATGTACAATTTTTGCAAGAGCAAAGGAAATAACGGGTACTGATTTAGAAAACTGTAAAAAGTTCGCGTCATTCTGTCCATAATGTGATATAGCAATTCGCCATGACGTGATCACTTGTTCATAAGCTCAGATCCAAATGGATCATAATATAGTGTGGGTATAGAAATATATTGAGATAGTCTTTAAAAAATAAAAGAAATCTTTATCAGACCTCGTTTCTAAGTTCTCACAAGATTTGAATAAAAAAAAAAATCTTCTCACACCGCTTGTAATCAGTTTAAATTAGATTGTCTAAAAGTCTGTAAAAACCATGAAGAAGCCATGTCTCTCTAACATGAATGAAAAGTAACGGTTTGAACAGGCTCTAAAATACAAAAGTTTCTTGGTAAAAAATTGGTCAAATATCGTGTGGTCAGACGAATCAAACTTTTAGGTAGATTAGTCAATTTCATATTCTATCAATTTTTAACAGTTTAATAAGAGAATAAAATTTACTATGAGAAATGTAATGAGCGAATTCCCTACAATATTTATTCGCATTTCATTTATTGTGTTATATGTCCGTCGCTTGGTAGGTGAGGAATTTAAACAAGAGCGTATGGTACACCGTGAAACACGAACGAGCCAGTGATATGGTGTAGGTCTGCATGAACGCTTCTAGATTGGAACAAATTTTCGCATGTGAAGACCGTATAAACTTCATAAACTAAATATATGCCCTATAATATTCATTACTGCCCTCTTTTACACATCACTTTTTGAAGATACAAATACGGATCGCGTTAATTTCCAATAGGATAAAGCAACCTGTCCCAAAGTTCTCTTTTAAAATGGCTTTTTTCGAGAAAATGACATTGATTCCAATATTGCCAGGCTTATTCACCGGAACTGAACATTAAATAATATATATTTGCTTTATTATAGCGCAAAGTAAGGCGTCCCAAAATTACTTAAAGAGAAGAGCTAAAGGATTGCTTGTGCCTAGAGTGGAACACTATAAGTCTTGAAGATAGTAAAAAGGTTTTAGACTCCCTGCAAAAAACAGTTTTTTCTGCAATTAAAGCGGAGGGTTGGGAAGCATTAGTCAGAGGAAGAAGAATACGCATCAAGCTTATGCATCGTAATGTTACTGATTGCGAAGTTTTAACTGGAACTTTGCGCAATAAGACAATTTTGATTACAATTTTAACACATATTCAGGTAATATTTTACTTTTAACTTTCAAAGAAATCATTTACAATTATACCTCCATTTGCGATGACCATAAATAAGTCTCAAGGCAAACATTCGAAAAAATTCGAAATTTTTTGACGTATTTAGTTTTGTCAATTGTACATCGCAGCAAGTAGAAATCGACCATTCGACAAGTTTGCGAATTTATGTATCCGAATCTGACTGTCAAGGCCATTTAGTCTACGATAAAAGAGATTTTACAAAAAAAACGTCGTCTGCACTGAATTTTAAGTCATTAACCTAACTGAAAATGCTGTTACATTGTTTACAGTTTGAAGGATGTTACACCAGTTCGAAGGATGTTAGACCTCACTTAATCACTTAAACGTTTACTGCTCGAAACACCGCTAAGTTTTACTAAGTGGTGTGCTAGATTAGAAGATGTAAAGTTACCAGTAGAATCTAGTTATAGCTGATGGTGTCTCATAAAAAAAATGTAAGGTTGTTCATGGCAGAGTTGGGTTAGTGTAAAAGAAGTTTGTCATTCAGTTTTGTTTAGGTTGTCTTTTAGCTTGTCGTTTTCTTTAACACTTTTTCTCGACTTTAAAAGGGATAAGTGTTAAACGTTTTGATGTTCAGTTAGATGTCTGTATTTTCTAGTTAGATATTTTAAAAGGAAAGGAAAGGTCTCTCCAGTTATTATTTTAAAAGAAACTTCTGAAAATAGGGAAGTCTCGTTTTCGATGGTGAGATTCAGGAAATCTTAAATACAATATCTTTGGAGTTTATGTAATTCTTAAAGTGAAAAAAAAAGTGCGAGTGTAATACTCACTTAGAGTTGGAAAACCCCTTCAACTTGGATTTATAATCTTCAAACAGACTAACATTATAATTCAAAATGTAAATCCCACCGGAGGTGGGTCTTTTGTCGGTCGTTTCAGATTCTGGAGGCTTCTTCTTAAAGAATGGGTCTCGAATGGATTGAACTAGTCCAATCACTTGTCTAAGTTATATCCAGGTACAATTCAAGACATTGAACAAACACATCTTCAATTTCTTATCATTACCAATAAGCTGCAAAATATCTATTAGTACACACACACACACACACACACAAAAAAAGAAAAAAAAAAAAAAAAAGGCACAATTCCTCCCAAATATCAAAAACACAAATTCTCTCGTTATTGTAGGGGGGATTCGCAGTCTTTTTTTTTTTTTTTTTTTTATAATAATTATTCTCTTTTAGACAAAACTGTAGTGCTCTTACTGATAGATTAGGTTAGTAGCTTATGAAAGATTGTTTCAATTATAAATATTTTGTTCTACTACCATTGTATTGAAATTCCCAGGAAAGGTTCTGATATCAAGCATTTATTTTTGGAAACAAAACAAAATGACCAAGTTTTATCTTAGACTCTTGAACTATTCAACATGCACATTCAAAAGTTCACGTCTCTATTGATGTTGTACAACTACCTGAAATCGCTCCTCGCTCACTCTGCCCTTTCCTGCCGATTCCTCATGTGCACTATCGCCTACCGCGTGATCTCTCCTAGACCTAACAATAAATCTCCTAACTCTATATGTAAATCTTTTTTATTATTATTTCCAGTTGTTTTTAACTCTTTAACAGTTTCTTTTCTTTTCTTTTTTTTTATTTTGGAACCCTCAGAATATGTATTTTACATATAAAATGCAAAAAAAACAAACATGTGTTTATTATTAAGCAATTTCAATTAACTATTATTACATCGGTCCTTGGTTTGAGAAATTCTCCAATGTTAATACATTTAAGTAAAAAATAAAATTTATCTTTTATTATTATTATTTTTTTTTTTTTTTTTTTTTTTCTATAATAGTGTTTGTAGAGGGCAAAAATAAGTACTTCGACATTCAGTTAATATCTAATTAAAATAATGTAAATCACTGAAGAAAAATAAAATGTCTGTCTGTCAAACATATTTATAAAATTTACAGTCGCACACACACACACACTTGAGTAATCGTAACTTCACACATATAAGGTAAGTCCTTCTCTCATACTAGGAATTTCATTACAGAGAATATCTAAAGAAAAACATATTTTCACTTTATTTACCGCAGAAACTTAAAAAAAAATATAGATATTTATTTCATCATAACAAGAATGAAACCCATTAGGATGAAATAAGAAAGCGGGTAATAAAATTTATCCTTCCGAATGTCATAGACGAAGTCTGTTTCCACTAGTTTTATACACCAAAACTGATTCTAAGCGTTTCTTTTATTTAGAGCGTTGAATTTCTAACTTAATGTCCATTATCTTGAATTGTATCAGATGTATTGTGTAACATTTATTTTGTTATATGTTTAGGAATGTTATCTGAATTTATGTTAGATAGCTGGTGACTGTACCTTTTTCTTCAATGACGGAATTCAGTAATAAAAAAATAAACAAACGTTTTGTTTAACAGAAAATAAAATTGTGTTTTATTTAAATTATTGAATAAAGTTTTAACTTTTTGAAAATATTATCTTAATTAGGTGATAGGTTAATTATGAGCCCTTTTTAACTAAACTGGTCATTAAAAGTATAATAAAATTTTACAAACTTTGTGCACGAATGCTACTGTATCATTGACTCGTCATAAAATTATGAGGAATTTTTTTTATTAAAAAAATAATGTAGATACTATGGTCATTTATTATTACCATATACAGTAGAACATGGATAATTCGAAGTTGAAGGGACCTGAGAAAAATTCGAAATATTCAAAAATTCGAATTACATATACTACTTCATACTTGCCAACATGCTAATTGAAATTCCGTAGTATTGTTAACCCCGCCTTCTTTTTCCCACCAGTATCCGTTTTAGAGTATTTTCTTCTTATTTAATCGTAATTGCATTTGCAAAATATTACTTTAAAAATTTCTGGTGTGAAAAAAAAGGGCGGGACTAGGAACACTACAGAATATTAATTAGGATTTGGCAAGCATGCTATTTTGTCAAAAAGAAGAGATAAATTAAAAAAATTAAAACTCTACGATCAAAGATTTAACATATAAACTTTATATCTAAGAAAACTGCTACATCCCCCCTCCCCCCAATAATCAATATTTTTTTCGAGCTTAATTTTTCAATACTTTAAAAAAAAAAAAAAAAAAAAAATAGTCAGATATTTTTTATTGCTTCTTCGAGTACAATCATTGTGTCATAGCATATGACTTCAACCTATCAGTTGATACAAGAATAGAATCTCCTACATCGGACATGACTTTCAATTCAAAAAAACCCTCGAAGTTCATGTATACGCGTCATATCTTCTGATGCACTAGGTAGGGGGTTTTTCTTGTATTTCCTTATCCTTATTTTGAAAGACTATTAAAATAAATAATGGATTTTAGCTGAGAAAAATCTTGGGAAAAAAAAATTACTGTAACATTTTAAAGTTAATCGTATGAAGAATTCGAATTATTCAAAATAGTATTCGAATTATCCACGATTTTTTAACATTATTTTAATACAAAATTCAAGGGACCGAGTAAAAAACTCGAATTATCCAGAATTTCGAATTAAACTAGTTCGAATTATTCAAGTTTCACTGTATTTATGATAAATGTTTTAAAAATAAAATTTTAAAGATGTTATAAATTTAAGCTGTTTAAGTTTTGAGGTTTTTTTTTTTTCCTCACATTTTTGCAGGTTATTTTCTGCATTATAAAGTTCATACTGAAAGAATCATACGCTAAAATTGCTTAAAAATGAGAATAAAATGCTACTTAAAAATGTACTACTGTATATTTAAATCTGGTGTATAAATTTAGTTTCAATATGCTGCTTAAAAAAGCATAGCTGAATAAAAATTAATAAAGAAAAAAAAAAAAAAGAAGCTGTTTTCTATGTGTATATGAAGAAATAATTGCATTCGTTAAAATTTTCAATCTTCTTATTGTGTTGGATTTACGAATTTTGAAATGTTCTGAACAGCGAACTGAAAAGATGATAATTTTTAGAAAATATCTGTCTGGCTGCCTATCTGTGTCTGTGTGTTTATGAAAAATTATGAGGACAATGTAGCTCACAAACCAATAAACGGAAGTTAACCAAACTTGTATTTATTCGGACCATGACCTAAATTAGCAATGATTACATTTCAAGAGCAATCACTCAACAGGTATCGCTGTCATACTTTTTTATCGAAATTTTCAATATGGCAGCATAGGAAAAAAAAAAATAGTATAAACGTACATAAAGAGTGTTATATATAACGAACGATAGTGACATTAATGTGAATTATTTAGAACAAGAAAAGCCCCGGTTCGTGAACGAGCCGAATTCCAAAAAGTAGAAAAATTCCAAAATAAAATTCGAAATGTACAAAACTCGGCATGGTGCTATTTGAGTGCCAGTAGATCAAACTTTGTTAACGAAATCATTTTTTCATTCATGAAATTAATGAAGGTAGATCTTACCACTAAAAATATCTCCGAACAGACTCTTTCACGTTATTTTCTATATTTATTTGATTTATTCGATCAACCATAAAATCCCATGGCAATTTCACGCCAAACATAACATTACAATATGTTATGATCGGCTACGTCTATCGCATGAGACAATTTTAATAGTATTTGTGTTAGTTAATAGTACTTCGTATATAGAAAAATAAATAATTAAATATATAAACCTTATCCTGGTACAGGCTTAATATAGCTTCCCTTGGCGACTTTTGAATTTTTATTGTCATTTTAGACAAAAATACATAATTTATGCGATTATTTTTCCTGTTTCTTTTTTCTTTTTAGTTCCCCATCATACTATAGGTATGGGGAACTTAGGTAATCGTGAAAATTTTCGACCTCGGTTTTTTGACTTTTCTACACGTTTCCAGGTGTGAGGAATCCGAAAATGACAAAATTTCTATGGTGTCTGTCTGTAGGGTGTCTGTCTGTAGGATGTCTGTTAGTGTGTTAATAGGTTAGTGTGTTAGTCTGTTAGTGGGTCAGTCCGTTAGTTTGTTAGTCTGTGTACACGATATCTCAAGAACAAATTGTCGCAGAGAGGTCAGATCAGTTTTAAAATATTACTTTTGACACTGGCAAGAACCCTATTGATTTGCAACATTCGAATTTAAAAACTTCGTAAGTTATTAGAAATTTACGATTTTCTTAACATGGGAGAATAGGAC